>CM069441.1:16686947-17210167 GCA_035610835.1 Ophiura sarsii
CACAATGTTCTCAAATCTGGTATCTGGTATTCAAATGCAATATACATGTATGTAATAGATATGGTGCGACACATGTTACGAACCATTGAACTTACTATTGGATAATAATGTTTTACATGTACTTCAAAGAGCTTTCTAATTCTAACTAAAGCAATACTTATTTTCAAACACACAGGTGTATGCTGCTACCGGTGAGAATAACTACCGTAAACCCTATACTGTCATGTGGGACTACATGATAGAGCATCATAACGATGACATTGTTCCAGATCTAGACATATCCTATTATGTAGGGGATGCTGCAGGAAGACCCAAAGATTGGCACCGGGGAAGAAGCGTGACTTCTCTTGCTCAGACCGTATGTTTGCTGCCAATGTTGGGATTAAGTTCTTTACTCCAGAGGAGTACTTCTTAGGAGATAAGGCAGTGCCATTTGAATGGAGAGCATGTGATCCTCGGAAGATTCTTCAGGAGGCAGAAGCCTCAACTGATGATGAGGATGTTACCTATCATAGTAAGGTAAGGATGGGCAACATTACTCTACCCCTCCCCCAACTCACTCTCTCTAAATGCGAGTGAAAATTCACTCTTTATGCAATTAATTAATAACCACTCAAAGAGATTGAAATTTCAATATTACAAGTTTTCAATAGAGGAAAAGGTGGTGAAATTTTACTCACTCTTTTGGGAGTGGTCTTTTAAGAAACTATACATCATGTTCATGTTCTGAATTTTCACATTAATTATAGCTGAAACCACTGTAAATTTTGTGTGTCTTTGTATGCACTCACATTTCACAAATAATGATTGTTGGTAGCAAATTTGCAGGAGTTAGCTGAAAAGTGGTAGTACCCCCCCCCCCCACTAACAAAATCTTGCCTCCCCTCCCCCATTGAAAATGTCTAGTTATGCCCTGTTTTTCAGAGTTCAGACATCAAACCCAATACCAGCACACACTAATGCACACAGTTGCGTAGCCAGCACGGGGGGGGGGGGGGGGGGGGGGGGGGCAGGGGGGCAGACTGCCCCCCCACCCTAAAATGCCCCCCCCCCCACACCTAAAATGTGGACGGAGAAGCGGAAAAATGGGGACGAGAAATTGTTCATGTAGTACATTTACAGTGCGATTTTTTTTTTGACTGCGATTTTGTTTGTTTTTGTTTGGACTGTGCGAATTTTTTTGACCTCACCCCCCCCCCCCCCACTTACGTGAATTCACGAGGTAAGTGACTAGAAAAAAAATTGGGGCAACCTTTTACGAAAATTTTAGAAATCTTGCCCCCCCCTGAAAAAAATCCTAGCTACGCCACTGAATTTCACACTGACAAAGTATACCTCTTAACCAAGTAATAAGAAAAGATCATACTTTGCAGAAGCATATACAGAGAGATATCAAACATAAAACATGTCCTGACCCGAGTTCAGATGGCACATATAATTCCTATATTTTGTTGACTATCAAAGATCTTTTCCATTTTTTCCTTCAACTTTTCAAAACAGGACAAAGAACTGATCCTCATGGTAGGTCCACCTGCCTCTGGTAAGAGTTCATTCTCCAAGAGATACCTGGTGCCTCATGGATATGTACGTGTGAATAGAGACGCCCCTACACACACCAGCAAAGTGTCTAGCAGCCACAAAGTCTGCTATAAAAGAAGGCAAAAGTGTTGTAATTGATAACACTAATCCATCTAAGGCTAACAGAGCTGATTATATTGGTGAAGCAAAGAAAGCAGGTATGTGCGCTTTAATCTGATAGGCCAATTGACTTGACTTTAATTTTCTATTGATTTAAATCGTTTCAATTCACTGGTTTGCTCAAGTCAAGTTACTGTAAAACCACTTAATTTGTGAGGGATTTAATTTTCGTGATTTCACGAGGGGTGTGGATTCACTAAATTAAATACCCGCAAAACAGACAATAAAGTAACATTTCCTGATTCGCAAATTTATATGGCCGCAAAAATAGCACTAATTTTAATTTCGTGAAATTAAGTATCCGCAAAATTATAGTGTTTACAGTATATTAAACATGAAACTACAATCATAGAAAAAAGGTGTTCGAACACTGACCCTAATTGCCACCATTTTGGACTATATCAGGCACGCTATTTGAGTCACATGAAAATCAGAACTTGTTTCTGGTAGCCTGAAGTATCCCCTTTTTTCATATCCCTCCCACCTTCCCCACCGATCAATGTTGCGAGGCCCTGTGCTTGATGGTGGGCAAATTGTGGGATTCAACATTTATATTTTGACAAAATTTGACAAGAAGGGGGAAGGGGGAAATACTTTACATTACACCTACAAAGTGTTCGAACCCCGGGGGGGGGGGGGGGGGTACTCCGCCTGAGACGGTATACGGGGGTGTGCCGCTCTAATGGGTAGGCTTTTTGGGCACAAAATCCTAAACATGGGGTATGATTTTGTGCTGGAAATCCCTAATAATGGGGTCACTTTTTACAAATGGGTCTATTTTCGCGAACTTTTGTCTATTTTTGCGAAAATTTGCCAAAATTAGGTCTATTTTCCCGATAATTGCGATAAATTTGGTCTAAAATGAAGCAAAACCCCTAAAAATGGGTACCGATTTTTCCAAAATCACCCCTAAAAATGGGTATGGTTTTGAATCTCCAGCGGCACACCCCCCGACCAAACCAAATCCGAGTACCCCCCCCCCCCCCCCCCCCCCCCCCGGGTTCGAACACTTTTTTCTAACATTGTAGATTGAGGAAATCATGGCCAGGTCTCTTCTGTTTCAGTACTTCAGGATCAGGCCTTATATATTCAATTTGAAAGGTAATGCAATTACAACATTCTTGAATATTCATTCTTCTATTTACTCCAGGTTACAAAGTGCGGTGCTTTATTGTCACAACACCATTGGAGGCTGGCGCACCATCTCAACTTCATGAGACAAGTGCAAACAGACGGAGAGGTTCGCAGGGTACCAAATGTTGCTTATAACATGTACAAAAAGAACTATGAACAGCCTACAAAGAATGAAGGATTTGATAACATTCTTGAGATACATTTGTACCTCAATTTGACGGTGAGAAGGAAGGAAACTATTTCTACAATGGACTCAAGATTAAAAATGTAAGGGTGTAGCAATATGCCTGTAAAACAATATCAGGGATCAATATGCAATGCATCATGTCCAAAAGGGACATGTCTTCTTTTGAGAAGTTTTATATTTTGACAAAATTTGACAAAAATCAACAAGCTTTTCAATGAAACTTTGTTTTAAGATTGAAGTAATTCTATTTGAAAATATGAGGAAAAACAGGTATATGGATAACTGTTTTGCTCTGTGCACAAGATATACTTCTTCTTTTGATAAATTTTATATTTTGACAAAATTTAACAAAAATCAAACAAGCTTTTCAATGATACTTTGTTTTAAGAAATTGAAGTAATATATACTTTTTGAAAATATGAGGAAACACAGGTATATGGATAACTATTTTGCTCTGTACACAAGATATACCTTATGACGTTTAGATGGGTAACATATGATAAATGAGCACATGTTCTAATAATCAGTATCAAAGATTTGCAAACATATTTCATAACAATGATGCCATTACAGACAAATAGGTGTCTATCCAATGTCACCTGTTTTGTCCCTAAAGTCATGCTCCCAATCTTGGTTTCTAACCTCAATCAGTTCTCTTGGAAATAGACATGGTACATTTTGTCTATATAAACTCTGTACTGTTAGTCATCACCTGAACAAGTACATGCCCAGTTTGTCTGGGTGAACTTGTCTGGAGAGCTTACAGCTTTAATATTGAGAGACATTATTTATAATTGTATTATTCCTGCTGTGTCTGTGAGGGGACTTAATCATGGAATGCTTATCAGAGCAAAATCGAGACACACCAAGACAGCTTTTCACAATATAAAAAAAATTCCATGTTTTATTTACCACTCACATGGCTGGAAGGGTCCTTTTAAGGATTACTGTCTATTATATAAACACACATATAAAACATATTCCTGTTAATCGCACAATATTGTTATTGAAAAAATCTAGGAGAAAACAGTTTGAGAACAACTGAATATTGTGCCACAATACTCCAAATTTGCTTGATTGGATTAATACAAACGTTAACATAAAATCTACCTCTATTTTGTATAGATATATATCTACAAAATATCATGCCTTGAACAAGATGTACCTTTGTAGAAATAGAAACAGGTGTATTAGTAAACACAGATGTAAATTGCATCCACAGAGAACATGTAAGTGAGCATGTTGTGCAAAGTGAACCCTACAAATCACACAGAGATTCAAACTGAACTCTTGTGGCTGATTTGATGTAAACAGTAAAGAAAAAAGTGTTACACTTTCCACGCAGGCAGGCATCTGCGACATTCCAAAATTCACAAAATGTCTCAAAAATGTCAAAAGTATTGGATTTCATAACCATGTTTGGAATAACCATGAGAAATACATTGAAATAAGTACAAACATGCCTAGTATTGGGTCAGTAATCCATAAGATAGACTTTGAAAATTGGGAAAGGTTTCTGAAAAATCTGTTTTGTATATGGTCAAACCAATAGCCATGTGGAAAGTGTTAAGTATACAAGCATATAATATTGGTCAGTATAAAATTTAGATTTTATCTTCAGTCAATGGGTTAATCACCCTAAGATGAACTTTGGTAGAATGTTGTTTTGATACTACTTCCTATGTACTGGTATAACCTTTGGACAGTCTGCTCTAAACATGTTCAGGGGCAAAAAAAACAGATCTATTAAAACCTTGGATGAGCTCTTGACCGAGCTCTTGACCCTGAACATGTATAAAGCAACACTTCCTATGCATAACCATTGGGCAGTTTACTTTCATGTAAATGTTGCAGGGCTGGAAAAAACATACCGGTATTGACAGAACAGCGACGATTTACATAATAATGAGACCAGATTTCACAATAGTGCAATTATGTGCAATTATGTATTTGTATTTTTTGATAATTTATTATTTGTATTTTGAGATAGAAATATTTTAATGAAATATATGTTGTTTTGATACTTAGAAAACCAGTTTACAAAATAATAAGTAATACTGATAGATGTATATATTATTGCAGATACATTATGATATATAATAAGTGGTCAAATGTGCACATCAGAAATTCATTATTTTTATCATACATCAAGAAGGGAATCAACTAAGTGCTGCACTTGGCATTGATCATTTCAAACTTTTTTAATTTTTAATTTTTTAAAAATAGTTCCAACTTATGACCAGCCAAATGGTTGTATTTGCCCATTTCTCACATATGAATTTTTAAAGATACATTATATTTCAGCCATTATGAACCAAGCTGTAACCTTGTTGATTCTCGAATCATTTGTTTTTCTATACAGCCCGTAAGTTACAAACCATAATATTAAGGTGACAGACATCCCTCTTCTATGACCAGATGGAAGGACCGTTTATCAAGTGCGGTCAGTCAGTCAGGCATTTTTTGTACACACACAAAATGTCTGTGGTCCTTCAAAATTGTATACCTTGATGAAAAGAAATGGAAACATGTGTTTGAAAAATTGTTTGAATCTTGATTACTTTATTTATTTTCTCTTTTTGTTTTTTACTTTGGAAAAAAAATCAAAATGTGTTGATCATGCCCAAGTTCTTTTTCTGGGTCAACAAAAAATACTAACATTGAAATCAAAACATATTCAATATATGATAGAGCCATTTTTCATATACATACATAAATACTAATTCTTTATGTGAAGTTGAGATTCATAGAGCCTCTGAGGTAAGCACTTTACAACAATATGTCTTGAAGGTCGTGTTACATTGATAAAGATATACAGTATATATTTTTTCCAGGAAACACATTTAGCAAATTGCCAAATTCCTTTCTTGAATTACTTTTGAACAGAAAATACCCTTCGCACATGTTCTAATCCTTCTTGATAAAACAAATATAGACATTGCTAAGGGTATTCCTTTCAGCGATTGAATTAATCATAAACATCAAGGTGATAAAAAGTATTAAGAATAGCAGAGTAATAGTAGAGTACTCTACCATACAAAAGCTTCAGTTGCATTGCACATACATGGAATATGCATTTCAGAGTGAATATGCAACACAAAGAGTCGTCAAACATTTCACTATTCATAACAAATATACACATTAATAAAGTTTTCAACAATAATACAATTTTGCTGGAAATAATTTTCTCATCTTGTGATCAGATATTAACTTTTCACGCCATCACTATTATTAACCATTACTAATAGAGGTTATCCATGTAGCGGCCATATTTGCGGGTACTACTGTCTGTTTCAGATTTAAAATACCAACACCACTGTCACCACATCTATTTCCATCAGTGACCAACACACATGTTGATGGATACTCGTTTCAAAATAACCCGCCAAATGTATAGGTAATTTGTTGAACTATAACGCTTGTATTGAAGGTCATGCTGTGAATTGATTTAAACAATGAATACTCCGGGAACGAGAATCATTTGTTACGGGCATGCGTGAGTGCAGTGGATTCCCTCTATTGATATCAAGGTAGATTTTAATGTATATGCAGTCAAGCACTTGCTCACCAGTCATTCTCTCACTTATCTTATATACAATATTTATGCTTTTAAAAGCATAAAGTCGAAAGGCACAGTAATAGTAGGCACTTATAGAGAGAAATGAGCCATGGGTCATTTCTCCAATTTTCAATATTCACAAACACTATATGGATAAAAATATGATCGATTCAAATAATTTGGTAGTTGCTATTTTTGTTTTTTTTCAAAATAAATTCCCTTAATCCAATACCCCTTATTTTGCCTGATGCCAGGACAAAATAATTGCTTATCCTGGAGCTGCCTGCTAAACTTGCTAACAAATGTTTTTACCAAGGTCTCAAAAACTTGTATCAAAATAATCATTTCGTTATTTTGTGTCAAATAAAGTCAACATTATATTCACACACATATTCCTGAAAAAAATTCTACAAAACTGGGCTTAATACCAATGCCAAAATAAAAGGTTTAACAAAAGGAACAATGCCTCTTTGCCTAAAATAATGACATCTGATAATAACAAACCCAAAGTTTTGTACAGTAATAAACATACTCTATCAATAGATTTTCTATAGCATTTAAACAAAATAATAATAAAGTTTAAATTATAATATTATAGTGACTATCAGGGACATCACATTCTTACAATAATTTTAATTTAATCTACGATATCAGTTTAAATTATATTTGTGAGCAACCACATATGTATTGTTGCATACAAAAAAAATAACCAATTCTTATCATTATTCATTACTTAGAAAGCACCCAAATTACTTTCAAATTTTGATGCTTATGAGAACAAAAATACACACACAAAATCACTCCATTTGGTTAAAAATATGAGTCCATTTTCAAGGCAGTTTCTTGGTAACTTGTTCTGGACATGATAAACATGTTAAAATTCAGCCCAATTTTGGTGGATAATACACAACACTGGTCACTGATAACTCCGCTCAGCCTTTTCAACAACTCCAACCACTTCGTAAAACATCAAGGATAGATTCTGTAAAATGTCAGCTTAATTTATCAGAGACAGCACGACACAGGCAACACTGATCACTAAGCTTCTTCTAGTCTAGTTCTATTCACCAAACCATAAAACATGGATGATGGATTCTGCAGTAAATTTTCTGGTGTGTCCAGTTCGGCTACTTTGCCATTATTCATAACCAATACTCTATCACTGTCCAGGATAGTGTTTACCCTATGGGCTATAGTTAAGACGGTGCTATTGGTGAATTCTTCACGTATGGTGACTTGTAAGAGCTGGTCTGTTTCCATGTCAACGCTGGCTGTGGCTTCATCGATGCACAGGATCTTGAACGATAAAAGGGGTCAGATTTATATTCTATATCACTTCAGGTTCGGAAAGGACATAAGCGCATATTTCAGAGATTGCCTCATACTTTTGTGCACAGAACTCCAATGCAGTGAAGTTTTGAAACCGCAAGAGCAAAGAAGAATGTCTGTCCGCGGAATAAAAAATACACTCATGCCTAGATTATGACACACTGACATCACCTCCCAACAGGCCTGTGCCACAGTTCACAGATTCCCATTGCCGACATTAAAGCCTCTAGTGTTTAGCGCCCTCGATTTACAAGGTACATTTATGTTAATGAGTTGACGCAAAATGTATATAGAGCATCTCAATGTCCCTTATAAGGACTTTCGTGCTGTTAATCATGGCGTTGTCAAGATAGCGCCCCCATTTTGCAAGGTACATTTTGCACAATCACGCCCATATGCCCATATATGGGAGGCTTCATTATTGCGATTGGAATTGCCTCTCCCATTGGAAAAGGCGCTATATAAATACTGATTATTATTATTATTATTACTATTAAACTCCCTGCACCCAACTTGAAGTGATACAGAGTAATAGGGTTCAGTTGAGATCACTTGGTCTAAATTTTGATTATCAGCAAACAAGCACTAAGGGGGCTGGCATTTTCTTTGGAAGGGGGGGGGTCCCAAATATACTGGGGGGGGGGGGGTCATAGTTTTTTTGACATGAAAACAGGGGGGTCATAAAATTATTTCATTGAAAATGGGGGGGCACAAATTTATCAAAGCATGCTTTCTGAAATGTGTGTTGGGGGGGGGGGGGTCACAAAATAATGGACTGTATTGGTAGGGGGGGTCATAAAAATATGCAGCTCTTGGATAGGGGGGGTCATGAAAAAATTGTCTGGGTCTATCCACATTTTTGGGACCCCCCCCCCCCCCCCCCCCCCTTCCGAAGAAAATGCCAGCCCCCTAAGTAGTTATGGACCAATAAGAAAGCAGAAAACTAAGCTATGCATAGGTGCATTGAAAGTGTATAATTGCACTTGGTGCACACCATGCACTTTGTTTTGATTTGTTGTTCATGCAGCACAGGTTTACTGGTTTTTAGTGCAGGTTTATCAAACTTGTTGAAGGTTTTTATTTGTCGGAAAATATATTTAAGCAAGTGAGAGAATGCACAAAATAGTATTGTAGTGTATAAATCAGGTCAATACATGCATATGTTTTGTTTTTAAAATGCTTGACAAATCAATGCATTTGCACAAATGTTGATATGCTCAAAATAACACTCCCTATGGGTCATGCCATTATTCACACATCAACATTAGCGTGCATGCATTGATTTATCTAATTTCTCTCACAGCAACACATACGCATTCATTGACCTATAAGAAATGCATCATACCTTGGCCCTAGTAAGCATAGCTCTTCCCAAGCACATCAGCTGTCTTTGTCCAGCAGAGAAATGTCTTCCTTTTTCAGCAGCCTCTGCATCCAGACCACCTAACCTTGTCACAGCAATCCGTAGATGGCATTTATCCAATACTGCCCACAGCTCAGCATCAGTAAAACATCCACTAGGGTCGAGATTCTCTCTGATAGTACCGCTGAAGAGGAAGGGATCTTGAGGGATGATAGCAAGTCTTGATCTGTGTGATTGGTGGAAGGAAAATCAAGGTGTTAACAAGATAAATCGCTGCAGCTTAAACTTCAATTTGTAGCTAATTTTTAAATTTTGGGATTGCAATTTTCTGTATACGCAAATGTTAAAAATAGAGAAGGGTCTAAGAGAAGCCTGTCTTTTACTTTGAACAAATAACTATGAGCTTACTTAGACCAGTTAAAACTGGACACCAAAACATTTGTTGCCTCATGAAAACCTTTATATCATCCACCATGCCCATCTGAATAAGATAGTGATCTGCTGTATTATTCTCAAACCCAGATAACAAAACACCTGGGACCTATTTCTTAAAAGTCATGAAGATCACATTATGATTTCTTAAAAATTCTTCATAAGAAGAGTAAGAATTCAAAGAAGAAAGCTCATCTTAACACTTTCAACGCAGCTGTTGGTTTTACCAAATACAAAACAGATTTGTCAGAAACCTTTCTCAAATGTCAAGGTCTATCTGAAGGATTACTGAACCAATACTAGTCATGTTTGTACTTATTTTAATGCATTTTTCATGGTGATTCCAAATAAGGTAATGAAATTCAATAATTTTGACATATTTGAAACATTTTGGAATGTCGGCTGCAGCTGCCTGCCGCGTGGAAAGTGTTAAGATTAATCTTAACTTTCATGAAATAGGGTCCTGGCCTGATTATCCTTAATCTACTTATTATTAGTTTACGAACATACCTATATTCTGTGAGTCCAAGATGACATATATTAAGGTCATCAATATAGACAGACCCTTCCTGTGTGTTAACAATACGAAAGAGAACCAGGAACAGAGAAGACTTGCCAGATCCAGTCCTTCCAACGATACCAATCTTCTCTGCAGATCTTGTTTCAAAGCTGACACCATCTAAGGCATTGGGTAGGTTACGACGGTAGGCAAAGCGAATGCCTCGAAATGATATGCATCCTGAAGTTGGCCAGTGTTGCGGTATCTGTAGAAATAGGACACATTTGATTTTAACACGTTTAAGCAAGCGTTCTCAATGGACCTATTAACATTTCATTCATTAACTTATTTTGAAATTAATTTCAAAAATTTCAAAAATGTTCAGTAAAATTTAAGAGTAAAAGAACTGACTCTATACTGTTGTCAACTCAAGTTAGAAGGTGACGTCTCCGCCTAATTTAATAAAAGGCGCAGTATTTTCTGAGCCAAAGTCGACATTCTTCTTTGATTGAGTTATGCATGCGTGAATACCAGAATACCCGCTGACGTCACCCCTCAACTTAGGCCACAAAAAAATGTCATGTTGCCCTCAAGTGCCAAAAATCTTGTTGGTCGGTCGGTCGACTTTCCTTCTTTTCTTCTTTTTTTTTGCTGACAAATATTACCAACACACCGTGGTTCATGACAAGACAAAATTGGTAAATGTCAATTTGATTAATGTTTCTAGTGTGATAATACTCTTAAGGCAATTTATTCAAGCAAACTTATTCATTTCAAGCAAAAAATAGTAATATTTTTACAAATTGGGTACAATTTAAATCATTAAAAATCGTCTTTTATTTTTTAAATGCGACCCTGATTTTTGAGATTTTAGTGTCGGTCGCTGAGGGCAACACAAAAACAATAAATGTTGGCCTTACGCTGACACAAAGTATAGCATAACCCTACCTGAAGTAGACCTTGTGTCTTCTCATGAGGTACTTGATCAATATATTGTTGAGCTCTCTCCATGCTCACCATATCCTGTTCTGTAGTAGTGAAGGATTGAACCATGCCTTGTAGTAAACCAGTAATAGATAAAGCATAGGAGATGGCCAAACCAACAAGACCTAATACAAGCAATGATGACAAATAGAAAATAATGTGTCTAACAAATGTGTTCTGGAATTAATTTCATGGGAATAATGTTACCAAAGAAGAATAACACTTTGATCATTGTCAACATCAACTCTAAAATATACATACAACAGTCAATTTCACTTCCTCTTGACAGGGACTCAAGAAAGTTTTTGATTTTATTTTTTTGCATTTTGTGAGTGCTGTAATTATTGAACTATTAATCAAATGCATATAAAATTATACATTTTTGGAAAGGAAATGGATCAGAGAATCCAAATTTGGCGTCAATTTTGACCAAAAATGTTGATTATTTGAGAAAATCACAAAGTTCACTTTTTTGACCCACATTTTTTTAAACAAAGCTAACAAAGATAATTTTGAGTAAAAAATGCCCAAATTGCTTGATGATAATGTAAAGACACTAACTTAGGGACGATTGTCTTTTTAACCTAATCTGATATTTTTTAAATTTTGACCAAGAAGTGCAAAAAAAGTGGAAAAAAATGGAAACTTCCTTAACCTAACAGGTGCAACAATTATGCATGTGTATCTTTCCTATTTCTACTCTTACACTCTTACACTATTTCACTCTTACCAGGATTAACGGTGTGGAAATGGTGCTCCAAAACAGCAATGACAGCCACAGCAGTTATCATGGCAACCCCTAGCAACTGTAGTCTGAACCCAAGCCATATACCCACGATGGCACTGCTGAAACGAGCCCTCTGATTGGCTTCTAGTCTATCACGATTCTCATCTTGAAATCTGACAGTGAGGAATGACAGATATTAGGGTATATTACAACGAAGTCTTGATGCCTTTGAAATGTTATTTTCAAATAAAAGAGTCTTGTTGCATTTGAGATTTTTCAATATATAAAACTATTTTATTTATTTTTAATCAGAAGATAGATCTTGTAACTGCCTATGTATGTTGTGATTGTGGACAATACTTAATTTGATTAACTTAATCTATTTCTTTCTCAAAATAGACAAAAAATGTTTGTGCACCACACAGTCAATGGTTCATCTTCTTTTTTTCCTTTTTTTTGTATATGGTCATGTTTTTTATACTGGGTACAATTTGTGTTACATGTCCCTTTTTCCATAAATTAGGTTCCTTTTTCAGTTAATGCATTATATCTGAAAAAGTTTACATTTTAAGTTGGTAAAAGTATACAGATTCTGAAAGCATATACTGTAACGGATGCAAATAGCATACAATCAAGTTGATTATACAGGGTGGCCTGAAATTGTACAGGGTGTAACAAGCAAAATGTTCTAAAAAAGAAGGGTTTCAATAATTACTTCCACTATGTATATGAAGTGATGAGAGAAAAGTTCAGTACAGATTTAAAGTAGTTTAATAAAATACCCATCCAGACATATGCAAATAAAATTTCATTATGAATCTGAAATTCTATATACAGGGTGTCTAAAAATGTGTTTATTTAGTTCCGGAAAAATGCTATTTTAACCAAATTCAAGTAGATTTCAAATAAAAATGCATCAATTACATGTACATGAACGTTGATTGATTTTAAAAGTCACCCTTTTCTTATGTTAAGGTGTTAATTTTAAACATATAGGGTGTTTAAAACATGAATTTAGGTATACGTGATTATCCATAAATCATTAAATTGAATGAATTTAAATTTGCATCTGAAACATGATTTTACATTCCAATTTGAAGTGGCAAATGCTTAAAGTGGTATGATATTCAAATAATGTTCAATAAAAAGGGGCCCTTTAACTACAGGGTGACTCAAATTTTCCCAAATGGCACATGTTTAGTGGCATACAATTTTAACTGCGTTCATCCTTCTTGCACCTTCATGATGTGCAAAGCACATTCAAATGAACAAATTAGGTTAGTTTCCATAATGTTTGAACCCAGTATTCAAATGTCAAGAGTCTGATTTAAGAATGAATTATAAAATGTTATCGTTTCAAGTTGTATTCAACATATAGGGTGATCCAATGTTGATTGGCGAACTAATCAAGCAGCTTATGCTGGTCATCCTATACTAGGTCAGGTCAGTTGCATTCCTAAGAATTTAATAATTCTCCTGAGTTTACAAGCTTGATGAAAACCAGCAGTTTTTTACTTATTTGGTAACACAGTTAAAAACAGTTAAAAACAAGTAATAACACCACACAAACCAGACAATACAGAATACATGAGGTTAATTACATATCTTCTTTTAATTTTTAATTAAATAGTTAAATTTATTTATTCAAAAGGGTACCTCAACCTTTCTATACTTTTAAAATGGACAGTTTGGTGCAGGCAAATGTTTGCATACATTCGCAAACGGCGACCAACTTACGTTTCTTAACAATTTTGTGAGCTTCTTAATGCTAATTAATGATTCCTTAATTAACTAATTAATGATTCCTTAATTAACTAATTATATTTTTAATTCAAATATGCTTCAATAATGTTATGTTTTCAATATAGAATTGTACCAAGAGTGAAAACAGTGCATTTTATGTTTGCCCAATGTATATTGCACCATACTTGTTCAACTATGCACTCCTCCTCCTCCTCCACATACTCCTCCTCCACATACTCTTCCACCCCTGACTAATTAGGTTTAACGAACTATTGTAATTAACAGAACCATGGTAGTTTATATTTTTCTTTTTAAAATAAAGGCCAAATACTTTCTCATCAAAATAAGACCAAATTTGAGTATGTGTGATAAAGAATAGCCAAAATATATGCATGCAAAGTAATAATATGTAGTGCAAATGTAACAGATCCACCTTTTTTGGGTACCCAGTATAAAAAACATGACCATATAAAGAGCAAATGTGAACAATAGCCCAACAGACATTAACAAGGTTAATGACTGAGTGATTAGAAATCAAACTGGTAACTCTCGACAGAGAGCTCAGAAAGGCCAATCAATTGGTTCAATGCAACTCAGAAAATATGCAAAATACAAGAAACACAAATGGGCAGGGGTAAAAAATGCCAATGAAAGTGACATAAAAATAAGATAAAAGCCCAAACATAGAGAACAACATCAAAATATAAATAAAAGAAAAATAATAATATCTGGAGGTCTGATGGGCATTAAGAGAACCTACACAACAAACTTAGGAACTAAATCAAAGGAATACAGAGAAGAGCAGATACCAACAATTTCTTGATGTAATTTCACAATATGCTTTTTCTCATTATATCCATAGATTCAGAGAATAAAAAAGGGGAAAAAAATAAATGTATATATACTTGACCATGTTCAGATATGGTTAAACAAGTTACACATGGTAATTCTAATGGCTCAACAAGTCGCAATCGGTTGTTCAAAGAAACACAGAACCGATTTCTATTGAGATGACCCCCTTAAGGATCTAAGTGATTTAGCAGACCCCCGGTTACACAGTTCGATTAATATTAATGAAGTGTTAGGATCAATACATACCTTGTTGTAGCCCTCAATGCCCTAATGGTCATAGACCCCTGGAGTGTCTCTGAGAAGTGTGCATATATGGGAGACATACTGATGTTGGATATCCGCCGTAGTTCTCTTGATGTTTTCCTGTAGTAGTTCTGAAATCAGAAATAGTAAATCTATGATAAGAAAACCTCACAGAGACCAAATAGATAATTGAATAGTAACATGGACAAATACAATGTAATTTGAATTCAAGACCTAATCTCAGAGCAGAGTGCACCGCACTGCAAGAGAATTTAGAACCCATAACCTTGATTAGGTACTCAAAAAAAGTAGCACTACATTTAAAAGTTGCCAATCTCTGAAAAATACTGGCTCATGGAAGCACCAACAATCAACTGTTTCAAAGATCAGGTTTGGTACCTTTTTTTAAAAGGATCACCAAGTTACACCTATGATGGCATTTAAGTAATGTGATGGTATTTTCTTGTAGTTCGTCACATGATATCAATATATCAGTCAATATATCACAACAAAGTTGCAAATAATGTTGGAATTACACTTTCCACACAATACAATAATTGCCTCTTAAGGGGGGACTCAAGGAAGTTTTTGATTTGATTTTTTGATTTATGTGAGTGCTGTAATTATTGAACTATTAATATTGAACTATTAGGCTATATTAAAAAAATCTTTTATCTCAAAGCTCTTCAGTTTTTCAAAACCTAATGCGAAATGCGGTTTTTTTTAAGTTTAAAAAAAAAAAAAAAATGTATATATAAAATATTGAAATCCTTGTAAAAGTGACCTTTAGTATTTGTAGTAATGATAGTGATCAATGAAAATCTGATTTTTTTTCTTCTTTTTTTCTTCTTCTTTTTTCTAACGCGCATCAATTAACTAACGCGCGTGGGAGCTTCGAGACAAATTATTTTCTTAATATAGCCTTAATCAAATGCATATAAAAGTATACATTTTTGAAAAGGATCAGAGAATCCAAATTTGGGGTCAATTTTGACCAAAAATTACAAAATTCACTTTTTTGACCCAATTTTTGTTGAAAAAGCTAACAAAAATAATTTAGAGTAAAAAATGCCCAAATCGCTAGATGATGATGTAAAGACACTAACTTAGGTTGTAGTTGTGTGTTTTTTAACCTAATCGATTTTTTTTGAAATGTTGACCAAAAAGTGCCAAAAAAGTGGGAAAAAATGATGATTTTTGTTGTTGTTGTTGGCATTTTTAGTGAAAATTTCAAAAAATATTAAATTAAGTTTAAAAAAAAAAAAATACAACCTTATCTAAAAAAAAAATCAACATTTTTGGTCAAAATTTATTCAAAATTTGGATTCTCTGATCCATTTCCTTTCCAAAAATGTATACTTTTGTATACATTTGAGATATAATGACCAGTGGCGTAACTAGACCTTTTCATTTGGGGGGGCAAGAAGGGGCAGTGACTTGAAATGGGGGGGCCCCTAAGATTTTTTGAGTAAAGAGATGCGCGTATAGCGCGTGAACATTTTCGACTTTACAGCTATTTGTTAGACAATTGAGCTACATTTTGGCTCTAAACAAGCTTGTACCAAAGAATATTTCATTTTGGGAAGACATATGCGCGCATAGCGCACAAAAAAAATTCATATGTGTACTTTTGACCATCATAATTCCATGATTCCTGCCAATCTCAACCGACACGATGTCATTATTGGGGGGGATTTGGTGTGTACTTTGTTTTTTACAGCCGTACTTGATTTCATTTGGGGGGGCAAGCGGGGGAGCAAGGGTTTCAAGTGGGGGGCCCCCGCCCCCCCCCCCCCCCCCCCGCTGGTTACGCCACTGATAATGACAGCACTCACAAATTGTTTAAAAAAAACTTCCTTAAGTCCCCCCTTGGGTTGACACATCTGTTGAATAAGGTAGATTATTGGGCATTTTTCTCAACTGTAAAAGTACTTAAAAACACAAATATTTAGAGAAACATTTTTTTCAATAACATTTCAAGATCAAGGTTTACAAATAATTAACACATTTGTGTACTGTCGCAGCAAAAGGATGCAGCTGTCGGTAAAATGCATTTAGATAATATTGATGGAATTGGGCATGGAAAAACAAAGAAAATAAAGTCAATTTTTCAGTAATTTGTCTCCATAAAATCAGAAAGCAGGATCCAATCTTCATCAATTCATTCAAAAAACTCCTTTTGTTGGTATTAAGATCTCTATTTTTCTTTGAGCGATAACTGCACCCTTTTGCTGCAATTGTACACATTTGTTTACATTTTTTGACAAAAACAGAAGATTTTCTAAACAATTTTCAGAAAATAAAAAGAAATATGATTTTTTTTCAAATCTCAAATTGTCAATTAACACAATGTCAAACAGGATATTCTATTGTTTTGTTGGTTTTTGCAAGGGAAGGGGGTTGTCTAAAGACTAATATTAAGGATACATTAACTTCAACTCAGTGTTTGACCTCAAGTTCTTCTTAATTTCATAATTGATCTATAAAAGGAAAATTTGACCCCAATAAGACAGATGTCCACAACCCCCAGGTCACAATACATCAGTATTGGGAGCCTGAAAAGTGAGTTCTTAATCTTAACTCACCTGTATAAAATAGTAGACAATAGCCATAGGTACTAGAAACACTGCAAACCATGGCAACCCATAGCAAGTGATCACTATAGTACCCAGTGTTCCATAAAGCTGTGCTAAGAAGATGTTGAGATTGAATGGTAGATCCTGATCTATAGTACACACATCCGATGAGAACCGATTTATGATCCGACCGATAGGGGTGACGTCAAAGAACGAGATAGGAGCCTGAGAATTAAATGGATATCATAATGGTTATTGCTTTTACATCAATTTCAATTCATTCCAGCATAGTGGTAGGCAGGTATGACTTGATTGGTCAAGCCTAAAGGATACTGTAAAACAACTTAATTTCTTTGGGATTTAATTTCACGAATTTTTCGCGATGAATGTTGTTTCGCAAAATTAACTATGCGCGAAACTGACATATTTGCATTGAAAGTAAAAGTAAAATGTTCAGATTCGTAAAATGAAATGCCCACAAAAATATTAATAATTTCGAATTCGCGAAATAAATTATCCGCCAAATTATAGTGTTTTACAGTATATATGAGGCTCCTCTGCCATGATTGAGCATAGAGATGAGTTTTTAAGGTCAACAAGCTCTTTAAAAACTGTCGACATGGTATATGGGCATGCAGTACAATGATCAATGTGGTAAATTGAATAATGTATGAATATGGATGTACATCATACTGTTTAAGTAGTTTCATTCTGCCCACTTATTTATTAAATTCTGCCAATTTTAGAAAACTTAAAACAACATCTTTACCTTCAGAATTGATTTTAAAAGATTCTTGTGTGCCACTCTGGCAGCGCATAAGCCTCCGTATGCAAACAAGAAGGCCCTGAAGAGTGTAAAGATGCTATTAGCCGCAGCCAGTCCACCATAGATTCCCAGCCAGTAATCCAAGTTGTCTGTACTTGTAGTATTGATTGTAGTTACTGGTACCGTCGAGGCAACTATCTCCATGGTATAATGGTGTAGGTTGGTAGCTGAATTCAACAGGGTGGAAGGGTCTGCTGTTCTGTTGACGGGACCACCATCGTGAGAGTGAGTGACCCAGTATGATAACCAGACGTCGTTTAGGTTCTTTGAGGCTACATTGTGAACGAAATGAAAATGAGTGTTTCTTAGTTACGATTAACAAATTCATAAGACTAAATAAATACATTCATACACTGAATGTGTAAACTACATCATGTTTGTGCTAGTATAGTCAGGTAGTACTTTACCTCTACCAAATAGCAAACTCATAAATATGTACATATCACTTGATCAGTTCAAATGATTCCAATGCATCCTATGTGACTGGTGCATAACTACAACAGCCACATAGTGCAAGAGTGCCTGATGTTTATAGTGAACACAGTGAATCATTTAACTGCGCTTTGATGGAGAAATTATGAAACTGATCACCGACTTATCAACTCTCTACCAAATGTTGCTTCTGTTTTTATAAATTCAAGCAAGATAAATTTTACACAGCCCTGTTCAGCCCTTCCAAAGTTGCACAGAGCTTGATTAAGTGGGCCTAAAACAACCACCTGGGTTTTTTTTTATTTCGCATCATTTATGTAACTCTACAAAGTTATAAAATTAATCACATCACAGAAAAAAATATCTATCTACAACAGCATTTTACCTTGCATAAGAAAGAGCGCAATCAGCACACAGGGGGCTAAGAAACCTCCTACAGCTCTCCAATAAGACTTGTAAACATGAAGCTTCACAACTCCTACATCTTTCTCCTCCTCTCTAACTAATTTGCCATCATCGTTGCTAGGGAGATTACCAGTACCATCATCTTGTGATTTCTCTGTACTGATCACTGCTGCCTCTGATTCAGGTTGTTCCTGTCTTGTTTTGTCCACGCTTGAAGAAGCTTCGTCTGTGTCATATTGCAGGTGGTCCATAGCAGCAGTGTGTGTAAGAACCTCCGACGGGGTACCTTAGGTTGGGGGGAAAAAGACGACTTCTGGTGACTAATCCTTGAAATGGTAAAATAATAAAGGTAGGTGGTTTCGAAGTCCCAGATAAGCATCAATTTGATAAAGAATCCATAGTCATGACCATTGACCAAATCTGTAGGCTTAAGTATAGGCTTAAGTTTAGAACACTCCATCTACATCTACTGTAAAAGCTTAAATGTTCGCAGTGGTTTTATTTTTTGCGCTTTTCGCAAAAAAATATTTTTCCGCGAAAACTGTAACATACGTAAATATTGTTTTCAACATTCATACAGTGCATCCAGAAGGCCGCCCACGAAAAAACAATTCGCCAAATGTCTATGATATCAAAATGCGCGAAAATATCTTTACGCAAAAATATCAGCTTTTACAGTATTATATCATTTGGGTATATAACTACAGGGTGTGTCAATAAAGTGTCCCATATGAAACATGATTTTGTGTGCCATGACAAATTAAGAAATTGTACATCGAATAGTAATAACCATGTTCGGCAATCTTTAATGTGTCATAATACATTTTATTCTCGCCAATTTGGAGCTTTTGTTATCAAATTATGGCAAATCTATTCAGCATGTCTAATTCAGCTTTGGCCACTTTTCATGTGCAGGAACTATTTTATTAGAATCGTCATTCAGTGTGTAATTGAACATAATCAATAAAATCAATAATATTCTGCCTACTTCAGTGATAGTCAGTTCAATTTGATCAGAGAAACATTATTTCCATCCATATGAACCATGACAAATTTGAATATTAGATGTATTTTACACAATACATTGACATACTCTATCAATCATCATTTGAATCTCAAAGGTAGTTTTGTCAGTTGAAAATCCAATTCCTATCCAAAAGTGGCCAACGTGGGATTCGCACTCTTGTTACTGAATCGATCATATCTCGGGAGTTACGGGGGTGAACTTTAATGGAATAAAGAGGTATTTGATAGAGGACTAATAGGGCTTATCAACATAAATTTATTTTTAAACAAAACAAAAGCATTTGGTTAATAAGAAGCCATGACTGTAAATCCAGCGTGGCAATAGACTTCAACTGTGTGAAGCATCAACAAACCTTTTTGGAACCTGAAGTTAGGGATAACTGTGGTTGTATAGGAAATTATGACATTTCAAGGGATTCATTCGACTACTATGATAATTTTACCCTGAACTTCACATGACATAGTGTACAAGTCTTGTGGCCTGATCTGAGCTGTTAGTTATTACATTTATATAGCTTTATGGAGTTATACACACTGAGCATAATATACACAAGTAAATTAGTGCAAATGTCTACCCAAAATGGCAAATGCTAAGTTAAATTTTGGCAAACAACAGAGATATTAAGTAAAACATCCTTCAATAGAAGTATATGATCTGATACTCTAATATATATATCAATTTTGTCTTTTATTGAATATTTGACCGCCCCCCCCCCCCCCCCCCACACCCCCGAGTTATATTATATTTGTACCTGCAGCAACAATAGTGCCATTCTCCATGACTATAACCAGATCTGCCTGCCAGAGGTACTTGGTATGATGGGTGCAAAGGATTCTGGTCTTGTTTCTTAACAATCCCATAATGCATTGTGAAAAGATGTGGGCGCCTACATGGGCATCTACGGCAGCCAGTGGGTCATCCAACAAGTATATGTCCTTGTCCTAATCAAGGTAAAACAAGAATTGGAATTACATACTTAATTGTGTCTTAAACATCTCTTATGAGTCATGACTAGGTGGTCGCTTCAACTGAATTATACACCAGCTCAAGTCAGTTAAACCTGATATCCGGGGGACCATCATCTTGGGTATTAACACTTTCCACGTGGCTATTGGTTTTACCATACACAAAACAGATTTTTCAGAATTCTTTCCTAATTTTCAAGGTCTATCTTAAGGATTACTAAACCAATCTTATGCATGTTTGTACTTATTGTAATGCATTTCTTATAGTGATTCCAAATACGGTAATGAAATGCAATAGTTTTGACATTTTTGAAACATTTTTTTTTACATTTTGGAATGTAGTCTGCATAAGCCTGCCGCATGGAAAGTGTTAATGGTAAGGGTATGAAAATCACTGTTTAAACCTGTGCACCAATTGTACACCTTGAATGAGGACTTAACCGTGTCCGGTGCAAGCTGATGTGCATATCGTGTTGTCTTAAAAATACATCCATATCTATTGTAACCCATTTGGGCCACAATAAATTGAATACCTGTATAGAGTGAATGCACGACCACTCTGGGGATGAGATTCGCGGAGTTTAAAATCCTGTTTTGTTAAACACATCGTTTAAAAGATAAATTTGCATTTAATTTAGACACACGTTTAGTTAGACACAGTTTTAAGCTAAAACCGTGTTTAGTACGAGAATACGGCCCAATATGTCACATACCTGGTACACTGCCCTGGCAAGAGCAACTCTGGCTTTCTGACCTCCACTCAAGGTGACACCATTTTCGCCTATCTCCGTAAGATCACCAGCTGGAAGAATCTGTATTAAAACAAGTAGAAATTGTATGATTCCATTGCGATATTTTGATTTTGCATTATTGATCATAATTTAACTAATTTTACTTTCTTGTTACTTGTTGGTATAATCTCCAACTTTGATGAGGGATGGCATCCTTTGAGCCTTTGGGCTTTTAACCCTAACCCCGGTTTAGGATTTTTGACCGGGATCACAATTTTCGAGGAAAAAACACCAACTAAATCTCAGTGAACCTGCCGGGATTCGATCCGGGGACCCTCCGTTCTCAAGCCCCACCTTCCCACCACTAAGCCACGGCCCTCAGCTACACATTCGTGCAGTATACTGCACTCATTATATAGGCTCGGTTGACTACGTCATCGAAAACCGACGGCGCATGCGTTTGGAGAGGGACTTTGGATTAGCATTTTTTAGCACTCAGGGGGGTTAGGGTTAAGATACAGTTGTTTGGCAAAAATTGTTGCAGTTCATTCGATCCCATACGCAGGTTCTGTATATGAAGAGCTTTGTTGCAAAAGGGCCACCAGACCACTCCAATATGTTACTTATTTACTGTTTCTATATGACTTGGATAAGTGCATCCATGCACGCCAATTGGGACATCAACAATACAAGCCACATTCCACATAAATGAAAAGGCATCGATACAATAATGCAAAATGAGTAACAGGTAGAAATTGATGGAGGCCTTTTTGCAACACAGCTCTTCATATACTTCATAGCTGGTTTACAATGCAGTGTTATGAATTACCAGTATCAATTTTTTTGGAACAAAATATAGGTTATGAAATGTTCACATGTACAGAAACCAAATCCTGTCCATACTTGCAACCTGATATTCAAAACGTTAGACAACATATTGTCGATTGTAAAATAAAAACTGGTAATTTGCTTACTTTGATATCATCCTCTAAAGCGCAAGCCTCTAAAACATCTTGATACTTGTGTAAATCATACATTTCCCCAAACAGCACATTTTCCCTGAGCGTCGCATGTTGTATCCACGCCTCTTGAGCAGCCAATCCAAATCCGCGGCCTAGATGGGTGACGCTGATGGCGCCACACTCCCTGGTCATTTCGGCACTGATTGCAGCCAAAAGAGAGCTTTTACCAGATCCAACTTTACCGATAACGCCGACTAGCTGACCCTGATGCATGATGGGAGAAAAGTATCATGGAGAATGGTTATAATAGAGTACCAATAATTGATGCACATTTACAACGTTTAATAAATGTGATGTATTATCCTGTGATTAATTAAAGTCCATGGTGGCATGGGTTAGCTCTGTCGCATGTTTAAGCCAAAACTTTAAGATGAGAATACTTTTGCAATGAAATCCTGTACACCCAAATGGCTCATTCCATGAAGTTGGGGCATATTATGTGACATCCAAGTGAAATTTTCAAAATGGATATTTTCCAACTCTTTCTTCTTTTTTAGGTTCTACATTTACCAAAGTCCAATGTAGAACTTTTTATTTTAATGTAACATTTGGTGTAAAATAACCGCACATGTTCAACAGTTGGATGACATTTCCAAAAATCCTGATGCTACATGGACACCATTTCTCATTTCCATATCATTTTCTAATAAAATAGCTTAAGATGTGGACCAAGTTTCTATACCTCAATTAACTACTTGGAACCACAAAAACATGAAAAGAAACCAGATTTGTCTAGGTTGAACATAACTTAACGAACAAGACATCGTAGATTAACTGTTTTATGTAAAAACTCATTGAAAAGTGACTCTTTATTTTGCAATTTGTATAATGAATTTAAATAAAGTACATATCAATATTTGTTTGATGTAAAGTACTCTATAAACCATGCACATTGATTACATTATAGTCATAAAGTAAGTATATGAAGTATTATTTACCTGTATAATGTTATAAAATGCACTACTGATGCTACATGGACACTGTTAATAATAAGACTTCATACTGTTACAATTATTTGAGTGTGAATGGTTTGTCTACTTGTTCATCATATCAAGTAGATACACAGAGTGAATTGCTTGAAATTTATCTAAACACTGTTCATGTAAAATTTACCTTTTCTGTGTACTCAAGTATTACGATGCTACATGGACACCGTGCCCTAAAATATTTGGAACAGCTTGAACAGGTGCATCTTTTTCAGATCAATAGAGAGGATGTACTATGATGTTAACTTTTTATGTTATAAGCACACGATAAAATTAATAACATGGATTGTAAAACTACAAATTACACAAAAAGATAACCTGCCATGAAGCATAAAACATAATTACCTATGATACACATACACCATTTCTTACAATTACACAATAACAATACACCATTGATCAAAGAAACTTAAGATGTCCACTGAAACAAACTTCATGCAGTGTTGTTCTTAAAGTACCCTTTGTGATCTTAGTCTCTTTGCTTGTTTCTGATTGAATCATCCTCTATTAATGATAAGATGATTGAAAAGTTTGATCACTTAAAAAGTCAGTTTGCAAAAAAATAATTTAATTGCCATGATGGATTTCTTTGGAAGGTACTAGTTTTTGAAAATGATGGGTTCCTTATCTTCATCTCCATAAATTCCAGGACGATAGAACTGTCTTCTGAATTAATGTCAAGAACCTGCAAAGCAAAACAAAATAAACCCTATGGCTTAGTATCTTCATGGAACATTGTGTATTGATATTGGAGTAGATTATTTATTCATGTTGCACTTTTTGTGTTGCAGGAAAATATTTATATTAAAATCATGCTGGAGTATTTTATTTATTATTCATTTAACATGAAAAAGAAGAGCAAAGGATAGAGAACTTAAATGATTTACAATTATTTGTTTTATTTATAGTAAATAAAACTAAAATAAGGGAATGTTTATTGTGAATTCAGTGAAATGCTAATGGAAATGGTGTCCATGTAGCATTGTGTATTAATATATTTCATTAGATATACATCTCTCATAATATGCCTTTTTTTCTGTAAAGTGTAGTAAAATGTAGGCAATGTTTTGAATGTTTTGGGTGATGGATAATTTCAAATGGGGTAATTGTTTTAGTCTAATTAGGCAAATTTTATGAAATGCTACATGGACATGGTGTCCATGTAGCATCGTATTGGTAAGCTATATTATTAGCATTAAAAGAGCAAAAACTAATTCATTATTAACTTCAAAGTTTATTAATGATGTGATTCTACAAAAAAAATACAATTTCAACAAACTATAACGATACCCAATGCAAAATATTGCCCATGCTATGCCCGATGCTACATGGACGCCAAATTATTATGGCGTCCGTGACTCAAAATTAATATCATAACATGAAAAGAAATTCTGATTCAGTGTTTCCCTTTCAATAAAAATGCATTAATAAATACAGACATACAAGCAACATTAAGAAATAATTACAATCGCACTTACCATTCACAAAACTATCCAATGTTTACATTTTGATGCTACATAAAAGTCCCGATGCTACCATTGGACACCAGCGACTAAAACCTTGATAAAACTAGCCCACATGTGGCAAATTCCAAACAAACCTGATAGCTATTGACCTCTATCCTTACAAAAGAAATATGGGAATGTTTTATTTATCTCCAGGGGGGGATTCCCACAAATTGCATAGGATGTTTATCACGATGCTACATTTTATGGTAAGGACACCATGCGCACGGCACGGTATACTTTTTCATGAATATATGGAATGGTCTTCATGAAATTTATTCTCATTTGCAATAGTTTTCAATTGATAAATGCTCTTAATTTTGGAAAATAATTTAAAAATGTATGATAGAGAACTACCCCCATTCAGCAATGAAAACTCCCGATGCTACACGTGTATATTTTGTGGACACCGTGCGTAGCATCGGAAAGGCAATTTTCATGTTGCTTGGGTGAAAAATCAGTCCAGCGTGACGAGGTGTTTTGGTCAGTAAACTATGAATACATGTATCTTTTATTAATCAAATCGATTTCCAAGCAATTCTATGATAGTTTTGCTTACATAAAACTCATATTAATTGTTGTGTTTTCCATGTCACGTTTTTTAGCAAAAATGGTCTTGGACACCACCTAATTTTTGATTTTTTTCTTCTTCAAGGAAGGGTCAATTTTTTTTTTTTTTTTCATGGCTCAATACTATAACCTAGTACTGTTTTTGGACACTAATTTTTTTTGATATACACATAGAGTAAAACAGTTTATAAGCTGCCTAAAGTACCAAATTCTGCTATTTTAACAAATGCCCCAACTTCATGGAATGAGCCAAATGCTTTGTTTAGGAAACGACAATCCTGGTCATAATTAGTTTGAACACCCTGATAATAAATAAACTTTTAATTCCGCAAAATATACACTATTGAAGGGAAGCCTTTGCTCGACTGAGTACATCCCCACCCCACATTGGGCAATGTTGACCCCTTCCAGTATTCCATAACCCAAAAAGCATCTTTCAACATTGAATGAAGCACATATAACAATATTGGCCAGGATTGTGAATACATTTGTTTTGCACCTTTGAATGCATACCTTATTAATGTAATGCTCTAGCAGTTTGAAAAAGAAAGCAATTTGTTTCATTTCAACCTCTGATATCAACAAATCAAAGAATGTCAACATCTCACTGAGTAACTGCTGTGAACAATGCAGACTTATTTGAATACTTAAATCAACAAAAACAAACTTTCACAGTGGATCTTTACTCGCACCAGTTTGTTTTCTATTAACATTTCAAGTCTTCTTTGTCGCATACTGTTGGGAAAGTCCCAATGAACTGCAAAGCTCCAGGATTCAAAGAGGGAATATCTCCAAATCCAACAGCTTTGTATGTTATGGTCATGGACCATTCCCGTCATGCAGACATTGTACACAAAACAGATTAACCTATCTAAAGTGTTTTACTGACATTTGGTTCTGCATCAAATTTGGTAAATTTGTGCAAATTTTTTATTGGTAAATTGTCTGAATCCCAATGAGATGGATACCGAAAGATGCCTAGCAATTTTGTGCAATCTTCTTAGAATCTTGAGATTGATTCAAATCAATGTATAGCAAACAAACCCCAAAACCGGGGTGCTTAGTGGTTATTACAAGGGGGTATCATGCCCGTCCAAGGACTTTCAAAAAGTACCCTAAATACGTAATTGTGTTAATGTGAAAAAGCACCCCCTTTAAGTATGGCACAGTATTTTACATGTCCTAAGCAAGTAATATCAGTATTTCGAATACCCTAAACAAGTACTCAAAATATTTTGATACCCTAAACAAGTACTCAAAATACTTTGATACCCTAAACAAGTACTCAAAATATTTTGATACCCTAAACAAGTACTCAAAATATTTTGATACCCTAAACAAGTACTCAAAATATTTTGATACCCTAAGCAAGTAATGTGTATAGTTTAAACCTTATTCACGTTACGTACGTAACATGCCCCAGCTTGAAAAACTACCCTAATTACGTGATTTCTTGGACACGCATGATACCCGTCTTGTAATGACCACTGAGCACCCCGGGGAAAAAACCCAACATTTCAGTACCTGAAAGACTTGTAAGCTTATATTGTTGAGCCTCAGTGTACCAGCAGGGTTTTCACTATCCTCTCCTAGATTTGAACCTGGTTGCATCTTTTTATCTTTGTCATCTTCATCGGACACAGCTTTTGGTCTTTCCCAGTTGAAATCACACTGTTGAATCTCCAGCCAGCAATTTGGATAAAATGCTTCTGTGTGTTGTTTAGAAACAAATATGAGATGAATTATAGAAAATTTTGGTAAAGAATGAGACATAATTGCTTTCATGGTATCGATAATGCAAAATACCCTTTTTTGATGTTGAATATTTAAAATGTTCACAAAAATGCTGAAATATATATAAACAAAACACACAAAACCACCAAACAACCAACCCCACCTGATAGGTCAGTTTCCCCATTGAATAGGGTGTTTTTTGTCACCTAAAGACAATATTAGACGATATCACATAGAAGTATTTGTCTAAGTAACTTTGCCCAAAACAATTAATATTTTGATTTACATGTATATCTATTTGGCTACACTTTTGTCAATTTCTTATTTATTTCCTGATGTAAGAAAAAGCCAACTGTCAAATGTATTTGTTTTTAGAATTCCAGTAGTTTTGGAGACTAGAAGGGTCCTTTTTTCAACAAAGGTTATTAAAAACATAAGAGATTGGGATCTAAAAGACAGAAATGGGGTTTCAACGGGTCGATAACAAACTTGTTGATCTCCAAGATGGAATCGATACATAATGCACTCGTTCATTATTCATTTTTAATTTGGAGTAAAATGGTCAAAACTCAACATTTTAAAGCAAAAATAAAGTCAAAAAAATAAAGTAAGAGTACATGTACGAGGGGGTATCAAAAAGTTCTTACATCACCAAGAAGTGAAGGAGCCAGAAACTTTTTTTTGTTATGTGACCCTTCAGACATCTTTAAAAAGTCACTGTGCAAAGTCACACATTTCTCCCAATTTTTATTACCTGTCCACAGACCCCCATTGTAGAGATCTTCAGAGTGACCGCCGTTGATTGATCTTCAAAATTGCCTCAGATTGCGTTATTCCCAAACAGCAATAAATGGTTTAAAGTGTTGACAGAAAGGGGTCAAAGGTCATGTAGGGGTCATTAGAGGTCAATCTGTGTACACCCCATGTTACCCATAAGGTTATTGTCAACAAGCTGGTTTGTAATGACCTTTGACCCCTATCTGTCAAAAGTTTAAACTATTCATTGCTGTTTTGGTGAATAACGCAATCTGAGGCCATCTGAGGTTCAATCAATGGCGGTCAATCGGAGGATCTCTACAATGGCGGCCTGTGGACAGGTAATAAAAAGTGGGAGAAATGTGTGACTTTGCACTGTGACTTTTTAAAGATGTCTGAAGGGTCACATAACAAAAAAAAGTTTCTGGCTCCTTCACTTCTTGGTGATGTCAAGAACTTTTTGATACCCCCTCGTACATACTCTTACTCACAAGTTTTGATAAAAATCTTCTACTTTTCTCACCTTGTGAATAGTACTGTTGTAAATCTAGCTCTTCGAGCTGTATAAAGGCTTGTAAACGGTTGACTGATACCCACGCCTCAACAACCCCATTGATGACCCATGGGAAAGCATTGAGTGGACCAATCAACATGTTGAATAACGCAACACTGGTAAATATCTATAGATTGTAATAACAAAGGAAAACAAAAAGTATAAATTTGATGTTTTTCATTAATAAGACCCGTAAAGCCCCGTTCACGCTGCGATGCATGGTGTTCACACTGCGATGCATGGTGTTCAAGCACGCTGCGATGCATGGTGTTCAAGCACGCTGCGATGCATGGTGTTCAAGCACGCTGCGATGCATGGTGTTCAAGCACGCTGTAATGCATGGTGTTAAAGCACGCTGCGATGCATGGTGTTCAAGCACGCTGCGATGCATGGTGTTCACGCTGCGATGCATGGTGTTCAAGCACACTGCGATGCATGGTGTTCAAGCATGATGCGATGTATGGTGTTCAAACACGCTGCGATGCATGGTGTTCAAGCACGCTGCTATGCATGGTGTTCAAGCACGCTGCGATGCATGGTGTTCATGTTGACGTTCTCCTAATTTGTCTCACACTGTTGGCTGCCATCGCATGCGGTAACCTGTGCTGACCATGACCTGCGCCAGAAGTAAGGCTATCGCACCGCATTGGACAGTTAATAACATCCGGTATGAATGACCATTAACTTATTTGAAGGAAAGATGTAGCTTGCGAGTTCACCTCAATTATTGGTAATGGCAGGTAATGAGTCACGTAGGAAAATTGCATCTACAGATTTGCACTGCATCACCCTTTCCTCTTCAAAAGTAGTCAAAAATATGGGTTTGGTAACCTTGGATTTCCTCGGTAGGTACATCAAAAGCATTACAAATTTGACATTCCTTAAACATACTTAAATATAGCATGAGCAACACAGAACTTCCTACCTTTGCAGCAGTCAGTTGATGCCCAAGAGCCGCATACGTCGTAAATGTCAATATGGATATCAGCACTGGTGTTGTAGCCCAGAAATACACACACATAGCATCCAGGTACTTGATACCTCGTAGACTCTCAATTTCATGCGACCGCAGATTGTTTATCTTGTTGCCGAAATGCTTCTCCCATGCATAGAATTTGATGATACGGATGCCATACAAGACCTCATTCATCATCTGAAAAAATACAGGAAAGTAAATTAAACACTGCACAAAAAGGAAGTATCCGCTTTTTTCAAGGCACCCTGTGTTTATTTCTTAGGACCCTAAATAAATTCAACAAGTGGGATAGAACAGGCATTTGATTGTCTTTTCATGGAGAGAGAGAGAAACAGGAGATACACTTGAGCCTGTTCTTTCCCATTCATTGCATTTATTTAGGGTCCTAAGAATTAAATACAGGGCGCCTCAAAAAAAGTGGATACTTTCTTTTTGTGCTGTGTTTATATAAGGGATATTATGATACATGGTGAATTTGACAAACACACAAATGTAAGGAATTGTTTTTGTAGGTGAACCTATCAAAATATTAATAATGTACACATTCCAACAATATTTTGAAAACTACATCCACAATATAAATATAATGCAAGGTCTATGATCCTTGATTGCTTTAAGTGCCCTGCAACAACTGATAACAAAAAAATACCCCTTATTCTTAAGATTTATATCATTATGACTTATGAACAAATACATGTATACGCTCGTATATGATCTACATCAGGCATTCTCAACTGGCGGCAGGCGTGCCACTTGTGGTGTATCAAGGCATCATGATATAGCCAGATTTCATAGGCCTTCTAAAATCAACCACTGACCATCCGTGAGGAAAAAAACATGCCCCTCCACCACACCGAGCCCTGTTTTCCTCTGAAAAATAACTTGAATTGTAAATTCTAAAAATATATCAACGAGAGGCGATTTAAGTCAGTTAAAAACCCAAAACCCAGGAGCTTCAGGGGGCGCTTCCCCCTGGACCACTGACGAGGCTTTGCCCCTGGACCCCAAGTGGAGCTTCAACAAGTAGGTTACTTAAATGTGGAGCATCAGTAAATCCAGTTGAGAAAGCCTGATCTACATTGTATTGGCAAAACAATTATTGGTGTCCCATTTAAAATAAAAAGCTGTCTCAATTTGATAAATATTCTATACCTGTGCAACTTACCTTAACTCTGGAGTCCTTTCTACTCATGAGATCTTGATTATATGCCTGTATCTTAACAGTCAGCCATTTATTGATGGGTATCAGAAGCAGAGCAAACCCTAATCCAGCAAGGAATGCCAAACCCAGCTGTTGATGCAACAAGAATAGAGCAACGCTTATCTGTACAGGTAAACTCCACAACTGATGAAAACTTCTGCAGAAGTTGATGACTCTCTCAGAGTCGACGCTCATGAAGTTGACTATTTCCCCGGTGGAGAATTTGGCTATGTTTGTGGAATTGACGGCCAGTGATTTGCGATATACTGTGGTGATGAGAGCGGCTCGCATTCTGAGGAGGATGAGGTTGATTTGATAATTGTAGTGAGTTCCGAGAAAAGCAATGATCAATGTAGAGAGGAATAAACCCAGGGCATAGTAGTACCCATGAATCATCGGCTCCTTGTCACCGTTCTCCATAAAAGACACTAGCTTGTTCAGAAGAAGTGGACCAGCAAAATTCAAAAGGCTAATAATAAACTGCACAAAACCAAGCAAAAAGTAATTCAGACCAAACGCTTTACACAGTGCCTTGACCAATGACAGTTGCTTTGGATGTGGTTTGACAGTAGTCTCAATATTTTCGTAGTACTGAGAATCATCACTTTCTATAAAGTCCTTGTAACTAGCACTGGCCAAGCTTTGCATGAGCTCATCTGTAAATAGACTTCCACTTGGTGGACTAGGTTGGCCATTAGCTGTGCGTAAATGTTTCAACACTATTTTATTAAATTTATCTTCCACCTGCTTGGCGGTAACAGAATCTGGTAGATGAAAGACATCACTGGGGGTTACAAGCTCTCCCCGAGCACCCTTCCTCATCAATGGTTCGATCCACCAAAAGACAAGTTTTGAAAAAAAGTTTGCCTTTTCGCCTGCAACCCCTAACTGACTTCCACCATCCGGGGATGGTATAGTTGAATATTGCCTTGATGCACGGCGGCTACCTCCGACAAGTGGCTCACTCTCATCACCAATATTATTGATGCTGGGAAAAGTTGCACTTGTAGCGAAGTTCTCGTGATTTTGTCTGGTATGACGGGGAGATGGGATCAGGGTTAGAATATATAACAGATGCAAGGATGCAGCAGTGAAAGCTAAACTCTCTTCTACTTCAGACAAAGTGTTAGCACTATGCTGCAGTTGTCTGATAACAGTAGACAACCTGATCGCTGCACTGACAAAAGTTGTAAACCAAGACAGCAACACTTTATAATGTCCCCTGAGATACGATACATGGGCTTCCCTCAGCCCCCAGAGATACAAAGAATGTGTTAACCACCCGATGATTTGACAGGTAGCTGAAAGATAGTCGGCTGGATACAACGTGTCATGAAAGAATTGCACTTGTAGCAACATATGTAAGAGTGGCACAACACCAGCTGCTAGTGATATAGCAAACCTGAAATGCAGAGTCCGGGAGAGTTTCAGGTTGGGCGTTGAGAGGCATTTCTGACCAGCGTGGTATCCACTTAGGACGGCAAAGATGACGTGAGTTGAGAACAAGACTAGCTGTTCGTAACAGCTCCCGTAGGGATTGTAGTTCCAGAAGGTGTAGTTACTTGATGGTGGTCCACAGAAGGTATCCATACTGTTGCCAGGACTTAAGGATGATCGTCATGAAGATCAACGGAATGTTATCAGGAATCAGGATACTAAAAGAAATTCAAATTATGAATAAATTCAGATAGCTTTCAAAGGAAGTTAACTTTTATAATGTATATTAGTGATTTTGAATATTAACTCAAGATATTCTTGCGATGTATTGCCACTACTATCTAACGGTATGGCTCAAGTCAAGTCAATTTTTCGAGACATTTGTTTATCTCAATCCATTCACACTACATTCAAAAGATGAAATACATGCTCTCTGGCAGATTTCTTTCATATGTGACTACATATTTTCATTACGTCTGTGTGTGTGTGGGTGACTGGGGGAGGGGGTACCACATACCCAAAGACATCAACATATTGTTGTGACCCCTTATATAATTCGTCGCTGTTCTGACATACCGGCACATCTCTTTACTTATTTTTGTTGTGATGTGCCGGTATGTCAGAACAGCGACGAATTATATCTAACACACAGTAATTTTAGAAAATAACAACACTGTTATTTTTTTGAGAAAATGATCAAGATTTAGTCATTCTATAATCTAAACTTAAGTGATCTCATTTCATGTCGGTGATAATGAGATCAGACCGTCCCTCCATGTCCGCAATCTTGGTGTTGAATTTGACTGCCATTTAAACATGTCTCATCACGTTACCAACATTTGTAACAGTTTAAATTTTCAACTTAGGAATCTATCTTGTATACTGAAAATTGTATTGTTGAAACAACATGTCATCACACTATACACATACTCATTACATCGCGGCTCAACAATTCTAACTCTCTCTTGCATGGATTTTCTAAGAAGATATTAAACGGCTACAACGTCTCCAAAATAGAGCAGCCAAACTCATTTACAATGCTAAGAGACGTGATATCATACATCTCCTCTTCTCCACAAGTTACATTGGCTGCCTGTTAAAATGGGCATTGAGTTCAAAAATTTTACTATTGTATGTTTCAATGACAGTACAGAATGCACCTTCTTATCTTAAGGACCTCACTATTACATATGTTCCCAAAAAGAAGTGGTCTACATTCTGCCTCTGACACTCAGATCTCATCTCACTAAATCTAAAACTTGTCTCACTACCACCAAGAAAGGATATGTTGCCTCCATTTTCTGTTAGGCCTGCTTTCTAAGCGTAAACACAAAAGTCTGGTTGCCATTATTGGAAAATAAAACAGCACAACGTTGAGATCACCAACGCATTAACCCGATTGGCCCGATTGTATCTATGGCGTCAATAATATTATCGCCCATATCATTAGGCCAATGCAAGTTGACTCTTAGCTTCCCATAACATTTATCTGGTTAGGGACAAGATGACTATTTCATTATTCATTATTTGACGGTTTCATTATAGCACCACATGCTTGATGTAAATGAGAGTAAAACTTGGATATAAAATACTTTCAAGGTACATTTTATCAACGTAACAAGATAATTGGGAGTTATTTTGTGTGAAAATAGTAAACATTCAATATTCCAAGTCCATGTACCTGAGAAATATCAGAAACATTAAAAGGTAATGCTAAACTTGTCAATAATAACCAAGGCCTACTGTGCCACTACTGCCAAGTAAATATCCTTAAAATTACCAGCAGGACATGCCTCACATTTTTGAGTATAGGTCGGACCCCCGGTTATCCAGGTATTTTTGTAATTTGCTGTTGACAACAAAGCGAAACATGTTAACACATCAGTTTTTATGATCTACTCAATACACAAGATCGTTCCTAGTGATCCCGTAGGTCGTGTTTTCATTAGCAAATGGCGTCATTCCGGGCCGACCTAAATTGCCTGGTTGTGCATGTTTTGTATTATTATTTTAAATCCAGCAGAGGAGTCGTAAGGATCGGGCTGGGATGTATTCACTTTGTCTAACTCTAATTAACCACACACAAGCAACTTGACATCATGAAAGTCAAACTCATTTAATTTAAGCTAAAATGGTTTAAAATTTGCACGACTTGACCAGTTTTTTAAATTTATCATATTGGAAAAATACTTTTGGTAATAATAACCATCATTTTTTTAAATAGAAATGTACAAGTTTCCATGTATTCAATTTTCAAAGAGATACTTTAATTTTCAAAATGTTATGATCATCATGCCTATTTATAATTTTTAGAATAAGCTTACTTACTTTTTAGGCCTAGCCTACTTACTTTATAAAGTTTTCACATGTATTGGATTATGATGTATGGATGTTTTACTTGAATTATCATTTATCTCACCTGCTTTACCGTCTATTTTCGGTGTCACTAAGTCTAAACCTTTAATTTTTAATAGACATTTTCAGGAAATTTTGGAAAGGCGAAAGTCTAAAATGTTGGATTTCACAGCCCGTCGTCCAAATCCCAGCAAAGAATGCCAACAAGAATGGTCTTTAAAAAGTCAGTTCCAAAACTACACTGGTTTCCTACATCAATAATCGGGAATCGAAAAAAAGCCATTGATTATCCTTTTCTGTTGCATTGTGGGATCGTAAAAGGGCAAAATCTGCCCCATTCTGGATCCCACAATGCACCAGAAAAGGATAATCAATGGATTTTTTCCCGATTGGCGATAAGGCTTATGGGCTCCACTAAAGGTTTGGTAAAAATCAATTGATTATCCAGTTTTCTGATGCATTTTTGGATCGCAAAGTGTACACATTTTTGCAAGAATTTGAATGTAGATTTGTGATATCCCACAATGCATCAGAAAAGGATAATCAATTGATTTTTACCTATTTGCGATAAACCTTGTAGTATGCCACCGCAGTGATTTGCTGGCATAAAAGTCATGCATATTCATGATGACGAAAAATAGATACACAAATAAATAGTCAAAGGTCAAATTTTGCCTTCTTTGTACAGGGGTCAAATTCTCAAAATGCTCCGATTTTAATGAACATGGTCTCAAATTGTTCAGATGGATGACACGAGCCATAAAAAGAATAGTTTGCTATATCTACAAGTTAAACATCTATTAGATTCGTTAGTTCAAAGGTCAGGAAGCTATACCGCTAATAATGACGTGTCCTGGAAAAACGGACTCGGTCAGCTCCCCGTACGGCGTAAATTTTAATCCTGGATCCGCCACTGATATTACTATCAACAATGGTTGTACCAAATTCTCAGACGTTGCCGGACATGGGCTCGTTCACGAATATTCAAGGTTAAATTATCATCATACGACTACGAGGTTATATTATGAAATAGCAGCTCGAGATCGCGCTGGTTCCTAATTTTGAATACGATTTATTCCGTCAAAATAAACAGCCTGGTTCCAAAGCGTCGGCAATAACTATTATCCTTTCATCTTCAAGCTCCCGAAAGTGAGATTCTTTCTCAGACGACGGTGGACACAATAGGCCGTACATTTTAAATACCCATTGGTTTCAATGTAAAAATAGATTTTGAATATATCCTTCCAGAAAATTCATCAAACGTTGAAACTAGATTATTTCATCCTAAATAAAAACCGCTGGAGTTGGAAAATCAACTTTGGTGTATTAAAGTATAATTTTTTGAATTTGATTCTGTTCATCGGCGTATATTGGAAGGATATATTCAAAATCTGTTTTACATTGAAACCAATTAGGATTTAAAAAATGTACGGCCTTTTGTGTCCACCGTCGTCTGAGAATTCTGGTACTGAAATTAGATTTAGGGAAATGTCGCCCTCTTTCAATAACATATTACGGGCTGTAATTAGTCATGCTACGTGTGTTGAAGTGTTGCTGGCAAAATGTTGTTCAATTTCGCAGATCAAACACCTGCTTCCAATGCGGTAACAATGCTTAAGTTTAAATAGTAAGTATTTCTTTCACGCCACTGTCTTGATGATTTGTAAAAGCTGAGAAAATCAAGGCTATATTAGGCTAGTAACATAAGCCTTTGATAAGCTTATTAAAAAGTTATTTTTTTCCTACACATCATTCCGTGCAGGTGGACACATTTGCCCACTAATTTGGGAGCCATATATGGCCATCAAGACAAAATGTGTAATAAATTCACTATTTTTCGTGTTCCAATAGAGTAAACATCTGTTGAGGCCTGAGGTAAGGTTTATGTTTGATTTCCTGTTTGAATTATGCAAATTATGATGCTTGTTGTTGATTGAAGAGATGAAGAACATTTTGTTATTTTGGGTTTGAGACTGAGAGGCTTGATATCTCCCAGCACTATATCTGGGAGGATCCACTAGCCTAGATGATATTCACAGTTTATAGTCAGGGTGCATGTAGGTGATGTCCCAGTAATCATAATTAATCAAAAATCATAGGCATTACGCAATTGTATTACTGTCAAGTCTTTTTAAATTGAGGATTTTGTGATGCATACTTTCCGATTCTAGCTTTAAACACCGACTTAACTAAGGGTAGGGGATACCACATTTATTGTAGTGCACCCTTAACACGCTCTGATCGTTAGACCCCCACTTCAACTTTTCGCACTTGGTACCAATCATCTGGTTATCGATTAGGACATCACGTCCATCCAACTCGGGCATTAATTGTCAACTGATTGAAATGGAATCTTCAGTTAAATATTCATTTTCGAAACCTACTGGAATTTAAGTTGTCAAATATTGGGAGGTGCCATCACTTATTTGATTGATTCGCTAAGATTATTCTTTCATCAGTATAATTAATATGTTTGTCCCTTTTTTGAAACAATTGAATTGACCCAACCAGATCACTTGTCTATTGAGACATCCACCATCGTGTCAAGTAGCGTTGGAGACTGGAGTGGCAGAGCAAACAAAGGATGAGTGGTGCCTATTGTATCCATTGTAATATTAATGGGACGTTTAACCACGTACGTTTGAACGTCTTGTTGTTCATTATGTGTTCGTCAGTATTTAACTTTAATCTTTATGAATATGAATGTTTGGCAGTCTAGTCCAGTAATTCACTGTCAGCGATTCGTCTTGGTGTTTATTTTTGCCCCCATTGTATTGTCTGACCTATATAATAATAATAATAATAATAATAATGGTAATTTGTATAGCGCCGGTATCCGTCCGAAATGACGCTCATGGCGCTTTTGTAAACATGTAATATAAGTAATTAATAGCACAAAAATGATAAATAGCATGGGTATTATACATATACTGTTTTGTACGCTTCATTGAACAAATGAGTCTTTAACGTTTTCTTAAAACTATGAATAGAATCTGTACATTCAGCATCGCGTGGTAGACTGTTCCAAATTCTTGCAACAGCAACGAGAAATGAACGTTCTCCCCATTGATTTCTTACTGGGTACTCGGTAAGAAGCAATTGTTTTGATGAGCGGAGTCCACTGTGTCCAGGTATATAGGGTTGCACAAGCTCAGTGAGATATTGTGGCGCCTTGTGTTGTAAAATTTTGAATGCGAGTAAAGCAAGTTTATATCTGATTCTATGCTCAACAGGTAGCCAATGCAAGTCCATAAGCACAGGGGTTATGTGATCAGATATTTTGGTGAAAGTTATAATTCTAGCAGCGATATTTTGAATACGTTGAAGACGCTGAAGTTGAGAAGCTGTAACCCCATACAACAATGAATTTCCCATGTCAAGTCTTGAGGTAATGAAAGTCATGCAATTTTTCAGGTTCTCAATTAGCAATTGAGGACCTTGAAGTTAGGTCTGCCTGATTGTATACATGGCGTCATGAATGTTACTGCTATACACTTGTGATTTGTAGAAAATTGTAGTGCTCAGGAAGGTTAGTATAAATTTGTGAAAGGCTATCTTTTCCTCTCTATGAACTGCTGTTTGAACACCTTATGTGTCTCAAAATTATGTTCAAAATCAAAATAACTCATGGTTTAGTCATCATTGATGCATCTTACAACCTATCCACCAGCTAGACATGAAAGAAATTCTCATGACCGGAACCTGGATGGCTTTTTAATATATAATCCTTCCTATATCTCACAACAGATTCTTGTTTTTGTTTTGTTTTTCTTCGTAGAACATCATTAACCAATGGTGAAGAATGTATGACTTGGAAAACAATAGTTTATTACAAAACAGATCAAGAAAGAAGAGCTGACTTGTTTAGAAGATGAGCAAGCTACGAATCAGGATTAGTCTGCGGACAATCTTCTTATCTTATGTCATAGTATCTGTTGTAGGCATTGTGTTGCTAAGTAAGTATCTGATATTATTAAAGGGGCTCTATCCTTTCTCTAACAGTAACATCTACAATCTGAGGAGGGGCACTCAACTTTCTTGTGTCAATTTGCTCATCAGATATAGTGTCTTATGAACTGTTTTTGTGTCATTTTGCAGAGATAGAATTTCATCACACATTGAAAGAATCCAATGTTTGTGTCCAAAACTTGTCCACAACTAGTTAATAGTTATGTAGTTGTAACAAAATTGTCCTCCAAATACCAACATGTCCTGGAAAGGAGCTGCCCAGATCCCCCATTTCCCCTTTCATGTTTGTGCATGAATTAATAAATTAATACCATATAATTTTAACTTGGTATTAAAAATTAAAAAGGCTATGAGAATTCACAATTTAAAAACAAAAATGGATTCTGAGATTCTCGCCAAAAAATTTCAACAATGATTTCCTCTTTTTTTTCTCTCAAAAAGTATCATCGGAATTTGAATCAAATATGAATGCCAAGCACTGAATTTTGTTTAAAGATTTAGACTTTAAAACAAATATTTACTAAGTTACAGTTCTCTTTCATGATGCAGGTTTATATTGTAAAAATGATGCAGAAGACCATAGCAATCACAACCACCCATACTTAATGGAAATCTTAAACCAAGACCATCAGAATAAAGAAACAAATCTTGCGGATCGAGAAAAACAGTTACATAGCAAAGAGCAGATGCTTCACAGATTAGCAACCAATCTGAAAAGACTATATCCCGATGCTGCCGATCACATTGCCGAGGCTCTCGACGATGGCCAGCCAGTCATCTATGCAATAACACCCACCTACACAAGACCTGTGCAAAAAGCAGAGCTTATCCGGCTCTCTCAGACTTTTTTACATTTGACTAATTTTCACTGGATCGTTGTTGAGGATGCGGAGGATAAAACTCATTTAGTCGGAAATCTTTTAGAGGACAGTGGCTTAAGTTATACCCACCTTAACATCAAAACACCCAAGCAGTATCAGTTGGGGGAGAAAGAACCCAGTTGGAAGAAACCGAGAGGAGTGGAGCAGCGGAATATTGCTATTAATTGGTTGGTAGATAATACTAATAAAGACGAGAGGCCGACGGGTGTGGTGTATTTTGCAGATGACGATAACACTTACAGCCTTAAAATATTTGAGGAGGTAAGATTAAAATATCCTTGTGCAATTGCCTATGTAATGTCAACCCTAGCAATGCTAGTTTGCGGGGAGTCCATATACAGGGTGTCTCAAAAAAATTACAACTCACCATTAAGCGATCATAACTTCCTAATTAAGTATCTGAATTTTACAATTTAAACGGTAAAATGAGGCGGATTTAGTTTTCTACAATTGGAAGAAAACAGTGTTTAATTTTGCTAAGTAATTACAGAGATGTCTGTGATTACGTAAGAGTAGTCACGGAACACTTCCATCCAAGTTTGCATATTTTGACAGATTTTCACTCACGCCAGGGTTTTAGCCAGAGTTCAGCAACTGCCCGTCCAATTTATCAGAATAGCCTGTTCAGAACTTGACCCTAAAATATAAATCAACCTGTTTGCCACCTCTATGGGGGTCACAAGGTTCGAATGTGTGCTGTTTTAGCCTTGATTTGTCAGTCAGAACTATTCAAGTTCACTAAACTCTTACAACAACTATTTTTAGAAGATCACATCTGTTAAATTCCTTAAATCTGCCCGTCCTGGGAGTAATCTGCCCGTCCAGATGACGGGTGGACGGGTCTCTGGCTAAGACCTTGACTCACGCGGCTGGTTACTTACTCATTAATGTTCAATTAGCCAGCACTGTTTATACTATGATAAAAAAAGTTCAATTTGTGATCTAAGAATACTGAATAATCAATCATAACACTCATAACACCCAGAAAACCAAAAACAATGCAACTCATTGTAAGGAGAGAGATATGACCATACTCTTTTATTGTAAACAAAACATTTATTTTGTTTTCAATTGCGATACTAATAATTTGACCATCATGTGCAAAATTGGCGATAATTTTATAATATACATGATTTCAGCCTTCAAGTTGAAAATAAGACTAGAAGCTTGATAAGTTGTATGTGTGATGTTATTAGTTCTTGAACTTGGTTTAATAACGACGATGTTCATATTTACTAATATTACTATAATTTTGTTTCCAATTGTTATAAAAAGATTGAACTTATCGTACACATTTTAAATTTACTGTTCGTAAGTATAATCTAGACAATTTTTATTTATATTTTGTGTTAAACTTTGGTATCACTCTCATCTGGCATATTATTTGGTGTAAAATAAAATCTAGAAGCATAAAAACTCGTTAATCCATGTCATTTTGTAGAGAAGTATTGATTTCATGTATGTGCTGTCTGAATTACTCAATATGATCAAACTTAGATGAAAGTGTTCCCAGACTAATGTTACGTAATTGCTCATTTCTCTGGAATTACTGAACCAAATCACATCCGGTTTTCTTTAAAGTATAGATAACTATTTTGCCTTTATTTTGTCGTTTGAGTTCTATTCTGACACTTATTCAGAAAGTTACAATCCTCTAAAGGTGCGTTGTAATTTTTTTTGAGACACCCTGTACATACAAGTAAAATAACTAAGTGTCCAGGAAGGGACCTACACTTAAGGTGGTGTGCAGTGATGTGAAGGGTTTATTTGAATGAGATTTGTACCAACAAATTGTATTTGTATTTTAGATTTTTTACTACCTCTGGATTTGAATAAAAGCTTGCATAATCGCACATATATATATAGGATCTTTTTAGTTATTGTAATATTGTTTGAATGTATAAATATTTTTCTGACTTCAAAAACCCCCAAAGAAATTGTCAATGTTCCAATTGACTCGCTTACTTAGTGATTAAAGTGATTTCATTTTTGTCCAAATTTGGTGACTTCAATGAAATTTACGATGCTATTTCAAGGGGAGAAATTTCTCGTCATGAGCTGGAGTATAATTAACACTTTTGGAATTTGTGACTTGTGTCACATTTTATCACAACTCTGTTAATTGTAATTTTATCACAGATGCGCAGTACCCAGACAGTATCTGTATGGCCTGTGGGATTGGTTGGTGGCATGCGCTTTGAACGACCAATCATCAATGAAGATGGTAATCAGGTGACAGGGTGGTATGCTGGATGGAAACCAGACAGGCCATTCGCTATGGACATGGCTGGCTTTGCTGTCAATTTAAGACTCTTCCACGACCGCCCTGATGTACGCTTTCAACTCAAGGCACCAGGGGGGTATCTAGAGACTTCATTATTAGATAATCTTGTAACATTGGAAGAGTTGGAACCAAAGGCAGAGGCTTGTACAAAGGTGAGGATCATTAAACAATTGCATATAAAAAGCACATGTTGTCTGAAATCAGTCTTGAGACATGAGGCATTAAATTTGGGAACATTTTAAGAAAATAATTAGAAAGAATTATCGTTTTTGAAATTATATCTTGTGACTCAAATATTAGATTTCCTTCAACAAGGCATCATTTTAGCTTAGAATGTTCTCAACTGATATAATTAACTTAAGATTTTAAGTCTTGCCTCCAACATGTCTAGTCCTATTCAAGGTGACTGGTCACATTGTGTTCTATAAGCTATAGTTTAATCAGTTCAAAATTGTCGAGAAATATGCGCACATTATTTTATGTTACGCATGGCGAGCGTTCTGCACGCCCATGCTATTCTGGATTCATTCGTTTCTGTAAACAGGTTCGTAGTCAATTTGGAACTGACTGAACCAGGGATACTATTAATTTTGGGATAGGAAAGTCCTATACTAACGTACGTAGCGAAAACGGACCCTTTTGCATATTTGAATAAATTATGGTAATTGTCCGGAATGCGTCAGTGACCGGCGTTTAACGCTTTTTAACGCGTTTAACAATGTTTAACCAGGTTTAACGGAATTGTTAGTCAGCATAGGTTTGGGGGCGCTGTAGATTTACACAGACGACGGTGGCCACGCGAAACCTACATTTTGAATTCGTAGTGAATAACACGTAATCGCGAATATTAAACTTATCATTTTGACAAATTCATCATAAATAGAAGAATTTTTATCGTTAACCGGGCGATGACTGTTAAAAATAATTCAAAATGGTGCACTCCCGTTGCCATATTGGGTCGTCTGAGAGACGCGTGGCCAGCGTCGCCTGCTATTGCGCCTTATCGGTAGAACAGCGCCACCAATTCTATGCTGACTAATTTCAATTTAAAAGTGGACCCGATCGGCAAGCTCAGTGGCACACCCCTGACTGAACTATGGTAGTGCTCATCTGAATTAGGTTTTTAATGTTGAATGTCAGTATAATTTTTCATAGCATCAACATATGTTGAAATTAATTTGAGTCTGGGAAAACTATGGTAGTGCTCATCTGAATTAGGTTTTTAATGTTGAATGTCAGTATAATTTTTCATAGCATCAACATATGTTGAAATTAATTTGAGTCTGGGAAAACGCCCCTTACATCATCTGGCTGAGCTTGTAAAAGCGCCATCAATTATTACCATTCATTCCATTTGATGTACGAATGCGGCGTCAGAGCATATTCCTTTGAGCAGATTGGTTGTTCATGTAATCGTCTAATGCACTAGGGTATGTAATCATGTGATCAAACACTCACCGTGGCATAAGCACATAAATAATATCTTTTTAATTAGAATAATACACTGACCACAGGTTTGTACAGCTCTTATTAAAAGACATGTAATAATCTCTCATTATTCTCAAATTTTTTATTTGTTTTTGTATATTTGCAGGTTTATGTGTGGCATACACGGACAGAAAAACCAAAATGGAGGGAGGAGGATCAGCTTATCAAACTTGGCAAACCGTCAGATCCAAATGTAGAAGTATGACAATGGATGTATTATCAGTATATCCCACAGTATGCTCAGTCTGAACAATCATGCATACTCACTATTTACTCACTGAACTGTTCCCTGAAAGAAAACAAAAATACTTAAAAGTATTTTTGTTTTCTTTCAGGGATTTCTGGGTTACGGCATAGGAAGCCGAGTTGTACTGAAATGCAATGAGCGATGTATACAACAAAGCCGTTAAAACCTTTGACCTGTAACCATATGCTCTTTGCATTGTAGAATTAAATGTTGGTACATCCTGGCTTCCAGTGCTGAAACACTGAAATCGTGTATTGAATTAAAGTAAAAGTATGTAATTATTTATTTTTGTGCTTTGCCAATATCTTCCAATAGTCACAAAATTTAAATCCTCACAACAAGAAATTAAATATAAAATATACACATCATATCAGACATCTCATTTGACATTATCAATGTCTTATTTAATTACATATGTAGCAATAGGGTTCATAATGGAGTTCCCTGAATTGTATAAGTGCGTAAAAGATTACCATTTTTCTGTCAGATCTGTGAAGAGGGGCTGGAGTGGAAGGCCATTCTTGATAAGGTCAATCCCCATCCCTAGGATCACCATGAGGACAATGTATGTTTAATTTTCATAGAAAATGAAGACACAGTCTACCATTACAATTAGTGACCTGCCCTGGACCATCAGGGTATCTTAAGTGAATGTTAATCTATTCATATGCCAAATTAAAAAGAAATTGTAACCTGTTTATGTTATGTTTATACCAAAGAGACCTATTTGTAGACAAGAGTTATCGGATACATAAGAAATATAATGCTGAATATTGATTGCATTAGGACCAATGCATACCATCAAAACAGAATATGATTGGCCATTATTTACTTATTTCACTCATGAAATCACTAAAACTGTGTGCTGTATTGAAGTTGTGTATGAAGCTTTAAGCTTATTCCATTTGGGTCGATAAGGTAGATATTGCCAATCATTGTGGCAGACAAGAGTGACAATGTAGCACATCACTGTATAACCATTAGTGCTGTGTCCCCCCCCCCATCCCATCTCCCCTAGATGTACATATACTAGAATGAACTGAAATAATCAGTCACTGTTGCTCAACATACATAATTGTTGGAGACCAGCACAGTATCAGTCTCCAATGATAGTGTTTTGATTGAACTGCAGTGATGTATTTCAGTTTTAATACTGGGTAGTGAATTTTGTTCAATAAAATAACAGATTCATCATTTCAAATCTCAATTTTGGACATATTTGCCCATGGTTTACTAGATGTACTCAAAATAACAGTAATTATAATATCCCACCTCTTCCAACTGAGCTTGTATTTTACAAAAATAAATGACATCTCAGGTTTATTTTATGTACCATTTTAGATATAATATTTTATTATTATAGCAATATATAGTTCACTCAGTTCCAAATTGGCGAGAAATATTAATGTATATGTTGCGGTGGGAACGGCGATTTATTGAGTAAAAATACTCCCAAATCCTCGTTTTTGTTAAAAAACACCCTAGTAGGGTTAGGGTTAACAGTTTTATGTATTAATTCACTGCTGTAAAGAGGCTAGCCATTTGGAGCTGATTGATGTATGTATAGTAATTTGTGTTTAGTTAATGTGTGCTAATAATATCAAAGTAGTTAAAATGCAAAATAGTATTCATGTATAGTCAGCATCATAATGCTATGGACAAAATTCCACCAATGTGTATCTGCGTAAACCCAGAAGTTCGTACCGGACGCTTTCAAAAAATGATACGCATCCTGATTGGTCGATCGTGAAATCGTCACACACATGCATGCATAGATGGGCACAACTCCGTGAACAAAAACCAACATTTTCGAGTGAAATAGCTTGAACTTTGACCGTCGCATTATGACAGTGACTATAGCAGCAGATGTATGTATATTACATTCCATTGTGTTGATCAGCAATATATGGATGTCTTTTTGGATTAATTGTAGAGCAGCAAGGGATGAAGCATTCTATGCAATCACAGCATTACCAACCAGTGTAATGATTTAACTCTCCGTTCATAACTTGCAGCTATCCACTGTAACAACTATTGACAGACATGAACATTTTAAGATTTAAACCTAAATTCGGGGGGAGGAGGGATATTTCCACAATTTCCTTTAATTTCAGTCCTTTTTGGCATCTATAGTCCAATTTCACACACTTTGTTCACATTTATTCCAAGTCTGTTCAATCTCATGACCACTATCATATTAAACCAGAGAAGTGATCTGGAAAGATCTGCAAAACCATAGAAATCAAGACATTAAAAGCCAAACTTTAACAGGAGTCATGTGATATGATCTGCCTGCCATATAAATGAGCAACTGTCACATTTGGTTACATGATTGAAGGGGTTTCAATCACTTTGCTAAATGTAAATTAAGATGTCATGATGACTTTACAAATTAGGTGCTGCTCGATAATTAGTTTCAAAAAGGTTTCCATAAGGCATACATTGCTGAACATATTTTGTAGTTAGTGAGACTAATAATTTGGAGGTATTACATCGAACAGTGTATTGCATGAAATATGTATCCACCTAGTAGAGGAATTTACTTTTATTTTCAAGTTTTTAAACATTAAGTTTAGGGTACCTTTTATAGTAATACAATAATGATATTTTATTCTTGCCAAGTGGTGCTAATAATATAATTATTTGTTGGAAGGTTTTTATGTTTCTATGCAGATGTTTTGTTTATGTTATGTAAGAAAAAATGGGAATACAGTATTTGTGGTTGACAGTCATAATAATGTTAACATATTTTAACCATACTGAAACATGTGCCAGTCATATACAATCTTGGAAAAAAGTCTTAGATGTTACATGTTACAAACTACCACCCTCTTCCCTGGGCAATGTTGAGAAATGTCAATGTCTTTAGCAGTTATTCTAAGTGTCTCAAGGTAGGCCTTCTCAACTAGTTTTCATGAAGCGCAATTTTTCATTTCAAAGAATCGCTGAAAGCAAACATAGCTCGAACGACTACAGGGTGTTATCCAGGGGATGAAGACCCATAACATTTTGGACTGTTGATGTTTTAATACCCCAGACAATAATTTGGTGTGTGCGCAGCCAGGTGAGATGGCCTGGCGTAAGGAGTTCCAAGGACTTTATTCCAAGATTGTAGGTGCATGCCCTAATGATATAACGCTAATTTAGCCATATCTAGATCTTGATAAACTGACCCTACTTGAAAGGTCTATTTGTCTGTAGTACAGGGTTTTATTTCATTGCCTAAGACTAATGAGACAATGGACCCACGTCACATGAGGTTGAGCTCGCGTAAAGTACGCCTGCTCAACCTCACCCCAAAACGGTCCCGTGGTTCTCCGTTGTGCGCACTACGTCATCTCGACCTCAAGGCTCTGATTGGTTGGTGCTCAAACATGAGAACTGAAAAACTCATGAGCTTTTCCACGCACCATCACGCTCCACTGCGCGTCGGTGGTTATGGCGCAGCAGGAGCACTGCATTGGTGGATACGGCGCAGCGTGACGATCGTTAAAAAGTCTTCAGTTTAAATTTGACCAATCAGGTGCTTTGGTGTTGTTGGTTGGCAGTATTTTGTGAGTTCAAGCATGCGTGCGCAGCCTGGTCGAAGTGCGCCCACGTATGTCGAACTGTGGCCAGGAGATTATGTGCCGTAGGTCCATTCACAATTCTAGCTCTCTTCGATTAAGTGCTGTATTAAATAATAAGGATGCACACGTGATTCATATATGTTTGTAACATTGTGATTATGAGTATGTTTTCACAGTTGGTGAATCGGGCAATCATTTGGAGTACACTAACATTTTGGTTGTTATCTGGGTATGCATTGCTGGTAAAATCTGATATATATATTTAAAAATTCACCATTGAAAACACATGGTGGTAAATTTGGCAAATTATATCTAACTTGATGTAACCTCACCAGTGTATATTTTAAATGGGAATTTTAAGGAATGATTCATTCACTTACAGTGAACATTCAAAATGGTAGGCTATTTTGAAAGATAGCTGAATTTTCCAAGGGCATTGAAATTGTTTGCAGGTAACTCAATTCCTTTGATCGACATCAGCTGCTTCACATACAGATCTATTCAAAGCAACACTTCTTTTGGAGAAATAATATTGTTTCAGATTCAGATATGTAAGATTATAACCATATAAATCAATGTTAGTTGAAAGATTGTCATACAAATTTTACTCAAGTTAAAAACCAACAATCTTTGGGGCATTTTCTTCATGAAGAGACCCTGTCTAGGAAAATTGATAGAGCAGTAAGGCAACAACAAAAACTGCTATACGGGCATAACTGATCAATTTTTTCAATTTTTTTTTTGGTTGAGTTTCAAAAAACAAAAAAGTTACAAATAAAAATGTTTGAATTTTTTGTGAAATGTTTGAATTTTTTTGAAATAAATAAAAAACTATAAAAAAAACCAATGGACTGACCGACCCTACCTAAGAGGTCCGTTCCCCCATAAAATTGTGTGTTTTTGTCACCCGAGTAATAACCCGGCTATTGAGTTGATTAGATCTGTATGCGAGCAATGTGTCAAAAGACCTGTAAGAGTCTGATTGTCTCAAATAGAACAAATTAATTAATGTTATGAGTTTAAAAAATCAAATATTTACCAAGAAAGTATTACCCTTGTACTTAACATTTTAAAGGAACTTTAATTCTTAAATTTTAATACCAAAGTGTATATTATTTTATAACACATGGGATGTTAAAGGTATTCCATAATATGCTCAAAATAGCTGAGCTAAATCATATTTTATCTAATATTGATTCCAAATCTTTATTGTTACATTCTGTATTGAACGTTGCATATTATTATTAACCCTAACTTCATTAAATATTTCAAAATACCAGATTAGGGTTAGGGTTAGACGTCCAAGCCTATTTCCAAGCGCATGTACAGACGGTTGTCAATTACATAATCAACAAAGCCTATATAGTGAGTGCAGTTTACTGTGTGAACAAGTAGCTGAGAGTCGTGGCTTGCCTATGGAGGCCAGGGTTTTGGGTCTGGAGGGTCCCAGTTTGATCCCCGATCAGGGAGCGGCAATTTATTTGTCGATTTCTCTTCTAAAATTGAGATCCCGGTTAAAAAAACAGTTAGGGTTAACACTTTGGGAAACAACCAATTAGTCAATTTATATGAATTTCCTATATTAAGATTATGATGTATTTGTATAGAATTAATAGGCATTCACGACGGGTATTAAACAAATTATAAATGTTTTTAAACATGTTCACCTTCGTAGATAGAAAAGAGACAAATACCAGGGGGTATCAAAAAGGTTTTGAAATCACCCAGATGTGAAGGAGCTATATCTATTAAAATTTGTCAGTGTAATCACTGGTCCTTATAAATATTATGGTGCAAAAATGGTCTCATAAGTATGTTTACTTTTTATGCAGGTGGCGCTAGATGCCAAGGCCAAGTAAATCAATGACGTCTTCCAACGGTGATGTGTACATGGTAAATTATAATGGTCCAATAACTGATTCTTGTGGGACGCCTTCCAGAAGAATATTAGGCTCAGAATTTTATTTTAATTTTGTCATTTGTCACTCGTAGGTCTCAATTTATCGCTGTAAATGACAAAATGTCTAAGCCTCATACTCCTCTGGAAGGGTGTCTACTAACCTAAGACCTAAGACCTAAGACCTAAGACCTAAGACCCAAAACCTAAGACCCAAAACCTAAGACCCAAAACCTAAGACCCAAAAACTAAGACCCAAAACCTAAGACCCAAAACCTAAGACCCAAAAACTAAGACCCAAAACCTAAGACCCAAAAACTAAGACCCCCTCCCAAATGTCCTAAAAATCAGTTTTAAATACACGAGGATAGTTGATAAGTTGTTTAGAGAGGATGACGGATCATTTGAATCCATTTTGGCGCCAAAAATCCAAGGGTCTTAGGTTAGTAGTTGAGAGGGGGGTAAACTACTAACCTAAGACCCCCTCCCAAATGTCCTAAAAATCAGTTTTATATACACGAGGATAGTTGATAAGTTGTTTAGAGAGGATGACGGATCATTTGAATCCATTTTGGCGCCAAAAATCCAAGGGTCTTAGGTTAGTAGTTGAGAGGGGGGTAAACTACTAACCTAAGACCCCCTCCCAAATGTCCTAAAAATCAGTTTTATATACACGAGGATAGTTGATAAGTTGTTTGGAGAGGATGACGGATCATTTGAATCCATTTTGGAGCCAAAAATCCAAGGGTCTTAGGTTAGTAGTTGAGAGGGGGGTAAACTACTAACCTAAGACCCCCTCCCAAATGTCCTAAAAATCAGTTTTACATACACGAGGATAGTTGATAAGTTGTTTAGAGAGGATGACGGATCATTTGAATCCATTTTGGCGCCAAAAATCCAAGGGTCTTAGGTTAGTAGTTGAGAGGGGGGTAAACTACTAACCTAAGACCCCCTCCCAAATGTCCTAAAAATCAGTTTTATATACACGAGGATAGTTGATAAGTTGTTTGGAGAGGATGACGGATCATTTGAATCCATTTTGGCGCCAAAAATCCAAGGGTCTTAGGTTAGTAGTTGAGAGGGGGGTAAACTACTAACCTAAGACCCCCTCCCAAATGTCCTAAAAATCAGTTTTATATACACGAGGATAGTTGATAAGTTGTTTGGAGAGGATGACGGATCATTTAAATCCATTTTGGCGCCAAAAATCCAAGGGTCTTAGGTTAGTAGTTGAGAGGGGGGTAAACTACTAACCTAAGCCCCCTCTCAAATGTCCTAAAAATCAGTTTTATATACACGAGGATAGTTGATAAGTTGTTTGCAGAGGATGACGGATCATTTGAAACCATTTTGGCGCCAAAAATCCAAGGGTCTTAGGTTAGTAGTTGAGAGGGGGGTAAACTACTAACCTAAGACCCCTCTCAAATGACCTAAAAATCAGTTTTATATACACGAGGATAGTTGATAAGTTGTTTAGAGAGGATGACGGATCATTTGAATCCATTTTGGCGCCAAAAATCCAAGGATCTTAGGTTAGTAGTTGAGAGGGGGGTAAACTACTTACCTAAGACCCCCTCCCAAATGTCTTAAAAATCAGTTTTATATACACGAGGATAGTTGATAAGTTGTTTGGAGAGGATGACGGATCATTTGAATCCATTTTGGCGCCAAAAATCCAAGGGTCTTAGGTTAGTAGTTGAGAGGGGGGTAAACTACTAACCTAAGACCCCCTCCCAAATGTCCTAAAAATCAGTTTGATATACACGAGGATAGTTGATAAGTTGTTTGGAGAGGATGACGGATCATTTGAATCCATTTTGGCGCCAAAAATCCAAGGGTCTTAGGTTAGTAGTTGAGAGGGGGGTAAACTACTAACCTAAGACCCCCTCCCAAATGTCCTAAAAATCAGTTTTATATACACGAGGATAGTTGATAAGTTGTTTAGAGAGGATGACGGATCATTTGAATCCATGTTGGCGCCAAAAATCCAAGGGTCTTAGGATAGTAGTTGAGAGGAGGGTAAACTACTAACCTAAGACCCCCTCCCAAATGTCCTAAAAATCAGTTTTATATACACGAGGATAGTTGATAAGTTGTTTGGAGAGGATGACGGATCATTTGAATCCATTTTGGAGCCAAAAATCCAAGGGTCTTAGGTTAGTAGTTGAGAGGGGGGTAAACTACTAACCTAAGACCCCCTCCCAAATGTCCTAAAAATCAGTTTTATATACACGAGGATAGTTGATAAGTTGTTTGGAGAGGATGACGGATCATTTGAATCCATTTTGGAGCCAAAAATCCAAGGGTCTTAGGTTAGTAGTTGAGAGGGGGGTAAACTACTAACCTAAGACCCCCTCCCAAATGTCCTAAAAATCAGTTTTATATACACGAGGATAGTTGATAAGTTGTTTGGAGAGGATGACGGATCATTTGAATCCATTTTGGAGCAAAAAATCCAAGGGTCTTAGGTTAGTAGTTGAGAGGGGGTAAACTACTAACCTAAGACCCCCTCCCAAATGTCCTAAAAATCAGTTTTATATACACGAGGATAGTTGATAAGTTGGTTGGAGAGGATGACGGATCATTTGAATCCATTTTGGAGCCAAAAATCCAAGGGTCTTAGGTTAGTAGTTGAGAGGGGGGTAAACTACTAATCTAAGACCCCCTCCCAAATGTCCTAAAAATCAGTTTTATATACACGAGGATAGTTGATAAGTTGTTTGGAGAGGATGACGGATCATTTGAATCCATTTTGGAGCCAAAAATCCAAGGGTCTTAGGTTAGTAGTTGAGAGGGGGGTAAACTACTAACCTAAGATCCCCTTCCAAATGTCCTAAAAATCAGTTTTATATACACGAGGATAGTGGATAAGTTATTTAGAGAGGATGACGGATCATTTTAATCCATTTTGGCGCCAACAATCCAAGGGTCTTAGGTTAGTAGTTGAGAGGCCCAAATGTCCTAAAAATCAGTTTTAGATACACAAGCTATAATCGACTAACACTGCTTTAATAAATTCACGAAAAGCTAAGAATTTGTAAGGTCTCTGTGTATTAGCCCGATATGGCCATGTTGGCTTATCCCGAATTCTCGCGATCGTTTTTTCCCCCCAGAATGCACTCTGTTCTGAATTGTCGAACTAGCTTCTAAAGGCTCCTTTCGGCTTTTTGAAATTCGACATATTAACCTTGTTTAGTTAGGCAAAAAAAATAATTGTTTGTTTGTCCTTTGAGGGTCCTTAAATGATAGGGGTCGGTAGGCCGGATTTTTTAATTTTAATTTTAAAAACACATCACTTTGACAGTTTAGAACTCTTTGTCATAAGTTTGCGACATTGCTGCTTTAGGCCTAGTAAAAAAAAGTTACATGTTTCCCGTCCCCGCCCGCCTCTGTTTTAGCCGCTGCCTTCTTTTCTTTATTTTAAAAAAGTTGTTTTTTTAAACTTTTTTTAAAACTTTTTTTTAAAACTTTTTAATTTTCATAGCTTTAATTGGTCCCCTAAATAGCATCGATTGACCCCTACCTGACTACTCGAGTCACCTATATCACCCCTAAGTATAATATTATCTTGGTTTGTTGAAATAATTTTAAACGACGATCAAGACACAGTCATACATGCAGTTTTGAATTATTTCTAACATTTGAAAAATACCTAAATTCAGTAAATAATCATTAAATAGGGGAAGAGAAGTGTTGACTGTAACATGTTGGCAGTATTTATTATAGTCGGATTTATAATTGAACGAACACCTTGAAGTTCAGTACATTGCGTAAAAAAAAGTTGTTTGATTGTCCTCTTCCGACTGACCCTAATTTTGAAAACTGAGAAAAACTTCTTTTTTTTTGCTTTGACAAATGAATATCGACCCTAATTCTAGAAATTCCAGATTTTTTTTTTTTCTTCCAGAATTTTGCTTCCTGGAAATATGCTAAAATATAATTTTCACAGTTTCTTTAGTCTTTTAAACTGTTTTAAAACATGAATGACCTAATTAAATAACCCATTCAAATATATCAGTACCTATTTTAAAGTTAATTATGCATCTTTTAAATGTGATTTATAAAAATTTAAAAGACACCTTTTCCCGACCGACCTACCCAGTTTCTGAAAGTGATCTATGGACAATCAAAAAAAAAAAAAAGTTGTGGCCTAAGCGTGATAATTTCAGGCGTGATCATCTTTTTGTGCTGTGTGTGTGTTTTTTGTTCAATATTAATTGGACTATAGTATCATCGGAAGACGATGATTTCCACTCGACAGAATGACGTTGTATGGGCGCCCATTCGGGGTAAATATATTGAATATAGTTTTGTACTTGTTACAAGATGAATAAATTATGATAATCTGTTTTGTAATCCTACTATAAATCTGGAAACGGTGTATGTTTGTTTGTGTGTTTGTGTGTTTGTTTATTTGTTATCCTTATTTCTCCGTTGCTTTTAATCAAAGTGGCGCCTAATTTGCATGAAAGATAGAGGAAATGACGGGAAGGGTGTTAAAGTTTATTCCACTGAAATTGGTTAACAATTGGCTCCAAAAACAGCAAAAAACCTCTCAGATTTGGCTCATAAATGCCGCTAGAATTGAACAACATTGTGCGTTGCGCGTACTACAGCGTTATCTTACCGTGGTAACGCGTCGCGTGCATGTTTGCGCAAGGGCTGACTGCCGCGCGGCACACGCACTCCTACACATGGCGCAGAAGCCACACGGGAAATGGCTATTATTATAGGTCTGTGTTGGTAGGGTAAGTACCAGGTAAAACCACGGGAAATGGTTTAGGATAGGCCTAGGGTTATAATAATGGTGTAACAAGTAGCGTTTTGCGGGGGTTAATGAAGCAACCTGATTTCTTTACTTTAAGTTGGCATGCCAAACAATCTAAGGGACCAAGGGTTAATGAAGTAGCCACGGGAAATGGTTTAGGGAGGGTTGTGATTATAAATAAAACTGGTTGGGGTGTGTGCATATGGAGGGAGGGGGGGGGGGGGCGGTGGGGTAAAACCACGGGGAATGTTTTAGGATAGGGTTAAGAGTTAATGAAGTAGCCGCGGGAAATGGTTAGGGAGGGTTATGATTATACATCCACCTGGTTGGTGTAGTTGCTGTGGGGGTGGGCAATTGTAGGGGGTTTATGTGGTTTTAAAAGTACCGAGGGTTAACTTGATGCGGTTTGAGAGGTAGGGGTTAATAAAGTAGACACGGTAAATGGTTTAGGAGGGATATGGTTATAAATCAACCTGATTGGGGGTAGGGGGGGGGGGGGGGGGGGTTGTAGGGGGTTTATAATGCCTTTAGAAGGGATATGGTTATAAATAAACCTGGTTTGGGGGTGATGTAAGGGGTTTATGTGGTTTCAAAGGTAGGTAGTGGTATAACCAGGAGGTTTTCATGTGGTTTCAGAGGTAGTTGTAGGGGGTTTATAAAAAAAAGTCTGGAATTCCATTGAAAAACTGGTGGGAGAAAAAAAAGTCTGGAATTCCGATGTCCTCTATAGGGGAGCGGTCTAAATAGTGAAAAAAGTCTGGAATTCCAAGCACATGTGCCAAAAAAGTCTGGAATTCCATTGAAAAATTGGTGGGAAAAAAAGTCTGGAATTCCGATGTCCTCTATAGGGGAGCCGTCTAAATTGTGAAAAAAGTCTGGAATTCCAAGCACATGTGCCAAAAAAGTCTGGAATTCCAATGAAAAATTGATGGGAAAAAAAGTCTGCAATTCCGATGTCCTCTATAGGGGGGGGGGGGGTCATTATTATCTGGAATAGCCCAATGCCTTTAGGAGGAATATGGTTATCAATCAATCTGGTTGGGGGGGGGGGGGGGGGGTTGTAGGGGTTTATGTGGTTTCAGAGGTAGGTAATGTGGCATAACCATCTAGCGGGGACCCGAGCGTAACCACAATGGTTTAGGGATGGTTGAGATTATAATCAACCTGGTTTGGGTGTGTGTATGGGGCCGGGGGGGGGGGGGGGGGGGTAAACCACGGGACATGTTTTCGGGTAGGGTTAAGAGTTAATGAAGTACTACCACGGGAAATGGTTAGGAGGGTTATGATTATAAATCCACCTGGTTGGTGTAGTTGCAGGGGGGGGGGGGGGGGGGGTAAATAAAGTAGCCACGGTAAATGGTTAGGAGGGATATGGTTATAAATCAACCTATTAATTGGGGGGGTTGTAGGGGGATTATAATGCCTTTAGGAGGGATATGGTTATAAATCAACCTGGTTGGGGGGTTGTAGGGGTTTTATGTGGTTTCAGAGGTAGGTAATGTGGTATAACCATCTAGCGGGGACCCGAGCGTAGCGAGGGTACGCCGCTAGTGAATATTAATTAGTAATATGAATATTTATTATTACTTGTATTTTTTGCCTGAAATTTCAATGACTTTTTTGCCCGATCAAAAAGAGTTTGGAATTTTAGAATTTGGCTATAGTATAATGTTGTGGTAAGGGACGCACCATTAGATTTTCAGGGGGGGGGGGTAGGAAGTTTTCGGAAGAAAAAAAATTCACCCTCTATGCAGGCCAAAAAAAGAAATTCACCCCCTGATGAGTAAGACCCTTGGATTTTTGGCGCCAAAATGGATTCAAATGATCCGTCATCCTCTCCAAACAACTTATCAACTATCCTCGTGTATATAAAACTGATTTTTAGGACATTTGGGAGGGGGTCTTAGGTTAGTAGTTTACCCCCCTCTCAACTACTAACCTAAGACCCTTGGATTTTTGGCGCCAAAATGGATTCAAATGATCCGTCATCCTCTCCAAACAACTTATCAACTATCTTCGTGTATATAAAACTGATTTTTAGAACATTTGCGAAGGGGGTCTTAGGTTAGTAGTTTACCCCCCTCTCAACTACTAACCTAAGACCCTTGGATTTTTGGCTCCAAAATGGATTCAAATGATCCGTCATCCTCTCCAAACAACTTATCAACTATCCTCGTGTATATAAAACTGATTTTTAGGACATTTGGGAGGGGGTCTTAGGTTAGTAGTTTACCCCCCTCTCAACTACTAACCTAAGACCCTTGGATTTTTGGCGCCAAAATGGATTCAAATGATCCGTCATCCTCTCTAAACAACTTATCAACTATCCTCGTGTATATAAAACTGATTTTTAGGACATTTGGGAGGGGGTCTTAGGTTAGTAGTTTACCCCCCTCTCAACTACTAACCTAAGACCCTTGGATTTTTGGCGCCAAAATGGATTCAAATGATCCGTCATCCTCTCCAAAAAACTTATCAACTATCCTCGTGTATATAAAACTGATTTTTAGGACATTTGGGAGGGGGTCTTAGGTTAGTAGTTTACCCCCCTCTCAACTACTAACCTAAGACCCTTGGATTTTTGGCGCCAAAATGGATTCAAATGATCTGTCATCCTCTCCAAACAACTTATCAACTATCCTCGTGTATATAAAACTGATTTTTAGGACATTTGGGAGGGGGTCTTAGGTTAGTAGTTTACCCCCCTCTCAACTACTAACCTAAGACCCTTGGATTTTTGGCGCCAAAATGGATTCAAATGATCCGTCATCCTCTCTAAACAACTTATCAACTATCCTCGTGTATATAAAACTGATTTTTAGGACATTTGGGAGGGGGTCTTAGGTTAGTAGTTTACCCCCCTCTCAACTACTAACCTAAGACCCTTGGATTTTTGGCTCCAAAATGGATTCAAATGATCCGTCATCCTCTCCAAACAACTTATCAACTATCCTCGTGTATATAAAACTGATTTTTAGGACATTTGGGAGGGGGTCTTAGGTTAGTAGTTTACCCCCCTCTCAACTACTAACCTAAGACCCTTGGATTTTTGGCGCCAAAATGGATTCAAATGATCCGTCATCCTCTCTAAACAACTTATCAACTATCCTCGTGTATATAAAACTGATTTTTAGGACATTTGGGAGGGGGTCTTAGGTTAGTAGTTTACCCCCCTCTCAACTACTAACCTAAGACCCTTGGATTTTTGGCGCCAAAATGGATTCAAATGATCCGTCATCCTCTCTAAACAACTTATCAACTATCCTCGTGTATATAAAACTGATTTTTAGGACATTTGGGAGGGGGTCTTAGGTTAGTAGTTTACCCCCCTCTCAACTACTAACCTAAGACCCTTGGATTTTTGGCTCCAAAATGGATTCAAATGATCCGTCATCCTCTCCAAACAACTTATCAACTATCCTCGTGTACATAAAACTGATTTTTAGGACATTTGGGAGGGGGTCTTAGGTTAGTAGTTTACCCCCCTCTCAACTACTAACCTAAGACCCTTGGATTTTTGGCGCCAAAATGGATTCAAATGATCCGTCATCCTCTCTAAACAACTTATCAACTATCCTCGTGTATATAAAACTGATTTTTAGGACATTTGGGAGGGGGTCTTAGGTTAGTAGTTTACCCCCATCTCAACTACTAACCTAAGACCCTTGGATTTTTGGCGCCAAAATGGATTCAAATGATCCGTCATCCTCTCTAAACAACTTATCAACTATCCTCGTGTATATAAAACTGATTTTTAGGACATTTGGGAGGGGGTCTTAGGTTAGTAGTTTACCCCCCTCTCAACTACTAACCTAAGACCCTTGGATTTTTGGCGCCAAAATGGATTCAAATGATCCGTCATCCTCTCCAAACAACTTATCAACTATCCTCGTGTATATAAAACTGATTTTTAGGACATTTGGGAGGGGGTCTTAGGTTAGTAGTTTACCCCCCTCTCAACTACTAACCTAAGACCCTTGGATTTTTGGCGCCAAAATGGATTCAAATGATCTGTCATCCTCTCCAAACAACTTATCAACTATCCTCGTGTATATAAAACTGATTTTTAGGACATTTGGGAGGGGGTCTTAGGTTAGTAGTTTACCCCCCTCTCAACTACTAACCTAAGACCCTTGGATTTTTGGTGCCAAAATGGATTCAAATGATCCGTCATCCTCTCTAAACAACTTATCAACTATCCTCGTGTATATAAAACTGATTTTTAGGACATTTGGGAGGGGGTCTTAGGTTAGTAGTTTACCCTCCTCTCAACTACTAACCTAAGACCCTTGGATTTTTGGCTCCAAAATGGATTCAAATGATCCGTCATCCTCTCCAAACAACTTATCAACTATCCTCGTGGGAGGGGGTCTTAGGTTAGTAGTTTACCCCCCTCTCAACTACTAACCTAAGACCCTTGGATTTTTGACGCCAAAATGGATTCAAATGATTCGTCATCCTCTCCAAACAACTTATCAACTATCCTCGTGTATATAAAACTGATTTTTAGGACATTTGGGAGGGGGTCTTAGGTTAGTAGTTTACCCCCCTCTCAACTACTAACCTAAGACCCTTGGATTTTTGGTGCCAAAATGGATTCAAATGATCCGTCATCCTCTCTAAACAACTTATCAACTATCCTCGTGTATATAAAACTGATTTTTAGGACATTTGGGAGGGGGTCTTAGGTTAGTAGTTTACCCTCCTCTCAACTACTAACCTAAGACCCTTGGATTTTTGGCTCCAAAATGGATTCAAATGATCCGTCATCCTCTCCAAACAACTTATCAACTATCCTCGTGGGAGGGGGTCTTAGGTTAGTAGTTTACCCCCCTCTCAACTACTAACCTAAGACCCTTGGATTTTTGACGCCAAAATGGATTCAAATGATTCGTCATCCTCTCCAAACAACTTATCAACTATCCTCGTGTATATAAAACTGATTTTTAGGACATTTGGGAGGGGGTCTTAGGTTAGTAGTTTACCCCCCTCTCAACTACTAACCTAAGACCCTTGGATTTTTGGCGCCAAAATGGATTCAAATGATCCGTCATCCTCTCTAAACATCTTATCAACTATCCTCGTGTATTTAAAACTGATTTTTAGGACATTTGGGAGGGGGTCTTAGTTTTTGGGTCTTAGGTTTTGGGTCTTAGTTTTTGGGTCTTAGGTTTTGGGTCTTAGGTTTTGGGTCTTAGTTTTTGGGTCTTAGGTTTTGGGTCTTAGGTTTTGGGTCTTAGGTTTTGGGTCTTAGGTCTTAGGTCTTAGGTCTTAGGTTAGTAGACACCCACTGATGTACAGTCAGTGATAATCTTGAAATAGTATATAGACTATTTCAAGATTTTCACTGACTGTACAGCCAATGCCAACACATTTTTTGCTGTTGTATGCAATTATCAACTAAATTATGAAATTCGCACCATGGTATGAAGTGATTCTTGAGAGAAAAAATTATGGCTTATCACAAGAAACAATAGAGGTACTTAAAAGCTGTTATGGATTAATTTAATCAATTCAAATCTGTAATATTTTTTCAAATTTATTATTGAAACTGTTTTATTTTGTTATGATGCATCTTGTGTATTAGACCATGGCAGGTAATAGAGGAGGAGCTGAATCACAGATTAGCCCTATTTCTAATCCTATTCCCTTCTTTCATGATCAATTATCACCCTATTGTATATCGTAAGAATAATCCTCCTTGAATCGGCCTTTCAAGACATGTGTATAGCCGCAATCAACCTCCACACTCGAGTGGTTTTGACGTCCCGTGTACGTATCACACTAAAAGTGTTTCTAGATTTTATTTGCAAACTTTTATCACGCATGCGTATGAGGGGCATAACATCTATTTTCTTAATTAAGACGTGGATGTTTGGTCCCTCGTAAGCATGCATGATAATATTTTACACCACCGAAAGAGATCTCAGGGAAACAAACATTTCAGCAAAACTTCTACCGAAATCGGCGGTATATTCGGAAAGTTACGAATTATTGAATACATCATTCTGTTTAGGGAAATTTGGTTCCCAAACTGTGAATTCTTGAATAATAAGTCCGACAATTTGGTCATTTTCATGTATTTCCTGTAATTCAGACATAGTTCAAAATAAACTTACTCGTATATCGTTTCGATTTATGATGATATGATCCGACAATTTGGTCATTTTCATGTATTTCCTGTAATTCAGACATAGTTCAAAATAATGATGATATGATCGTGACCGCAGTTGACCGAAAAATGTAATATTGAATCAAATATTGCTACATTTCTGATGCATACAGCAGAATCGAGGCAGACTACTGAACTCTGTTCACCAAAACTATAAGAAGCTAAAAATCCTATTGTATCCATGCGAGTTTACATCAATTTCAAAAATCCCGCGTCAATTCAAAGAATAAACTGAATGGTTTGTATGCATTACGCACGCCATCATTGCAGTGAATGACCCGTGGTCGATTCCTTTCTGTAAAGCCGACCGAAGCATGTGCAAGGCCTCTATAGACATGATAAACAAGTGACATCAAAACCGCTCGAGCATGGAGGTCGATCGCGGCTAAACAATTGTCTTCAAAGGCCACTTCAAGGAGGTTATTCTTACGACGTTAACGAGTGAATTACGATAAGCCTAGCAATGAATAGGCGGCTACAAACATATCTCATTTGAGTAGGGTCGCGATTAGCCTCCTCCTCTATTACCTGCCATGATTAGACATATCTTGCATATACACTTGGTGCTTTAACCAGTTGACATCTTAGTCTGAAAATCCCACATACGGGAGGTGTTACAGTACACATACACCTCTAGTATTAGTTTCCATAAAAGTCAGCGTAGACATGCCATGCACACTGCAAGTCCACCCATCCTTGCACTGTGAACTGGGACACTTCTTTTATTAGTGTACATTTCTCATCATTGGATGATATGTGTGGCGGTATGGGAAAACCTGTCGGAAGTCGCTAATGTTAATATTGAGATATCTGGGTCAAGCCAAATTATTCCTAACAAATGAGTTCCAAGTCAACTTTCCAACTTTGGTCCCAAGATAGGGATTAGACCTTTAACTTTAGTCCCCAGGAGTTTTTTATGCAAAATTCCAGATGTAAAGTTTATTTTTAGCACTTTTCTGAACCTTATTGTTAGAAAGCTCTATTCATGCCCTGTATGAAGATGTACATGCGCATTGATATTTAGGTCACATAATTTACTGCATGCGCATCACATTTCTTCGAAGCAACAGGTCACTCAACCCATAGTTATTAAAGAAATTCAAAGGTTTTGTGTACGGAACTTTAACCTTTGAATTTTCAGTTTCATGATTTATTGTTGCATATAAACTTGCCGTTTTTAAAAAACTATAACTATAATGGATTTGTTGAAAAATGTAAACAGTTCTGAATCAGTAGAATATGTAGCTTGCTGCCAAATAAAAAATAAAAAGTTGCTAGAAAATGACTATGTGAAGGGTTTTCCTATGCCACCACACATATTTGCACTGTACTGACTCAGTAGTTTGTTTATTTGATTAAATGGTCAGTCCATGTGGACACACGCTTGAGTCCTGATGGGACCAGTCTCACATTTCTGCCCAAGCGCATCAATATGGGGTGTCCCAGAATGAATTATACCGGGAAAGGTGCATTTATTGAACTATGAATACCATTATTATTGGACAAAGTGTTTATGATTCTAAATGAACATACATATAGCTTTTTTAGGACGTATCTGACAGAAAATATGGACTCTTGTAAAAACGGTAAATTACAAGTTTGACCAAAATTAACTCTTTTGAAACTCATAAAATCATTGACCATGTTTGCCACAACGCTCAATTTCAATAATATGCAGGTAATTGGCTGTGCTCTCTTTTAAATTTCCACTACAAAATTAATAGATCAACTGTTGGTGATGTTTTATGAAGCAATACCTGAGTGATTTATATTTTATATCATACTTTCATAACCCTAACCGCACTGAATCTCACTGCCAGAAACTATCTCCAGGCACGTGCTGCTGCATTGCCGCGATGACGTCACCTACCGCAGGCATATGTGGGCACGGAGTTTGTGGCCGCATATGCGCAAGGGAGTTAGCTCAGTTGGTAGAGGGACAGACTTGGGTGCGGATGGTCCTGCGATCGAATCCCGGGGGGTGCTGGGTGATTTTTGGGTCAAAATTTCCCCCTCCCCCCGATACGCACAAAAAACTAGCTTTACTGGTTAGGGTTAAGCGGCAGTTTTGAAGTTTGGTGTGAGTTATTGAAATATGCTGGAAGTGAAAAACATGTTTTCACCGATTTTCAATAATATCATGCCATCGGATCAAATAAAGATATTTTAATTAAATAAACAGCGGTAGTAGAAAACATGTTCCCCATTGTATTGCAGGCATTAGACTTATACTGCAATGTTGTTTTATATTTTTAATTATTTTTTCGAACATGGTATAAATAATTCTGGGACACCCTGTAGAATGTTATTAAGATGCACATATCACATCCCAATTGGCAAATTATTACAGTGTGGGTTCGCATGAACACAGCAGGCTTGCACTAGGTTCACTATGCATCACATACATGACACATGGGTATGCCATTAGTCATGCTAGTGATGCATGACACATAGGTATGCCAAAATTGCACCTGTACGCTTGGATTACTTTTGCATGTGGAGAGATAACAAATAAATATTTCTTGCCAATTTTCAACTGACTAAACTATAGATTGGGTGACAGGGGACGTCATACCAAAACCGGTGGTTGCCATTGTTCTTTGCCCGGCAGTATGCGCGCGCATCCGTGTTTTGTTTAAGACCTGTGCTAAAGCATTATAAAGGGCAATGAGGCATAGTGGACAGTGTTGTGGTCCTATGCTGTTCCCTCAAGCATGTATCGACAGTCCAGTCCCTTCGAAAGTGCTGTGAATAATTTTATAAGTCAGGCAGCACAGTTATCTTTTTGGATAATGTCTGTTTGGGAAACAAATATTCCCTCGTGATAATGTCCAACTCCTCCAAGGCCAGCTGTGCGTGAAGCAGGAGAGCGCCATCTTTCTCCACGGTAAGCACTAGTTTGAGCTGACGATATAAGTCAAGCATCACACTTTCAAGAACCTGACGAAATTTAAAAAGAAAGAAAACAAATCAGAATTACACTATGGAATTTAATTGGCATGTGTCCAAATCCCCTGTGAAATACGGGTGATCTTTTGAGACCACACACAATTTAAGAGTAATATAAAAAAGGTCTGAAACTTAATGACATATTATTAATATGAAATGAGTCGTGTTAATTTCTATCCAATTGTGTTTTGAAAATCTATTCAATAAAATTTAAGAAAGATATAGTGAATGTATTTTGAATGTTTGTTTTATTTCTGTTTTAATGGATAATAAACTATTGCCTACAATCAGGGCCGGCGTAGCCAGTTGTTTGAAACAACAAAATGCATAATGTACCGGCGAAACAGTGGCAGATTCATGTTCGCCAAAGCGGTTTTCGCTACTTGCACATCCACCTCTATACTACCGCCTTAGCGAAGCGAATGGAGCGCCCAATGGCATGGGGTTGATATCATTCTTATTCATCATAATTCATGAGTTAAATCTCAGTACATGTTTCACATGTGGGAAATCTCTTCCGCTTTGTAGCATCATACTTGCATGACATGAATTATGTCCATAGGACATGACATGACAACAACTATGAAAGATTAATTACAAAAATAAGACATGTATCGTTGTTGTCCAGGGGGTGTGAGGGAGGCTGAGTGCCCTCAATAGCTTTTATCCAGCAGGAAACATAAACAGTGGGCTAAAGCCTTCTTTACCCTTTAAATCAGGCAAATCTTCAATCTGACCAACAACAAAATATATCCAAAGCCAGGATTGTATCCCTTTTAACAAGTGACAACTGTTAGCTCCCTGAAATGTCTTGTATGTGAAGCCCATTTACATAACAATACCCACACTATATGAAAATATACAAACCTTTAATGCATCAGTACCAAGACCTTTTAAAAGCAGGGTTATCACCAGTACACATGCTCTTCTAACTTCTACCTCTCGATCTGTCTTCAGTAGCGTTGTCACACAGTTCATAATCTGAAAGGGTTAGGAATGATGAAGACATATTTGGAAATGTGTATCTTATCAATCATGTTACTAAGAGTTTGCATCTAAGTAAAAGTGTACTCAAAAGTAAAATCAAGTAACAGGTGGAATTCAAACAATGTTCCACCTATAACCATGAGCTTGAAAACCCTTCTGATAGTGATATTATCTTATTCCCAAACTATATTATGAATAATCAATTCATTTCAGTTGAAGTTTTTACAGATCAACTTTATTATATATACAAACTGAGTGAAATCATACAAAACACCAGCATTTCCTTCCAGGAGTGCCAAGCTTAGGTCACAGAGGCATATTGAGGCACCTTTTTTCCAACAAGCAATTAGATGACATTTGATGCTATTAGTTTTTGATTTCAGCCAAAATTGCTTGGACCAAATTTGTGAACTTGCCAATTATGTGCCATATAGTCTTATACCATGTCAACTCAAGATAGAATAATTAACACATATAACTTCAATGCAGGAGAGTATTACAATGGCTTAGTGTCACTAGGACCTAGGCTATATGTAATAATTAAAGTATGAAAAACTAGTCCCAACTGGAACAGTAGTAGAGATCACTAGTATACACCCTGACATATGTAATAGTTGCCAGTTGTTACATATGGGTTAGTATACACGTTGCATAATTGGTATAAACTAAATGTAACTCAGAGCAGCTTTCAATTGCAGATAAACTATTTTCGTTCAGATACCTAGTGATGTGAAAAAGGCACTATCATTAATAGCTGCCTTATGTTATACACTTCTGGTGCTATGATGGTGCACCTGTGTAAATATGCAACCTTACACATGGCAGCTTTGGTAGATAAGGCCTATTGGCACTAAACCTTTGAATTTGTTTACTTGATCAAAGAAGTAAGCCTACCCCTCTGGCTGGTATACACGCTGACATGATCACCTCCAATTTCAGTGGACTTGAATGGAGTATAATTCAGTACATTGCACACAATTAATTTTGGCTTACCTCATGTATAATCAATCCCATAGAAAACCGTAGCAATTGGCATACATCTCCAATGTTGGATAAACTACTGGCCCGAACGCTTCCATCTGGGTCTTGTGTACCAACGAGAAGCGCCCCCAGTAGCTGCTGAGAATAGTGAGGGACAAGTTCACCTATATAACAAATCAATAAGAAGAAAATCAGTTATTTAGGAAACAATGTGAGATCAAGGTTGAAATGCTGTTCAATCAATATTAAGGTATTAGGCCATGGGGAAAAACCACCCTGTTCCACGAGCAAACAGACCTCTCAGGTAAGGTCGGTCGGTTGGGTGTTTTGTCTTTGTTTTTCAAAGAATTTTGTGAAATTCAGCAATTGTTGGAAATTGAAAATAATTCAAACATTTCAACAACAAAATAATTCAAAATTTTCACACAAGATCACAACTGTTCTAAGATTTTTGTAAATTTACGTCGAGCAGGCCCTTAGAACAATTTGAGTGTTGTTTATTGTTGCCTTATTTTTTCTATATCTCTTTTTTGTGTGAAAATATTTTATTTATGTCTGTCTGAATGGAATTGGCATACATGATTTCACTTGCTTTGGGAAAATGGACTTGATTGGAACACATCTGTCTGGGTCTTGACTTCAGCATAGACACAGTATGATCTTGTATACTATATAATGACTTGGATTCTATTGGTGAGGAGTATACAATGTTTAATTATGTGATAACATACCTAAACATCTTGTAGCCTTAACCAGTGCTTCTCCAATCTTCAATCTTGTTTCAACTGTCCTATCTTTAGCACCTCGAGTTTGCAATCCAATAAATTCTTCACACAGTTTGGGCACAACTTTCTTCGGGAAGATTTCAGCCAGTGCAACCAGACCCTGTGATAGTAAATGATAATATGAATTTAAGGTTGTGAAGGGGTTGTGAATTGTAGAATATATGTTTTTATTCAAGTCTGGTTCACTTATATGGTTCAATCCAATTTAGTGGGGGGGGGGGGGGGGGGGGGGGGGGGTAATGGACAATTTATGTTCTACTATTATGAACTAAAATCCAATTTTAGTGAGATTCATCAGTCAGTTGTCTATAAGAAATCTTTATTATCAAACAAGATAATAATTGGATGAATATGTGTTACCTTTCTTTTCCCTCTGTAGATCATTTCCTTATTATTTTCTTTGGAGCTTTCTGAGTTTTTGTACAATAAATAATGATATGGTACCACTTATATATTTATAAATAAGATCATAAAGAAATAATAAACAATAATTAACAGAGACGTCTCTTGTGTGGCATCACCATCCTTACCCAGAGGTGTATCTTCAACCCCCCCCCCCCCCCCCCCCCACCCCCAACCAGCCAGTCGGGCAGGTAGCAAGTAAAAGTTACCAGCCCGAATGTGAACTTACTAAGCCCAACATGTAATATTAAGATTTGTTGAAAATACAAGCTTATACTCTTGAATCAGTGTCACTCTTATTTGCCTGAATTGCCTCAAGTTCTAATTACAACCCAATCGTAGTTGTCTTGTTTGTGGTGCCCTGTGTCATGGGCTTTGTTTTTGATACATTGAGAAAACACAAAGTAGCGCAGAGCCACATGGTCCACCAAAATTGTATTTTTATTTTCCGAGCAGAAGGGTCAAAATGTCACTCAGAAGTGCTGTTTGAACATTCGTTGGACAGTTATTAGCCTGTACATACCATCATCGAGTTATATTTATTGACAAATTATTCTAAGTGCAGCAATGTCTCTATACTGAAATTATGAAACGTAACACTGGTTTCAATACATGTTGGCAATATTTAGGTGTTACATATTTCATGGACAGGAATTATTAAGATAATTTCTTTTAAAATTTGCTACAACTTGTCTACCAGAGATCATATTTTCCACGCGTCCAAGATATCGGACGCATTTTGTTCATTTTAGCGGGCCACAAAATATTGACCAACAGCAAAATTCTTACCGGCCAGCCGCAAAATGTACCCACCTCAAGCGTGCGGGCAATAATACATCCCTGTCCTTACCTTGATAGCTGCAAGATAGATGTATGAATCATCATGTGTCACATTTTCCTCAAATATCATCAGTAGCGATTCACTCTTCTGCATCGCCTTTGGATCACGAGCTTGAAGCAGTTTCCCAAGAGCCAGAAGAGCATGACCTCTGACTGGTAACAATGGATCAAAGAGTTCCTCAAAGGCTTCATCAAACTTCTTACTGGTAACAACATCATCAAGATCAACGTTCTCATCCTTTTCTTCAATGTTCTGCTGTTTTCTATTGGGTTTTTCTTTCAAATTAGTTTGATCTGAAGGCACAGATTGATTTTGTTTCTTGTTCTCTTGCAGATGTTTCTGATGGGCCTTCATTTTCAACTGTTGGATGGTGTCTTTCATATTTTCAGACCATACTGCACCGTGGGTTGCCACCGTTATGCGTAATTTAGTTGCCATGGAGCGTATTGGTTGATGTTGGTGTTGGATGCTTATTTTCTCCAGTAATGGAATCAGATCCATCAAGACTTGTCTGTTTTCTGTAGTGACTTTTTTCTGAAGAGTGAAAAAAAGAAGAAAAAGAAATCAACAAAATTACAAATTGTTTTAAATTGAAATTGGGTTGTAGATAATATCGTATTTTTCAAAATATGCAACAGAAATGAAGTAGAAGAATCAAAGAGTTATGATTCTTATTCCTTCTTGAGAAATCCAAAAATTCATAAAAATTGAATCATACACTCAATTACATCCCACCACCTACCTCTCCTTCCCCATTCATTACAGCCGACACCAGACTGAACCCCATGCTCAAAGTCTCCGTCCCAAAAGCATCAAATTCCGCATCACTTCCACCATCATCTCCGTCCCCCAGTGACTGACAAGCCCTCTCAAATGTGGCCTTTGCAAAACTCAGAATATGCCCCGTGTTTTCCAACAGTTCTGGCCCTAAAGTCTCACACATCCTTGAGAGTATGGCAAGGATCTGAAGACAGTGTTGTAGGTGGGTGATATGTGTCACATGTGGGTTTTCTATATCCAGCAATTGTTTGTCTGAGGTCGAAAGAGAAGATTCTGTCTGCTGTGCATTCATTGCGGTATCTGATGGTTTGGTCAGGATGGAAGTCAGTTCCTGTGGATGGATTTACAAAATTAGGTAACTATACACTGATATTTTTTAAATTGCTTATTATAAAAATTATGCTCTATAGTATTTGTATATATTGTGCTACGCTGAAGTCACATTTTAAGCCTCCTGTACACTGGTTATTCAGGACCTCCATAAACTTTGATCATTAATTAATGCTCTCAAAACTACTAAATAATACACCATAGAATTCCAATCACTTTAAAAAAAATCTTCAAATTTGTTATTTAAAATTCAGTTTGATTTAATTATCTTAATATAACTAAGAGACTATATTCCCTGTGAGAAAAAGCAATTTCCAAGCCCACACTCTTGAGAATCAGATTTGTTCATCAAACTACCAACAAAGTTGAGAACCCCAAACCCTCTGATGTCTAGTCTCTCATCTTACCCTCCATCCCTTCCCTACATACACCCATTCATGTAACATACCTGTAAGAGCAGAATGAAATAATCTCCTACTAAGCCTTCTCTCTTGAGTTGTTTCAATATTGTCAGAACAGCATCTGCTACATTGTCTTGGCCCATTAGGGACTCTGTGAACAATTCTTCTGGGCTGTAAAGATCATAAAGATGTTAAATGTTTAAAGAATCATTTATCAGGAATCACAGTGATTGGTGGACAGAACCTTCTTCTTATGTCAGAATTTCTGAAAGGTCACATATATTCAAAACTTATCAAAGCGTAGAGCCATATCATATGGCCTATATGATACAAACCATTAAAAGAATATGTGTCATAAGACACTGGCTTTCTGACACTGGCCTTCATCGAAGTTCATCCTAGTGCCCCTCCCTTATATGTGATCATACCTGCTTCTTTATTGAATCTCTTACAACAATCTTACCCCTGCTAATGATCCTAATCTCAAACCTAGCCAATGTCACGTTTTATATCCACATCATGATCTCAAGTAGTGTAAAATACCCTCATCAATACCATCAGTTGCTGAGAAAGACAACAGGCATTGGCAAAATGTACACAGTTATAGTTCAATCAGTTCCATATTGGCAAGAAATATTCGGTTTTTATCTTACTGTGCGCAATTGTAATCCAAGTGTACGCGCGATATTATGGCCACACACATGCGGTTTTCGCCGCATGCACGTGTCACGCATATGATACATAGTTCGCTTGTTGCCTTCATGCTGCGCCTGCGTCCTTCTGTATTCATTCGCTGCTGTAAGGAGGCTTCGCCAATTTGAAATTGGCGAGAAATATTTTGTTTTTATCTCTCCGCGCACAGAAGTAATCAAAGCGTACCCAACACACACATGGTTTTGGTCGCACACATGCGTTACTATAAAAATGTCTTACCTGACAGCCACCCTATACACAGCAACAGCCCCACCGTGTGAACCTGGTACAAATGTTACATGCCTATGCATAGCTAGCATGGTGGGATCTGTATCAACAAATGTCTTACCTGACAGCCACCCTATACACAGCAACAGCCCCACCGTGTGAACCTGGTACAAATGTTACATGCCTATGCATAGCTAGCATGGTGGGATCTGTATCAACAAATGTCTTACCTGACAGCCACCCTATACACAGCAACAGCCCCACCGTGTGAACCTGGTACAAATGTTACATGCCTATGCATAGCTAGCATGGTGGGATCTGTATCAACAAATGTCTTACCTGACAGCCACCCTATACACAGCAACAGCCCCACCGTGTGAACCTGGTACAAATGTTACATGCCTATGCATAGCTAGCATGGTGGGATCTGTATCAACAAATGTCTTACCTGACAGCCACCCTATACACAGCAACAGCCCCACCGTGTGAACCTGGTACAAATGTTACATGCCTATGCATAGCTAGCATGGTGGGATCTGTATCAACAAATGTCTTACCTGACAGCCACCCTATACACAGCAACAGCCCCACCGTGTGAACCTGGTACAAATGTTACATGCCTATGCATAGCTAGCATGGTGGGATTTGTATCAACAAATGTCTTACCTGACAGCCACCCTATACACAGCAACAGCCCCACCGTGTGAACCTGGTACAAATGTTACATGCCTATGCATAGCTAGCATGGTGGGATTTGTATCTACAAATGTCACATGCCTCAGATATTGCAGAGAGATGTCTGCGTCACTTTGTTTGAAGAAATTTAACAGCAGTTCTTCTGTAGCAGACCTGAAAGGAAACAGTGATGATTTATGAATGCAAGCAAGTGCAAGGTACAGTCATACATGCATTGTCCTTGTTATGCTATGTTGTTATCAACTAAGTTATTAGGTGAAAGCATCAAAGGAGGTTTTGTACATATGAAAAGGTGAACCAAAAGCAAGTAATGAAATTGTCAGTTGAACATGGTCTGTTATATCAAACAAAAGCAAAACCCTTATTTTATGATATCAAACAAAAGTACCAAAGCGTTTTAGGTTGCACAAATTGATTTATATCTTTTATTTGGTCAATTAAGTCTGACATTTTACCCACCTCAAATTGCAGACTCCTTGCCTGGCAAAACAGTACAGCTTGAATAGGGGATCTATAACACGTCCCATGGTTGGTATGACGGATGAGTTTGGTCCAGCACCGATGACATAAACCCTATGAATGCACTCAATACATTTGCCCAGGATGAACTCGCTTATCACTGGGATTACCGAGTCGCTTGGTTTATCACTGTGATCTATATCTGCAAAAAATATAGCAAATAATTCCAAATGGTATCTATCAAACGATTTTAGGTCTTCTTACATCATACAATAATGCTTACATTATTTCCTTTTATCAAGGCAAAACAAGATGGGTGCAATGGGAATTTGTCCACTTGCCAGAAGGCAATAAAACAACAAACATTTGGTTTTGTCCCCTGACCCTACTCTTAGCCTTGCCTCCCCCTAACAACAGACCCAGGTTTCACCAATGTATTTCATTAAAACCCTATGAAAAACTGAAACAACACACAAAACAAATAAGCATCCTGACACAATTGTTCATGGAGTAACACTAGAAGCCTATCGCGTCTCAACAATTTCAAATGCATCTCAACTTCGCGTCTCAACAAGTAAGGAAGTCAGGTTGGTGAATGTGTATCTGTATATGGACCTTTGGGATTTCAAGAACAACATTTTCTCATTTAAAGGTAGATGTTCCGATTTTCAACTTGAAGTTTTCTATTCTACATGAAAGGTCATCCTTAAAAAAGTTGTGTTCCAAAGTTTGAGTTGCATAGCTCTAATGGTTCTTATTTTAGACGCACAAGATGCTGTGAACTGTACCCATTGAGTAGTACACAAACTATATCGGTGGTTACCACCATTCGCGGTAATTCAACGTTATTTCATCGATTTCTCCGTAATTATACCGATTTAGGCCGTCAAATTTCAGTATGATGATGAGAAAAATACGAGCTTTCATATGATATGAAAATCTCCGTATGTTTGAAATAATTCTGTGTTACGAAAATGTGATCGGGTCATCTACCTTTAAGACCGATTGAAATTGGAAGAAACTTTTAACAGGACGCCCTGAACTGGCTCAAAATTTGGTTATATTAAATCATTCATACCATACAAACAGTTAGCCTAAATTTGCTTTTAGTTTTAGATATTTAGCAATGCTTTATCTTCACAGAACACTGTAACATGTTTGATTTGAATTGTTAATTACCTGTATTTTCCAATGTGTCTAGCAGAGGTTTTATCAATGGTTCAATGAGATGCTTATCTGCAATCTGTGAATGCTGATCTATCATTACAGCAATGCAGGTACAGGCTACCCGTAACACTTGCTGCAGGGTTGCTTGGTCTTTGACATGTAAAAGCTTTAATACCTGGGTAGTGAAGTTAAACCAAAAATATAGATGTAATATTTGCATTTTATTGTATCATTTATATTTTCCATATTGCACTGTCATCATAAAATACATCATGTCACAAGGTACATTTTGTCTACTTCAAACAAATTTGAGATTGCAAAAATATCTGTTGGAACAGATGACACTTCCAAAATTTCACAATGTTGAATTTCATCATCATATTTGGAATCACCATGAGAATTGAGAAATGCATTGAAATAAGTACAAACATGCCTAGTTTTGGTCAGGTAATCCTTGAGATAGACTTTGAAAATTGGGAATGGTTTCTTAAAAATCTGTTTTGTATATAATGGTAAAACTAATAGCTGTGTGTAGAGTGTTAAGCAAGCTATTTTAAATCCTACTTTGTTTTTAAAAATTGAATACTCCGAAAATATGAGGAAAAAGATGAATGTTATTTCCTTTATATTCATTTATATTCTACAAGCTATTTGCTTTATCTATCAAAATAAGCCTAGTGAACAAAAAGATGTACCTCAGGTGACAAAAAAACCCAACCCTGTTCTATGGGCAAACGAACCTCTCAAGATCCTGAAACCAGGATTCTTTGTACATCCCAAAAAGTTCCTATCTAGGTCGGAAATTCTACAATGAAGTCTTAATTCAGTTAGGTATAGTTATCGGATCTTCTTTCCGTGGTTAGCTGATGATCTATTTAATTGTAGAATTTCTCCTCTACCCCATTCACTGTGTTCAACGTGCAGGTCTATACAGTGAGTGTCAGTGTCGCCGTGATTCGGAGATTCACGTTAAGCCGTTGGTCCCGTGTATTCAGACGCTCACCCTAAGAGTAGGGGATCATCCCGGGTCTGTTGCCTGTACACAAAAATTCAATATGTATTCCTAGGTTCCAGGGATACGCAGTGCGACTATATTCATATAATGAATTCTGCACTTTATCGGAAGAAGAAGAAGAAGAAGTATGGTCTGTCGGTTGGGCGTTACTATTTTTGGTTTCCAAGATAATTGTCGCAGATAAACTTGAGAGGGGGTAGGATTGTGAAGTGGCGTCCCCCAAACTGGCACTAAAAATTGAGCACAATAACAAACAGAACGCTGTCGAGAAATTATTTTGGTTAACAATTTCAACAATTTTTGTGTGTGGATAATTCAAAACAAAATGGGAAGCCCATAGAACAAGGTTGTTATTTTCTGTGACCTTATGATGTGATGCATTATAAATGATACTGCACAGACACATTAATTTAGATGGCTTATCAAAGCTACTTGATGCCAGTAATACTGTTTCCATTAGGCAACGAAAAAAACACCCTGTTATACCAGGGAGCTTATATAATGGGAGAGGAAATTCGAATCGCAAAATTGAAGCCTCCCCATATATGGGCATGTGGGCGTGAGTACGCGCGATGTAACTCTTGAGATGACGGCGAACACTCATTAGCATACTTTAGATGCGTGATGTAACTCTTGTAACTTATTAGCATAATTTAGACGCGTGATGTAACTCTTGGAACGGGGGCACTGTCACGCTAGAGGCTTCAATTTCGGCAATGGGAGTCTGTGTACAGTGGCACCGACCTGGTTGTACGGACAAACAAATCTCTCAGGTAGGGTCAGTCGGTCAGTTTTTGTGGGTTTTTCCTAGTATTTCTGGAAATCTTGGTGAATTTTCAGCAATGTTTAAAAAAATCAAAACAAAATCAACAAATTTGCAAACAAAATCTTTTAACATTTTGAACTATTTTGTTTTGAATTTGCACAAAAAAATGGGTCAATCAGGCTAGAAGAGAACAGGTTTTTTTGTTGCCTTTAGTGAATTTGCTTCACAAATACAGGAAATAATTGGAATCAATGTTTCGTTCAAAAAATTCTGTACTAACTTCCACATGAACCTTAATATGAAGAAGCAATTGTTTTTTTCCCTACTATTTCCACTTTTGCACTTGAAAACTTACTTTCAAGTTCTTTTTGGGAGTACACAATAATTTACCTCCAATCATTAAAAATATTAATATTATGACCAAAATGTGTTAAAACAAAAATCTATCTCTCACATTTTGGTTGGACCATGAGTGAGGGGATTACCATTAAAAGAAGTTTTGAATAAGTCAAGTCATCATTACAAGTTTAAAAGTAAATGATTTGAACCAGGAACTGTCCCTGTTTGAACCATAACCAAACTACCCTTAGGCCAACAAAAAAAACCTGTTTGTTTGTCCTTGTCCGAGAGACCGTGTACTATACAATTTGTTTCAAAGTCACGTATATGACCTTAATTGACCCCCAGGTTACCCCATACCATGCACGGTATTATCATAACTCACATAATACTATATGCAAGTTATTTTGGGTAAAGTATGGGTCATCCAAAAGATCTGACATGGTTCAGAATTCACTTATAGCAACAACAAAAATTAAATATCTGACCTACCACCTACCTTTTGAGGACCCTCTATGGACGAACTAACATATTTGTTTGGTTGCCTTACCTGTGGGCACACCACGCTGCAATAGCTCTCCATTGTGTCGGACTGTAAAGGGCAAGTAGTAATCAGTTTAGCCACAGCATCACACTTCTCCCAGTTTGAACCTGCTGTACCTTGACCTGTAATGTGAGGAAGCAATGAGATTGCCTCATGTTATTTCTCTCTCTTATTTGAATATTTTTAATGGGGCAAAAGTACTGGTTTATAATCAATTTCATTATGTCTCACCAACATATACAATTTAACAAGAAGAAATAGGTTTAAATTTGAGCAAACCATGATGATTTCACTTTGATTATTGTTCATTTCACTCCCATGAAACAGTAATTGATTATTCCTGGCTATAAGGCTCATTTTCATATGGCGTTATTTACCATGCAGATGGCAGCCAGCAGTGTATGGCAAAATAGGAGACTTTCAGTGTTACACAGTGTATCACAGCCTGCCACACGCAATGCACTGTAAATAAAGCCTAGAATGAAAGAGCTTTTAAACAAACATGTCAACAAAAACAGATAATTTTGATGTATGCTAGTGAGTGTGGGTACTGTGCAAGGCGGTGTGGTAGCCCTACTCAGCCACAGTGTACAGAAATTCATCACAGGTCACAGGAGTGTCACAAAACAAGAGACCGTCATTGTTGACATGTCTATAGATGGTTTAGTTGCGTGCCGTGGGTACACGCTGCACTGACAAATCTTTGAGTTTTAATTACAGTTTCAAACAAATCATCACTTCAATCCTTATTACTTACCACCACCATCTAGTACTGCTTTCAATAAACTCTGTACACCATTGGGTCGCATCAATCTCTCACGAAGCAACTGCCCACAGATGTTTGTCAGCCATCTTGGTGCTCTAGGTAAGGGGTTCGTCACAGAGCTTCCCTTTGATATTTTCTTGGCATTCCCTCCACCTGGGCCTCCCTGCAGCAACAACAGTTCTTTGATCACTCCTGGTTGGTATGTCTTGGTGAGGAGATTCTCTAACTGGTATTTACAATATGCCTTGTCGTGTTCTGCCCCTTGTGTATTATCTGCTGTGTCAGATATTGTAACCGAGGCAACATCAACATCAACTCCTGCATTCAATTCTGTGCCCTGATGTTTCTCATCACCACTGGATTTGCTTGCACCAGCACATTCTGTTACTGTCTGTTGACAAGCTATATCGGCTGGACTTTGAAAAAGAGGTTGATTTTCATCAGGTTCTTCCTCTACAGATCTTGAAATTGCATCCAAATCACTCTCCCTAACTACGGTTTTACTACCATCAGGTTTTACTCTAGACGAACATTCATTAGCCAATCTCTTGGAGTTGACTTTGTTTATAGTTGATGGTGAATGAAGGAGCTGTACAAGAACTGCAATAAGATCTCCAATATGTCTTGACAGTATCAAGCCTCCAAGAGAAGGTTGCTGGATACATTCCATCAGTACCTTGACAATCTGCGAAAGTCTCACACGCCTCTCCTCGTCAGGTGCTTTTTGAGATCCTCTCAGAATGCTTCCAAACCCAGAACGGTTTTCAAGTGGTATCCCCACACCGGTTTCAAGATTGGGGACTATCCCAAGGCAGGTGATGAACTGAAGAGCAGTCAGGACTGTTTTCTGTTGGCCAAAACTAAGTGTATCGGGTGAAAGTGGTGGTGCATCCATCGGACCATATGTCTTTGTTTTCTCTTCTTTCTCAGCTTGCTCGAACGCGGCCATTGATCTTTCAATGGATTCTTTCAATAGTTGCAATAGTTTAAGACAATACAGCACAAAGTGCCACCTGACATCTTTGACATTATCTGGTGGATTTGGAAAGTCTTGGTTGATCTTTTGTACCATTGCTGGTGATGCAGGGTAGATTTTTGACAACTCTTCCCTGAAAGTGTGCATTGTTGCCTCAAGTGACATATCAAATCTTTCTCTGTCATCTGTTGCTTGATTCTTCGTGACATCCTCTGCAGAAAATAATAATAATATAATTTACTTGTTGTAACATTGTAATGGTTTTGATTAATTGAGACGGTAGACAACTGATGATAGAGAGCTTTACATATGATGTGGTGCCTCGCTTTATTGCTCCAACGATAAGGGCAGTGTTTCTATTCTATAAGTGAGTGATACTAGATTTAGTGTGACATCGTCTATACACATGTTAACATATAAATATTATATTCATACAATTTCAATATTGTCATATTTATACATGTTTTCATAACTTTTCAACAAGTATACACATTTTATGTCTTCATGTATCTTTACACAGATATCATCAGATTATATGATATAAGATTGTATTATCAGATTTTGTAGTTTCATATTTAATTCAAATTTTAATTTGAAATCAAATCATCAAAATACTACAAAGTGTTTCCATGTTTATGTATAACATGAGACAGAACATTGGGTCATAATTTCATATTTATCAGATTTTGTAGTTTCATATTTAATTCAAATATTAATTTTAAATCAAATCATCAAAATACTACAAATTGTTTTCATGTTTATGTATAACATGAGACAGAACATTGGGTCTGCATTCTATTGATTATTGGATCTCATCACATGATTTTGAGACAAATATAAAGCACCAGGAATCTCATTAAATACCTGCCTGTGCACATGCATATATCACATTTCTAACAGTAAGTTACACATTTCATTTCATATTTGTCCACAATAAAACTCATCTGAGAACACTCCGACACATTCCTCTTTACGTAGAGCAACAAAATGAACCCCACTTGAACATCATATATTTGCATCATAATTTCTCTTTTTTTCTAACATTAATTTAGTCTTACTACGCTTACTGTTACATGCATACATACTGAATTGCTTTGGTACTACACCATACAAAATCATCCAAAAGCGTGCTGCTGCATTGGCTCGATTACGTCACCTACCGCAGACATATGTGGCTTTTTATACCAGCCAAGCCTGACCTGTGCTATTAGAAAATATTAATCACACAATATAAGTTTTGTTACTGCGTGATCCAATTAACATACATTTTTTATGGACTTTGTTCGAATCCTTTGTTAGACTAGAATCGATCACCCTTAAGTTTTAGCGCATTCTTTTATGAATGGGAGTTGACCATTATAATCATGTGAAAGATAGAGATATTGCCCAATCAAAACGCATCCTGCAGTAAGTTCCGGTTTGCATAGTATGGTGGTATATATCATATGTATGCTATCAAATAAATGAAGTCAAAAGTGAAGAAATGCCGTGATAATATAATTTATTGTACAAATTTTCGGCCATCGGCCTTCATCGGGTACGGTAGATTGAATTGTTTACATTCTGCACCCAAATTCGTAAGGAGCCGAACGCCAAACATACGCGTGCGCGTGGACAAAAAACGCGGGCAAAATATACGTGCGGGAAATAACGCGCACGCGCTGCAATTAAAAGCAGGGGATGGCGGACGGCTAGACACGAAATGCATTGAAGCTGACATTAATGCCATTTGGGTGCAGAGTGCCGAGAGAGTGAATAAGTCGTTGTTCTCTCTCTTTCCTGTCTTTATTGCTGCCATGGCATTTGAACAGTCCAGCTATTTTGATGTCTTTGTTTAAATCATGATTGTGAAAATGTTGCGCAACTAGTATGCCAGGTAGTTGGATGCGGATGGACCTTAGGTGCTCCGTAAACAGTCTGCCATGCGTCTCTGGGTTTCCCCAATATACAACATGTTGCATCTCGTACATATAATGGCATAAACCAAGTTCTTGGTGGTGCACGTGAACTCATAAGAAACCTTTTGTTCACCGCTGGGTCCTTTGATGTTATCTCGCGAGGTTACATGCTTACATGTGTTGCATCTGGGTCTTCCGCATGCAGTAGTTGAACATGCCGCATGCAGTAGGCGGCTCGTCTTGGTGGATAATGTTAGCAACTACCAACGTGTCCCTCAAGTTCTTGTCCCTGCGATACGCGCAAAGAGGGGGTGACGGAAATATTCTGGATGTTGTGTCGTCCGCGTTAAGGATATGCACATTTCTCATAATCATTTTGGAGACTCGTGTGTTGATGGGATGGTAAGTGAGTACCAGAGGGATGCGTTCGACTGAAGTGCGAGGTTTAGGTGTCATTGCCTCGTTCTTGGTCATATTAGCGGTGCGACGGATAGCAGCATTGGTGACGGATTCAGGGTATCCGCGATCTGTAAAGAATGATGCCATAGTGGTTGCGTTGTTCTTGAAGTCTGCATCTGAGTTACAGAGTCGCCGGAGACGAAGTAGTTGCGAATATGGAATACCGTTCTTGCACGCTGGAGGGTGTGAAGAGTTGTATTGCAGATAACTATGGGAGTCTGTCGGTTTGTAGAATATGTTGGTACGGATGCGGTCGTCGTCAATGGATAGGAGGATGTCCAAAAACGGCAGATTCTGTGTAGCTATCTCGTATGTAAACTCTATTGCCGGGTGGCAGTTGTTGGCATGTGTAACAAATGCTTCAATCTCTGTGACAGAACAGGTGGCTGCCCCGATACAGTCGTCGATATACCGATAAAAGAAGTCGGGTTTGCGTCCGTTGTATGAGGAGAGGATCTGTTGTTCCAGATAACCAACAAATAGGCATGCAAAGCTGCAACCCAGTCTGGTGCCCATGGCGACTCCTTTGACCTGGTTATAGTATTCTCCGTTGAATCCAAATGAAGATGTGGTTAGAACGAGTTCAGCCAGGCGTATAAGAGTGTCGGTGCTGCACTGCGAAGGATTGTGTCGATCAAGGTGATGTCGCAGGGCGACCAGGCCATCATGTATAGGGATAGATGTGTACAAGGACCTAACATCTAGAGTGAAGATGTGGCGTGGTCCGGCGGGATCACCAGTGAATCGAAATTCCTTGAATATCTCGAGGGCGTGTGTGGAGTCTTTGATATAAGTCGGCAGGGTCCTGACGATAGGCGACAGAACGTTGTCGAGATATTTACTTATTTGTTCTGTTGGACAACTGCATGTCGATACAACTGGACGACCAGGATTATTCAGCTTGTGTATCTTGGGGAGCATGTAGAATCGTGCACATTTAGGATCCGGTTGGATGAGGTTCGAAGCAGTAGAGGGGAGATCTTGGTCGTGGATCATGTCACGGACAACTCTTGTTATCTTGCTCTGTTGTTCATTTGTAGGATCATGAGGGGTCCGCTCGTATGCCGATGCATCAGATAGTTGGCGTTGGGCTTCTGAAATGTATAGGTCTTTGCGCCAGACCACTACTGCTCCTCCCTTGTCTGCTGGTTTGATGATGATGTTGGGGTTGCGGCGGAGATCTTCAAGGGCCTGGCTTTCAACATCGGAGATATTGTGTGGTTGAAAGCGTTTCCTGTAGTCAATCTGTCTGATGTCATTACGGCACTTGTTGATGAAGAGATCCAAAGCTGCGTATTCACCCGGCATAGGCGTCCAGTTGGACTTCTTAGGTTGTAAGGCGGTAAATTCATCTTCTTCAGCGGTACCATTTATGCTTTCACGATCATGGAAGAAGGCTTTAAGACGTAGGCGGCGGAAGAATTCCTCTGTGTCAGTGCGGGTTTTAAATTCATCGACGCTGGGGCGGTGAGGGATATAAGTAAGACCCTTAGATAAGACTGAAACTTGTTCGTTAGTTAGTTCAAGATCGTCTGGTATGGTGACTACCAGTTTGCGTTTCATGTCAGTAGAATGGCGTCTGGGAGGGTTGACATGACGATTCTCATACTGGAGGCGATTTAACTTAGATGCCTTAGAGTTCGAAAGGCAATCAAAGTATGTTCGGTTCAGATGATGGATCTTACCGCGGATTGTGTAGAAATCCCATGCTGAACACGATGACTGGAGGACACTGCGATGATGTATAAGTTGGTTGCCGTGGTAGAGACTGTTGCGTTTAAATGCGGTAAGACTCAATCGGATCAGACGTTTGGAACAGGATAGCATAGTGTCCGTGATACAGCGTTGGCTGACATTGTTGAATGTAGGGTTGAACCGTAGCCGGAATCCATTAGGAATCAGGTTGGAGCGTAGGCATGTAGGCATGTAGACATGTAGCATATGTATGCTGTTGGGTTATGTTGCTCCAAAAAACATGCACAACTAATGGAAAAGATATCGAGTGACCTTAGCAAAATTGTACATTACATATTCATTGTATTATGGAATGCAAATCATTCTCGCTGTAATTTTAAAACCTGCCAGGGCGCTGTGCTGCCATGTGCGAAATACAGACAAACTGCGAGGTTCTCTGTTGTGTATTGGATCACGATTTTTGAAACTTAAATATTTAAATTGTCTTTTAAATGTCAGGATTTTCTTGAAAATTCAAATTACCTCCTCAGAAAATTACCATGTTTTAGGCAGTAATAAGGACTGTGCATCCTCATACAGGATGTTGCATTTGTGAATATAACAATTAACTATTAAAAAAACGAATTTTTCAGAGAAGGTGTAGATGAGTGAGAATTTCCCGATTAAATAGCAGTAATGAGCTCATGAATATTAATGAGGCAAATGTCTATGGGATTTTACCGTGTAGATTTTGACTTGTCTTGATTTAATGAGTTTTGCATGAAATGTGATGATTGTAACATTCAACAAACATGAATTTATGAATAAGAACTATTATATGAACACATGCAACATCGTTACTATATAGTCTATTTGGCCATCACAAGACAGTGACATAACTGTGTATTCTTCTTATTGCAGCACATAATGCCTCCGCCTACTTGGGCGCTGGCGTATACACACGAGCGTTGAAAGACGGAAGAAACATAAGCGTGCGTAAAAGCTGCGCCTGTTAAGTTACGTCACTGTCCAGAAGAAGCCAAATAGAGTATAGTGAAAATATTCAATAGGTTGTTCATAGAAGATGGATTTTCTAGGATATAATCACTGCGCAAGGAGTTTAGACAGATAGTGTATATCTTCTTCTTTTTTTTTTCTTCTTTTTTTTGGGGGGGGGGGGTGGGGGTGGCAAGCTATGCCGCACATCATGCTTGCGTTACACAGGGGATGTCTGTGCCCTCTTAGAAGTTGGAACAATTTGTAGAAATAAATAATTATTTCGTTGACCTTTGTGTGGGATCATCCCGAGAGTCTGTTACCAGTACAAAGACCCATATCTCTTTAGGTATCTGATGGTTGCGAGCCTGCGACGTTTATATTGCAACAGTAACTGTGTGGAGTTTGTTGCAGCAGACTCAGACGCGTCGCACAGCAGTAATATTAATTATTATAAATCCAGAATTATTACTCAGAATACAGATCATGAGATACCCCTGGAAGCCTCAGTAATGAATGACTGATTGGTTGGTTCGGTCCTGTCATGACTGACAGCTCGTGACCTTACAGATACTACGCCACAAATAACGATTTTCAGCAAAGGAGTAACAATCACGGAGAGGGTGTCCAGTAATCAATTTTATTTGGTCAATCCACCGGGAACGAGGTCTGCCTCTCTTACGCTTCCCTTCAATCATGCCTTGCATGATCATCTTCTCTAGGTTGTTACCCTTGCGACATGAGATATGGCCGAAGTAGCTCAGCATTTGGGTGTTGATAGCATGAAGAAGTCGTTTAGACACCCCTATTTCTTCAATAATACTGGCATTGGTCCTTCTCATTGTCCATACGATACGAAGCATACGCCTCCAACACCACATCTCGAAAGCAGCTATTCTGTTTTTGTCAGCTTTGGTTAGGGTCCACGTCTCACATGCATACATGGCAATTGGAAATACTAGGGCTTGGACTAGCCTGGTTTTTGTTGCTCTGGTTATTCCTCTGTCGGCCCAGATCTTGCTTAGGTTGATCATTGCTGATCTGGCCATTGCTAAACGGTGTCTAATCTCATGGCTGCAACCACCCTCTTTGGTGATCAGGGATCCAAGGAAGTTGAATTTCGAGACCGATTCCACCTCATTACCATCAATTATGAGAGGCTCTCCAACACCATCTGTGCCTATGGACATGATCTTGGTCTTGCTGACATTTAGACGTAGGCCAAGCTGCTCACTCTCCACCTTGACTTTCTTCAGGAGTTCCTCCATCTCTTCCATATTTGTTGCAAACAGGGTGGTGTCATCGGCATAACGCAGATTGTGTATTTGGTATCCACCTACTGACAGCCCCCCTGGCCAATCATCCAATGCACGTCTCATTATAGACTCTGCATAAAGGTTGAAGAGTGCTGGTGAAAGTATGCACCCTTGACGGACTCCCTGACCTAGAGCAAACCAATCACTATTTCCTTTCTCAGTGCGCACACAGGCAGCTTGACCATCATACAGATTGCGAATTAGGTGGACGAGGTGGTAAGGGATTCCCATTTCTTGCAGTGCTGTCCACAATGCGGAATATCTCACACAATCAAAGGCCTTAGCGTAGTCTATGAAGCACATGAAGAGCTCCCTCTGGAATTCAAAACATTTTTCCATTATGTGACGTACATTGGCTATCTGATCTCTTGTGCCGCGACCTTTCCGGAAACCGGCTTGCTCAGCAGGAAGTTCACGTTCAAGATGAGGTCTGAGACGTTCGTTGATGATGTGCAGTAGGATTTTGCTTGCATGTGGTATCAGAGCGATAGTACGATGGTTTTTACACTCGCTAGCATCCCCTTTCTTTGGAAGTGTAAGGAAAACTGATCTCTTCCAATCCTCTGGCCATACTCTTGACTTCCACACAGTATTGCACAGCTTTTGCATAATAACTGCTACAGAATCATCAGCTTGCTTCAGGAGCTCACTTGGAATATCATCTAGACCAGGTGCCTTTTGACTTTTTAACTTCTTGATGGCTTCCTGGACCTCAGACAGAAGAATATCAGGCTCATCTTCACCTAGTGGAGGCGGGGGAGACTCCTGTGAGCCATTTGTCTCTTCTTGGGACGCATACAGATTTTCACAGTAGTTTTTCCAACGATCCTTGATTTCGTCACTCTCAGTCAAGACTTTTCCTTGCTCATCCTTGATGATGGCCAATCTAGTTGTCGTTTTTGAGGTGATGTTTTTTATACATCTAAAGAGCTCTCTGCTGTTTTTGTGAAAACTGTGATCCTCAAGTTCTTGGCATTGCTGTCGGATATGCTTATTTTTATCTCTCCTAGAATTCAATTGAACCTCACTTGAAAGTCTTCTGTATACATGTAGGTTACTGCCTTGCAGACCAGCTTCCTTCAATTGGCGTCTTTCATCTGCTAAGTTGATGGTTTCATGTGACAGCCATGATGTGGTCTTTCTCTTATGTTTCTTAGGAACATGTTTTTCGGCTGCGCTGAGAATAGAGTTTTTGATGTCCAGCCAGAGTTCATCAGGAGTTGTTTCCACATCTCTAACCATCAGTTCTTGAAACAGATTTCTGGTCTCCACTCTGTATTTGTCATCAAGATGCTGCAAATCAAATCTGCAGGGTTTGGGAGCACCTTTGGTCATCTTCAACTTGATTCGAAAATCAGCAATCAGAAGTTGATGGTCACTACCTATATCTGCCCCTGGCAGGGTTTTTGCTATCTTGATAGAAGACTTCCACCTACTGCTAATGAGGATGTAGTCAATCTGGTTTCTTGTGATGCCGTTTGGTGATATCCAAGTGTACTTCCGCCTCGGGTGTTGTTGGAAGATTGTGTTTGTGATAGTAAGTCTGTTTGCTACACAGAAATCCACGAGTGTACTACCTCTTTCGTTTCTGCTTCCCAAGCCATGCGGGCCCAAGGCCATGGTTTCGTCTTCGCTTTGAATGCCTTCTCCAACTTTTGCGTTGAAATCACCTGTTATCATGATGATATCTCTCTTCGGAATGCCATCAAGGGTTTCCTGCAGTTGGCTGTAAAAACATTCCAGATCTTCATCAGAGGCTGCGGAGGTTGGTGCATATATTTGAATGACTGAGAGGTTAATAGGCCGAGCTTGGAATCTGATGGAGATGATCCTGTCGCTGACTGGGTTGTAGCCCAAGACATACTTTGAGATGATTTTACTGGTGATGAAAGCTACACCTTTGCTCCCTTCTTTCTCATTTCCTGAGTAGTATATGGTGTGGTCATCTGTGGAGAAGTGGCCTTTTCCTGACCAGCGTACTTCAGCAATACTTAGGATGTTCACTTTACATCTGTCCATCTGTCTGGTCAGAAGCTCCAGAGTGCCAGGCTGTGATAGCGTTCTCACATTCCATGTAACAAATCGTATGACTTTACTTAACTTAAGATCCTTTCCCATAGTCCTTCCTTCGGCTCCATTCGGTGCGTCATCACAGGACAAGGGTCGGGATTGGTTTTGTTGCCCATTACTTTCCCCTCTGGGTCCGGAGGTACCACCTTGGTATGCTAGGCTGGTGGCTGCCCCATTACTAAGTTTCGTCATCATAGGTTATCTATAAGGTTTCCATGGGCGTGTATTGATGGAAATACATACAACGAGGTGGGCGCCCAGAATGACTGATTAAAGTTGGCAATGTCTTGCTAGACGTCCCGTAACTGATGTGCGCATGCTCTTCTTCTTCTTCTTCAGGAATACTGCTTAACGTCCCAAGAGTGGAACTTTTCAAGCAGGAAATGTTGTGCGATGCATGCGTTAGTTATTTAGTCCTTAATTTCTTTGTCTTTGGTTTGATAATGTTTCACGAGGTTTGATTTCAGCGTTTCCGGTTTGGTGATGTCAATGATGTTTTGAGGTAGCAAGTTCCAATCTCTTATCGTTTGGGGGACGAAAGAGTACTTGTGGCAGTCCTTTGATGACTGGTAAGTGATGAATGCGTTGCTGTGTGACTGTCTAGTGCGCCGTTGAGCAGGTTGCAGGTATTTGTGGACTGGTAGTGCGAGGTGGCCCCCTATGGCTTTGTGCATTATTTGGATTCTGGCAATCTCTCTGCAGGTGGATAGCATATCCCATTTTAAGTCCTTCATTAACTTAGTGACACTTGTTTTATTTTCCCAGTCATAGTCATTACTCAGTCATTGCTCATACCAATTAAATTGTGTTGTCGTAGTACACGGTTTATTCCGTACGGGACGTCTAGCAAGATATAGCCTTAAAGTTAATGTTAAAGCGCTCCACCTCATTTAATGTGATGATTTGATTATAAGTTTGGTAAACACACTAAATAGGATACCGGCTATAGTCATGATGGTGCAGAATTTTGCAGTTAGCACAGTAAACAATACGTGATTTGAGACCCGACTTTAGATTTTCGAAATTCTACCTAAAAAAGCTAATAGTTTGCGCATTCTAAATTCCTGTGCGGTCCGTGTTATTTTGAAATTGACATTATCAGTTTTCCATATACTTACGATGAGTTCCAAGTGTAGGAGACATCAAAATCTGTAGCAACTTCAACACTGTTTTTTGATCCATGGGCGCCGCCATCTTGAATTTTCTGGTTGTTAAACAGCGCCACCAATTAGTTATTATCCAGCAATAGCTGGACTCGGCACTACTGACTCTGTTCAGCAATTAATTTTGATAGCTCGATTGTGAATTGTGATATTTATCGTGAGAGTTATACTCACCGGGTATACTTGTCTCAGTTATAACCATTTTAAACCCATTTTTTAACTATAACTGTTTATTGTTACTTTTATCCATTGGTGTCCATAAATAAAACTACTACATTTATGACATGTATTGTAGTTGTCGGGTTAGGCAAATCTACACAAATGTCTAGACATATAATTATAATAGTGTTTATACTCAGGTGAACAAAGATAATTTTCGGATGTTTACTCCTGGGCAAACTAAGCTAAACACTCAGTAGAGTCTTTAACTCAATATGCTTTTAAAATCACATTTTCTAGGCTATTTTCATGACGACAAGAAATATCAGGGTACATTCAGAGATCATCACTGTGATTGGGGGGGGGGGGGGGGGGGGGGGGATTACCAACTATCATTTGTATATAAACATAGAGTTTGTCATTTCATTTTGGGGCATGAGGGGCTTCTGTCAGGGGGTGCTCCCTCAGGCCCTCTCTAGTTATGCCCCTGCATGGTGGGTTTCAGTGTTTAAAGGTATATTATGTGATCTTTCCAGGGAACGCCCTCAACATCGAAAAAAAAATAGAAAGCAGATTTTCTTGCAGATTTACATTTCTGATCATAAATCATGCATACATTCCAAGTTACAGGGCGATACGATTCTTAATTTCTTCAAAATCATGGTTTTAGTGTGAAAATAAACTGTCGGAATCCCGACAGCACTACCAAAACCCTATTGTATATTTCACGGACATAAATTATGCTAATGAGCTCATTAAATGACGTCACTCACATCATCGGGTTTTGCCGATGATTGAAATCCGTTGACTGAAATTCTAGGTCGAGTAAAATGATGTTCTTATTTGTTGTCTGTGAGCTTTTCTGATTTTTTTCCCGTATTGGAGTATTTTTTTATTGAAAATAGACAGTTCAAATTAAACGTTGGTTCCAAGTTCAAGTAACAGCACATGTATTAAAGGCGACAGCAAAGGCAATATGCAAGCAACATTTGAGAAAAAACGATGCCCGACTTTGCAAGAAAGTGTACGGGGAAGTGTACGGGTGAACATGACAAACCAAAACAGCCTAGTAATAATCACCTCCGTGGCGCAATTGGTTAGCGCGTTCGGCTGTTAACCGAAAGGTTGGTGGTTCGAGTCCAGCCGGGGGCGTTGTTACTTTTTGCATTTAATGCAGATCGTCAAATCACAGTAAAAATATAATATTGACAAAATCACAGACCACTTACACAAATCGCATCTGCGCATGCTCCTGTCGCGATCGAAATCTACCACGCAAGCAATGAGAGAGTTTTCATAGTGGACAGTTTATATTTTTCACTCTAAATTCACTCTAAAACCATGATTTTGAGGTAATTAGGAATCGTATCACTCTGTAACTTGGAATGTATGTATGATTTATGATCGGAAATGTAAATCTGCAAGAAAATCTACTTTCTAAAAAAAAATCATGAATAGAGGGCGCCCTCTGGAAAAGATCACATAATATGCCTTTAATGTGATATATAGTTTAATGAAAAGTGTATTTCTATCGGTCTATTGAGACTGATCATATAATCGTATGAAATGTTATTCTATGATGATATTCTATTCAATGATATTTATTCATTATCTATAATCTGTGATGTGTTTAGTATATTCTATATCTGTGATTATGGAGCACAGTTGCATAGCCAGGGGATGGGATCCGGATGGGATTCTCATGTAGAATCTGATGACTTTAACCAGCAAGTTTCTATACTAAATAGAATAAAGCAAATGTGACAAAACAAACAGCATCCGGCATTTTTGAAAGGTATTTAAGTAATCTTGAAGCGCATACTGATTATTAAACATGTTAAATGAGAAAAATGACTCGTTCTACAAGCATCTTTTTTTCTTAAAAAGTAACACAACCCATTTTTAAATACTCGTGATTGATCAAGCATATCGTTGGATTGAGAAGAGCAATCAAAATCAAAATAGTGACATTCAAAAGCCAACTAAATTATCTTTAAGGTGATATAAATATTTCAGCCAAATACTGAGCAATCAATGAGGGCAATGACATGGAACATGTGCACCTTTTTTAAGGATGGATTAAGAAAACTGCTCTAGAACAGTGGTGTGGCCAAAGCAGAGATTACATGAGGGGAGTGCCAAACAGGGTTTATCAACGGTGCCAAGAAAAGGGCATACATTTAACATTTAACTATACAAAACCTTATAGTTTAAGTATGTCATAATTATTAGAATACTGCAAATTTCCAAATTTATGATTAAAGTTGATCACAGAAAGTCAAATTTGTGCTATTTGTTAAGAAGAAATGTTTCCAAAGCATTAAAATGTAACAGCAATTTGACACATGGATGATTTCTTTCAAAAACTGGCAGTTTTTATATATTGTTTGCTCATGGTCAAACAAGCATATCTCTGTATAGACTCTAGCAAATTTGACAAAACAAACTGCATACGAAAGCTTATTTAGTGATCTTAAAGCTTGTACAAACACCAAATCCATATACGAAATGTTTAAAAATGCAAACGACACATTTCCCAAAAAGCAGTTTTTACTGAAAGTGGCACAAGCCCTATTTTGAGTGCTTGTTGTTGATTAACATATTTTTAAACTGAGAAAAGCAAAACACTATCAAATAAACGGCATTTGAAAGCCAACTAGTTATCCTTTAGATTATATAAAGATTACAGCCAAATACTGGGTAATCAATCAATGAAGTGGAACACATGCACCCTATTTTAGGGACACCCTATAGTTATGTATTCTCATCTATTCTTTTTTAAATCTATCTTTCTAGTCATTACCCTATTCTTGACTCTTGTCAGTTGTCAGATATAAATCTATTTCATCAAGAGATTTATATTTTTGATTTTAATCTAGATCTATCCAATCGATCTATCTGCTCACTATGAAGTCCCTTGTAATGTAAGGTGACACATATAACACTTTCCATGCGGCTATTGGTTTTACCATTACAAAACAGATTTTTCAGAAACCTTTCCCAACTTTCAAATCCTATCTCAAGGATTACTGAACCAGCAATACTAGACATGATTGTACTTATTTCAATGCATTTCTCATGGTGATTCCAAATATCGTAATGAAATTAAATAATTTTGACATTTTTGAAACATTTTGGAATGTCTTCTGCAGACGCCTGTCGCGTGGAAAGGGTTAACAATGACACACATATGAATTCCACAATCTTTATAGAAGAAACCAAACTGTGGTTTATTTCACAAGTTAGCCAAATTAATGTGTCAATATGAAGTGTATCACTTCTGGAAACGCACTTGAACAAATAATGCAAATTGTGAAATAAAAAAGAGCTTGATACACTATTACATTAACCCTAACCCACCCGGTGGATTTTCCAACGAAATTTTTTTCAAGCGAAAAAAGCACACACAACAAGAGGTGCCACGCCCCGGGGTTTGAACCCACGATCTCTCGGTTGGCGGGCGGACACTCTACCAACTGCGCCACGGGGGAAGCTGTGCTGGGCGAGTGTATTCGCCCAGCTATATAGCCCGGGGCCATTATTTCACACAAAAACCTCAGCGCCACGCGGAACCAGGATGCTGGGAAATGGGATTTCATGGGATCTGGGGCTGTAAGGGTTAATCAGGGTAAAATTAGAGAAAAAAAGTGAAAATTAAAAAGAAGAAAAAAAATTGTTCCTTAACCCTAACCCACCCGGTGGATTTTCCAACGAAATTTTGTTCAAGCGAAAAAAGCACACACAACAAGAGGTGCCACGCCCCGGGGTTTGAACCCACGACCTCTCGGTTGGCGGGCGGACACTCTACCAACTGCGCCACGGGGGAAGCTGTGCTGGGCGAGTGTATTCGCCCAGCTATATAGCCCGGGGCCATTATTTCACACAAAAACCTCAGCGCCACGCGGAACCAGGATGCTGGGAAATGGGATTTCATGGGATCTGGGGCTGTAAGGGTTAATGATTGAAACAGTGTCCACATGGGTTGAAATGTGCATTATCTTGTCTTGCACATCAAATTTATTTACAAAATAGTAACAGTATTAACTCAACACTAAAGAAAATATATATCTTTTAAATCAATATCATACGAGAATTTTCAATTATACGTGATCTTCCACAATAATAAAGGGATGTTATGAAATGTAATTATAGTATTTTCATTAAAAAGGTTATGATTTGTTTTAAGTCTGCATACCGATTTCTTGATGATTAAAATGTTTAGAAAACTAGAGCAGTATAGCTTTTCTATTTATTTTCCCCTTTTTAAATCAGAGCTTTTAAATCATCAAAGCATTGGTCCATTATGACTCTGAAATATTGCCAGAGGAGAAACAAGCAGTTTATCAAAGTCCACTTTAAACCCTAATTCCCCGGGGTGTTTTGTGAATTAAATATCAGGGGAGAAAAAGGGGTAAAATTTGAGGGTAAAATCAGTCTCCGCATGCGCCTAGGATCGAACCTGGGATGGGTGCATGCTAGTCTGAGACTCTACCGACTGAGCTATACGGGTGAATTTAAAGAAACTTTTTTTGCAATTGAACGGAGCGTGGTACGAGATAGACCGCCGTCGCGCAGTACAAGATTGTAGCAACGTGAAACAACCTATCACCTTTCTATACAAGGAGGTCTATATTACACTCTTTGAAGCTTGCAGCTTGAGCTTCAAAGACAATTTGGTTGAGTTTTTTTTATATAAATATCACTAAATTGTAAAGCATGGCATCAAATCAAAATATTTAGGCTCCAATTTGGTGAAATTCAAAACTTGTGTTTTGGTTTTCGATGTATGAAAATCTGGTCGTAAGAATGACAAAAGATGAATGTTGTCTTTATAGCTTTTAAAAGGTTTTGTCAGGAATTTGGAATAATACATGTAGTATGCCTTAGGTTTAAGATACACACCAAGTCATTGCATGGCTGTGATGATGTTATTTATTCTATTATGTAAAAGTACACTTTCTCCGGATTTTATAGATTTCTCTAGTATAAACCTCAACAATAATCAAATCCAACTGTTTAATATTTCAGGACAATTTTTATGAAACTCATAGAAAATCACTCATAAAAATCTAGGATTAAATGTATATTTAAAAAATAATCAATATAAGAAATGTTTGATATAAAAAACACCTGTTACTTTAAGTCAACCAAAAATACCCCACCCTGTTCTACGGGATCGACTGACTCATGATTTACAAAACATTTTGTTGAAATATCTGAATTGTTCAATTAAAATTTGAAAATTTCAATGGCTGAAAATTTACCAACAAATCAAAAACATGCCTGACCGAATGACCCTACCTGAGAGGTCCCGGTTGCCTGAAGAACAGTGGGTTTTTTCTTAGTTGATCCTCAACCAAAACAGGGAACATTCTAATTTTATCAAGGCTAAAACCAAGAGAATACCTGCATTACATTTCAATAAGATACTTCATACTTTATCAGTATGATCATATATTTGTTTGTTTTCTTGTTCATTGTTCTTGTTTTCACTGTCTAGGTAAAATTAAATGAATGTAAATAAGGAAATCTATGTTTTTGCCAAGTTGCACATCACAGCATAACCAGGATTTGAAAGCTAGAGGATGCCCCAAAATTGAAAATATCATAAAAAGTGGTGTGCCAATTGTATAGACTTTTGTCCTCTCCCCAGTGCCTGTCAAAAGCAAACAATGTGAAGATCGCAAAAATGATGATCCCAAGCTGGTATGTTTGCTGACTGAGTGTGATATATAGCCATTGATACATCTTAAACATAAACAACATTCACAAATACATAAGATCAACTCATAGTAATGGTAATGGACTTAAATTATTGCACAAAACTAATATTTTTTCATTAAAACCAAGTATCACTTAGGTTATCATATTTGCGTAATGTTTAACATGTTTTTTTTGCTATGCCAAAGGTTTATCAGAACCAAATAAAGATTGTTTTCTTTTAGAATATATAGCAATGGCAGGTATTTTATCTACAGTGCTAAATAAAAGTAACTTACAAGGTAATAAATATGCTCATAGTCATAACTCTAAAAATATAAAATTATAAAATTATGGATTAATTTCTCCTCTTCAATTTAAGATATTGTTTGCGAAGATCGGTTAACAATTAGAACCGAGAGGGAGTCAAAAAGAACACAATTGTATTCTTTAACAAATTGAAATCAAGTAGGTCTATACATTTTAAACGGGATTTATATTCCAGAACTAGTAAAATCAATCACTTGACTGATCTTGACAGTTTCGTGTAACCTGGTCAAATGGTAGGTAGACTTGGGAGCGTCAGGTGGGTTGCTCATCATGAACAGGGATGATGCTGCCTATTTCCTATATCATGCCTTTGATCCTTCCCTTGTTTTTAGGAGGTCATGGATTCAGTGATTCAGAGAGAATTATCATATTTTTGACAAAGGTGTCACAAAAAAATGTGCACTCTTCAAATCTTAACCATTCCTGTATTAAAAAGGTGCCTATTCTTTCTGAATCACCGTCAGCAGAGTCTGATAGCAACATCACCATAATTCTAACCCGGGACACTGTTAAGATCAGTCAGTTATCAATCAAATCCTTTCTATCATAACTGAAGTTTTTTTGGCTACAATCGATGAACACTTTTTTGTTTGTACAGGTGAGTCAAAAAACTGCAAAAGTGGAAAGAAGCCATCTTGTTTTTAAAACCAAGATGACGTTTGAATTTGTTTAAACGTTATACGAATACCTTATTTGTTACTAAACGTGTGTGCAAAAATGAAGTCAATATCATTTTCCGTTTGCCTTTAGTGAACCTTTTTACCCGAGCACCCATTTCACACGTCTGTCCACGAGATACCCAAATCATGCATAAGATCGCAAAATGTGTCTTTCATTCAAATTTAGAAACTTGAGTACATTTGTGATGTTATTGGAATTTAACGTATCCTTCCTTTCTTGTTTACATGTGAGTTAACATAATCAATTTACCTTACATGCTATGAAATGCTTATAATGTTCTAAATTTGAATAAAAAACTGATTTTTCCAAATTGTTGTTGTCAAATATGAAAATCCAATGTGTGCAATTTCAATTGAAAATCACTGTGCTCATGTATATTGGGTTGTGCAGCAAAGAGGGTCACCAAAGACAAACGGAAAATGCGATCGACTTCAATTTTTCTCACAAAGTTAGGATTAAATATCGTCGTGCGAGTGCAACAATGTCGTAAGTGACATTTTGGCGAAATTGACTTTTTTATTTATTTTGAAAGAGTAAGTAATTGCGCTCATTTTAAGCTAATTTTGAAGTTCTAAAACAAATTAATTATTTTTTAATTAATAAAAAACAATATCGTAAGTGCACTTTAATTTAATTTTATATTATTTTGAGTGCAACAACAACGTATCTACCACTTACGATGTTCTTGCACTCTGTTTTCTCATAGTTTCTCAAGTTTTCTCAGTGCAATAATAACGTATCTGCCACATACGTTGTTGTTGCACTCTGATTTTAATATTTTCTCAAGTTTTCTCAGTGCAATAATATCGTATCTGCCACATACGTTGTTGTTGCACTCTGATTTCTCATATTTCCTCAAGGTTTCTAAGTGCAATAATAACGTATCTGCCACATACGTTGTTGTTGCACTCACTAGATTTGTTATTGCAGATACGTTATCTAAAAATGTCAATATCTTTTCGAATACTTATTTTTATGACACGATGTTCAATTTATATCATCAAAGAAAATAATCTTTATACTTTCATAACATAATATGTTTACTCAAAAACACAATGAGTATGAAAAACATAAAAATGCTTCTCTTGCAAATACAGCAAAATGCAGATACGATATTGTTGCACTCGCACGACGATATGTCATTCTTGCAACGTTTAAAAAGTTTTAAAATTTAACTTGGTTTTGAAAACAAAATGGCTTTATTTCACTATTGCTGTTTTTTTTACTCACCCGGTATGGTTTAAGTTTTGTTTAAGGGGGTGCAGCAACACCAGGCATTTGCTTTTAGTTGTTCCTCCTCCATAATATAAATTGTTAAATTGTTATTGTATTTTGTCTTTGTTGGTATAATAGAAAATAAATATTGAGTTGAATTGAATTGAATGTAGTGGGACAGTTCTTTCATATGATAAAAATCAAAATAAAACTCAGGTTGTGAACTGATTGTAAACCCCTTTCACTACGACAGATTCAACAATACCCACAAATTGATAGCTTATGAAGATTGAAATGATTGTCACTTTCTAAAAAGAGGGCTTTACGGGCACGAATGCCTATATAATGCTTATAAAACAAACAATTGTAGTGTCATCCTTTCATATAGGATAATAACGGACTGTCACCCTACATGAAATCATGACAGTGAAAATTAAATGCAAGGCTAAGGATTTTGTACTTTGATTCCAGATATTTATGAATATTAGCTTTTCATGATTCCATGAAGCCTCCTTCAAAATGCCTTCACCGACAGTAAGGTAAACAATATAAACAAAGTCAGGAAACCAGAAACCACATACCACTCTATGTATGCTCAGAAAACCTGATGTCAGAAATTGAAGGGTAAACGGTCTCACACATAAGCGCCAGAAACATTAAGGTCGGAATGCACAGAACTGGTTCGGATCTAAACTTATAACTCTGGTCTAAATTTTAAACTGTTGCTAAAAAGGAAGTTTAGTTAGACCAAAGACCACGGTTACATATCTCAAGCCATGGTCTAAGTTTGACATATAGTTTAGTCAGTTCCAAATTGGTGAGAAATATGTGACCAGATATTTTTGATAAAGCATATTTATAACAAATAGCAGGTCCCATAGTCATCCCTTTCCTTCATATAAAATGTTTTCCACTCTGCATTGACATAGCTCCATACAGCTTAATGAAACACCTTGAACAGAGCCGATCCTTGACACAAAGTATGTTTTTGCATACAGCAGCTATCCTAGTCCAGACTTCCATGCATTGAGGAATCACACAAATCATCAACTCTGCATCGACATCTTAATAGCTGCCTCCAGCATGGCTTCCTCTGTGACCTGTTCATCATTTTCATATTGTTCCACTTCATCCTCATCATGCCTGCCACCACCAACATAGTTCTCAGCAGCACTACATGCTGTGGGTTTGGGCACAGGTTTTCTTGAGGGTAAGGGTTGTGAGTTTGATGAGTTGCTTGCCTGACTTTGACTTGATCCTTGTGAACCTGCTGTCTCAGGGACAGGGGATGTAGTACTTTGCTGTTGCCTGCAAAATGTAAAAGAAAATGGTTAGGACTCAGGTTTAACAGGCCTACAAGTTGATTTGAGTTATTAAAAATAAATGATATTATACAGATTTAGCTTTTATTTTGCAATCACATTTCTACAGTGTGTCTCAGAATGATCTATACCGGGTTTTAAAAACATACATAAAATATAAAACAAATAGTGTTTCAAATTTAAACACTTGTGATGATGGTGGAAATGTTTCCTACTTATTCCGTTAATTTCAGTGAGATATCTCTTTTTGTTCCACTGTGGCAAGACATAATCGAAAAAAAGCAATGAAAATGTATTCTCATATTTTGGCTCACATAATTCATCTTTATACAGCTATTCTCTCTAGCACTACCAGCATTTCAAACAATGAACCCCACACCTCATAAGTTATATTCAAAACTCCCGCCAAAGAAAGGAAGGTCAAAAGCACTCAAGCAAAACAAATTCTGCCCTATTCAATCAAAGCTTTGTTTTCTATGCACGCAACAATTGATTGTTATCAAAAAGCTATATTAAAAAAAGAAAAGGGTGCAATAACTATCGTTACAAAAGTCTGTATTTTCCATCAGAAATAGCCGATTTTCAAAATCTAAAATTCCTAAGAAAACGATTTGGACAATATCAATAAAGTTTATACCGAAAAAATCCTACGAGGGTCATTCAAAAAGTTCTACCTCCTACCTCATAACTTTGCTATTATACAAGTAGTTGGGTATGTACAGGGGGGTTCCCGTGCACCCCCCACAGTACTAAACCAAACCAACTTTTTGGGATGCCTTTTAGGGTCCTTAAACACATTTTAGATGTTAACAGTGAAAAAAACCCGATGCTCTCCAGATATCCAAGATGGCGTACAAAATGGCCGCCAAAACTGGTCAAATCTCATAAAATGACATATAGCAATCAAATTGTATGGTGAAAGTATAGTTTTAATAGTGGGATGTATGTATTAGACCACTAGACACTCATATTTAGAACTTTTGCTTTGTTAACACACCTAAATCCAAGATGGCCACCAAAATGGTAAAATTCCATATACTGGCATATATAAACCAACATGTATGATCAGAGTATAGTTTTAACAATGGGATGTATGTGTTAGACCACTAGAAACTCATATCTAGTGTTTTTGCTTTGTTAACATACTGTAAAACCAAAATGGCCACCAAATTGATGGCCAAAAATGGTCAAAAGTGGTCAAAATTCCATAAAATAGTATAATATCAACCGAAATGTATGATGAAAATATAATTTTAACGATGGGATGTATGTGTTAGACCACAAGTAACTCATATCCAGTATTTATGCTATGTTAACATGGTTCAAAATCCAAAATGGCTGCCAAAATGGCCCCCAAAATGTGTCCGAAATGGCTGCAAAAATTGTCAAATTCCATAAAATGGGATAATATCAACCTAAATGTATGGTGAAAATATAGTTTTAATGATGGGATGCATGTATTAGACCCCTAGTAGCTCATATCTAGTATTGCTGCTTTGTTAACATACTTACAAATCCAAAATGGCCCCCAAAATGGGTCCCAAAATGACTGAAAAAATGTTGAAATACCATATAATGGGATAATATCAGCCAAAATATGATGAAAGTATATATGTTTAACATTGGTGTGTATGTATTAGACAACTAGTAACTCATATCCAGTATATTTGCATTGTAATAACATACTTTAAAACCAAGATGGCCACCGAAATGGTTGCTGTAAATGTAAAAATAGTAAAAACATACTATTTGGTAAACGTGATGTAATTATATACACTCACACAATATCTATTGTGGATTAGCATTCACTCATGTAGATTTTTAAAAACATTTGCAGCGGCCATTTTGGATTCAAAGTATGTTATTACAATGTAAATATACTGGATATAAGTTACTTGTGGTCTTATAGATACATCCCAATATTAAAACTATACTTTCATCATACATTTTGGTTGATAAATACCATTTTATGGAATTTCGACAATTTGTTCAGTCATTTTGGGACCCATTTTGGGGGCCATTTTGGATTTGCAAGTATGTTAACAAAGCAAAAATACTAGATATGAGTCACTAGTGGTCTAATACATGCATCCCATCATTAAAACTATATTTTCACCATACATTTAGGTTGATATTATCCCATTTTATGGAATTTGACAATTTTTGCAGCCATTTCGGGAAACATTTTGGGGCCATTTTGGATTTTGAACCATGTTAACATAGCATAAATACTGGATATGAGTTACTTGTGTTTTAACACATACATCCCATCGTTAAAAGTATATTTTCATCATACATTTCGGTTGATATTATACTATTTTATGGATTTTTGACCATTTTTGGCCATCAATTTGGCGGCCATTTTGGTTTTTACAGTATGTTAACCAAGCAAAAACACTAGACATGAGTTTCTAGTGGTCTAACACATACATCCCATTGTTAAAACTATACTCTGATCATACATGTTGGTTTATATATGCCAGTATATGCAATTTTACCATTTTGGCGGCCATTTTGGCGGCCATTTTGGCGGCCATTTTGGCGGCCATTTTGGCGGCCATTTTGGCGGCCATTTTGGCGGCCATTTTGGCGGCCATTTTGGCGGCCATTTTGGCGGCCATCTTGGATTTAGGTGTGTTAACAAAGCAAAAGTTCTGGATATGAGTGTCTAGTGGTCTAATACCTACATCCCACTGTTAAAACTATACTTTCATCATACAATTTGATTGCTATATGTCATTTTATGAGATTTGACCAGTTTTGGCGGCCATTTTGGACGCCATCTTGGATATCTGGAGAGCATCAGTTTTTTTTCACTGTTAACATCTAAAATGTGTTTAAGGACCCTAAACGGCATCCAAAAAAGTTGGTTTGGTTTAGTACTGTGGGGGGTGCACGGGAACCCCCCTGTACATACCCAACTAAAGCCAGTTGTATGAAATATTCCACAATTGTAGCTTTGAATTTCAGCTACAATATCATAGTAGATTGGTCTGAATACTTATTGTACTTTTCTAGATATGCGGTGATAACCATGCTTCCATTTAGTGCGACGGAAACAGGTAAAAAACAGCCAAATGTCACCTAAGTGCTATTCATTTGGCCAATTCTAAGAGACAAAATGTACCTATCGGTCAATTACAACCGTTTTAAGTTACAAATATCTCTTGTACAGACTTCAAACAATACAAGTGACTGATTTCTTGGCGAAAAAACCCTCTAATTAGCCAGAACCAGACCAAGACAGCCATCAATTGTAACCCTACCCTAGAAAACCGCTGCAAAAGTCATATTTGCTTTTCATAGGAACTAAGAGATATTCATTATACAGGACTAAATGGATATATTTCAAGTCTCTCGAAGATATATTTTTTCTATCACTGACTACCTGATTAACTATTCTAAATGTTGCATATAAGGAAAACTGATAAAGTTACTATCATGTTAAGATTCAACATTCGAGGCATCACTATGGCTTGACTTGTAATAACGAACATTTGACTGAATATCAGTATTCCAGTATGCTCAAGGCGTAGCAATACATTCAAGTTGATATTATACCATTTGCAAGCTACAATAGTTAATATTGCCTACAATCTGATTTATACATATAGTATATCATTATATTCAGAAATCATCCATTGTTATCTATTTTTAGTATTTAAATCGGGCGGTTATACCTAATCATACAATGAGAGAAAACGAGAAAAAAAAACCATGTATTTATTTTGTGTAATTTTCCGTGTCCGTTGTCCAAAATCACTCTCTGGCTTTGATTGCATCATGACAAAAGTGAAATAGGTATCAATTAGCATTTACTATAGATGTGTAGCTATGATTCAGAGCTATAATCATGACAAATGTCATGAGCCTGACATTCATATTAGCGATTTTATTAGTGAGGAGGTAGAACTTATTGAATGACCCTCATATTACCTCGGTATAGATCATTCTGAGACGCCCTGCATTTGCTTTTAAAGTATTTCAATGTTTACATTTTTCAATTTTGTATGGGTATGGTGAAATGCTTTAACCCTAACTTCACTGAGTACTACAAGTTACTAAATCTCCAAGCGCATGTGCGGATGGTTTTCGATGACATGATCAACCGAGCCTATATAGTGAGTGCACGAAAGAGAAGCTGAGAGCCGTGGCTTTCCTATGGGGACCGGGGTTTCAGGTCCGGAGGGTTCCCTGGTTTTATCCCCGGCATGGGTCGCGGCGATCAATTTGTCGGTTTTATTCCACAATTGCGATATCTAGTTTGGTTAGGGTATATATTGCCTAATATAAGCATTGCTAGTTTAATCCCAACCTGTCGTAGTAGCACTTCAATTTGCAAATGAAACTAAATTTGAGACTAATTCTATATATTCACTCTTTGCATTGACCACCATTAGTCTGTACACCCATGAAATGGAATCAGAATGAACAATAGAGTGTTGCACGATATTACAATGACTCATATCACATGACTCATATCACATGACCATAAAATTGTGCGGAGCAAAGGCAAACTCTCATGTCATGTTATAGTTCCGTTCATTCTGGTAATCTGGTACCAGTTTAAGGCTCTACATGCTAATGATAACACCTTGTAAAGTGCAAATACCATCCTTAACCAAACTGTCACCAGCTCTTAAAATTATCAGTCATGATTGTTGTTAGCCATTTGTGCACATAATATGTAAATGTGCCTATGTAAATGTGCCTATTTAAACGGTGTTAATTTAATACATTCAGTGGATACAATGAATTAAAAATAATTATAGGTTGTGTTACCTGTCAAAGAAGGCTTGCCTTTTTCTTCTTAGTTCTGCCTGGTCTACAGGCTCTGCAGGCTCCGATGAGATGCTAATACTACCAGATGTACCTGCTGCAATAATTAGAAATAGTTTGCTCCATTAGTCATTGCTATTTAATAAGGAATGCTTTTTAATTTGAAGTTCTTCACATCTTATAAATGCAAGAAAGTAGATGACATAACGAGAGTAAAATTCCCTGCTATAGTTCCAAATTAGCAAAACCTGTTTTCAGCAGTGAATGAATTCAGAAGAGCGTCACAGGCAAAACTCTCGCATGGCGCAATATGGCGCGCAATGTCGCAGTGTCATTGTATGTGTGACGCTTGCGTATGCCAACATTGCACTTATACGCTTGGATTACTTCTGCGTACGGATGGAGAAAAAACAATATTTCTCGCCAATTTGGAACTGATTGAACTATAGACTTCTTTTCCCCCTGAAAATGAGCTTATTCATTATTAAATAATATATAGCCTCGTAAGAACAGATTGTGGTTTATTTTACATTTGTTACTGAGCTTATTTGTATGCAATTTTTTAAAATTTGATTATGGCCTGAAACATAGAACTACAGGTCAATGCACTCTTGAGATATGGGAGGGGGATAAACAATAAGCCATACCAGGTATCAGTGCTTTATTGGCTGCCAAGGCACTCTGTAGATCTCCTAGACTGACTATATTGGAGGACGATGTTGAAGCACCTGCTGATGACCTTTGACCTTGTGAATTGCTGTCTGCCAAGATGGTTGGTCTTTGTGTTTGCACAGCTGGCATAAGACGTAGTACTTGGTCTGCTTCACTGTCTGGTAGCTTGTTATTGATTACAAATATGGAATAGCCTGCACAATAATGAACGGAGGAAACAACAGAAATGAAAAAAAAATTGTTCTAAAAGTTCAGGTAAGAATTGTCAATAGAGTTCATGGATTGATGAGCATGGCTTTAGCTTAACCCTTACAGCCCCGGATCCCATGAAATCCTATTTCCCAGCCTGTCGGTTCCACCTGGCGCTGAGGTTGTGCAGTGAAATAATGGCCCCGGGCTATATAGCTGGGCGAATACACTCGCCCAGCACAGCTTCCCCCCGTGGCGCAGTTGGTAGAGCGTTCGCCCGCCAACCGAGAGGTCGTGGGTTCAAACCCGGGGCGTGGCACCTCTTGTTGTGTGTGCTTTTTTCGCTTGAAACAAATTTCGTTGGAAAATCCACCGGGTGGGTTAGGGTTAAGGGCCAAAGTTTCGAAAATCGCGGAATTGAGGTTAAACGTGGAAAACGACAATTTGATGAAAAGAAGAAGAAAAAAATGCACTAAAAACATCCAAAACACACAATTTATAAATAAAACATGGCAACGCACCACCAGCGTTGATGTTGAAAGATCGTTTTCCCAATATAAACACATGTTAACAGATAAGCGGGAGAAAGTCACTGAATTAAATACCAAGCAGCTGACGATGCTCAAATACAATGGCGATATAGGGTCGGCTATAGCCGCTACAGTAATAAGGTAAGCCTAAAAATCAAAAATGATGGGTTTTTTTGTAAAGTGTGTTTATTTTGGTTTTATAGATTGTAAATTTTAAGCTTTCTTGGGGAAAATTACATCACAGAAAATTCAAAATTTACAAAGCGGAAAAACGCAGAATTCGACAATTACAAAGCGGTAAACTTTGGCCCTTACTTTAGCTTTACTTGAGTCACACTTTCAAACAAATTATTACAACACTGGTGTCAGATCATTTAAGGATGTTCCTATGGTTAATTTTTTGTTTAATATTTTAATAGAGATTTCTGAGCTCTACCATAATCTGAGCTTGATCGGAGGTACCGTTTTATAGATACAGGGTGAGTCAAAAAGACTGCAATAGTGGAAAGAAGCCATTTTGTTTTCAAAACCAAAATTAATTTTAAAACTTTTTAAACGTTGCAAGAATGATGTATTTAATCCTAACTTTGCGTGAAAAAAATGAAGTCGATCGCATTTTCCGTTTGTCTTTAGTGAACCTTTTGACCAGTGCACCCATTTTACACGTTTGTCCACTAGATTCCCAAAATATGCATCAGATCGCAAAATGTGTCTCTCATTCAAATTTGGAAACTTGAGTTCATTTGTGATGTTATTGGAATTTGATGCATCCTTTCTTGTTTACATGTGAGTTAGCATAATCAATTATAATCGTACCCATGCAATGAAAGCGTATAATGTTCTAAATGTTAATAAAAATCTGAAATTTTCCATTTTTTTTGTTGGCGGGATATTCAAATATGAAAATGCAATGTGTGCCATTTCAAATGAAAATCACTGTGCTCGTGGACAAACAGGTAAATATGGTTGTGCAGCAAAGAGGGTCACCAAATACAAACGAAAAATGCGATCGACTTCATTTTTTCACACAAAGTTAGGATTAAATACATCATTCTTGCAACGTTTAAAAAGTTTTAAAATTAATTTTGGTTTTGAAAACAAAATGGCTTCTTTCCACTATTGCAGTCTTTTTGACTCACCCTGTTAAAAATGAAGCAAAATTGAAACGTTCATTTCTTCTTTTTTTCCCCTTTTTTTTGTTGACCCCCTACCTAGCAAAAATGTTTAATTAATTTTTACAAGAAAAGTATAAATGCTACAAAGCTGAAATTTTGGGAGCTTGGTTAATTATGGTTTTTAGATGATTTCCTGTGCTGCAGGAGGCTGTAAGACATCACATCTACATAATTAATTATACTTGGAAGCTTTAAGTCATTAAAAATGAGGCTAATTAATGCACTTAAAGGTATATTATGTGATCTTAGCCAGGGAACACCCTCAACATAAAAAAAAAAAATTGAAAGCAGATTTTCTTGCAGATTTACATTTCTGATCATAAATCGTACATACATTCCAAGTTACAGGGCGATACGATTCTTAATTACTTCAAAATCATGGTTTTAGAGTGAAAATAATCTGTCGGATGTAGATTTTTGTCCGACAACTTATTTTACTCTAGTCTAAATTCCCTCTAAAACCATGATTTTGAGGTAATTAGGAATTGTATCGCTCTGTAACTTGGAATGTATGTACGATTTATGATCAGAAATGTAAGTCTGCAAGAAAATCTACTTTCTAAAAAATATCATGAATAGAGGGCTTTCCCTGGAAAAGATCACATAATATGCCTTTAATTAATTTTGTCATGTGCATGCACTTTTCTAAATGTATTGCCACTTGGTGTGTATGTTGGTTATCAACTTTCCTTATTTCCTGTGCTGCGGGAAACTATTGGAGTTTCAATAACAATTTAGAGCAAAAACAAAAAACAAAATTTTCTACCTTGGGAGTAAAAAAAACCCAAAGAGAATAAACTGCCCTCTGTTGACCAAAAACAATACAAAACAATAGACAAAATGGTTATATCTGTTGAACCGTGCACCCAATTCACCTCCAGTAAAATACTTTTTTTGTTGTACTCAACCAGCTCCACCTTATACTTGAATATCAAGATTTTTTGCTAGCCATAGGAACATATGCTTGGACTCAACTAGAGGTGGTAGATCTTAGCTTTTATTCTCAAATTCATGAAATACACGATTCATTACATAAGCATACATGTACCTTCTCTCTGAAGCTGTGTTAGAAACATGCTGAGATATGTGTCTGATATAAGTTCTGGTCCGCTCAGTAAGGAATTGAGATTGAACCACTGGTAGCCCAGTTTCCGTATAGATAACCAATGATCCTTGAAATTACATATGAAGGCACTCTCATGTCTGTGTGGGAATAAAGGAAAGTTTATGATAATACAAATCTATACTTGACTCTGTCTGATATGTCCGTCTCTCATTAGTATTGCGCTAGGGTTCAATTCAGCTCATCTCGATAGTGATTTTCTTTGCATATACACATGTTTGTTGTAATACATTGGCATTGTCTCTTAACACTTTCCAAGCGGCTATTAGTTTACCATAGTGCACAACAGATTTTCAGAAACCTCTCCCAATCTCAAGGATTACAGAACCAATACTAGGCATGTTTGTACTTATTTCAATGCATTTCTCATGGTGATTCCAAATATGGTAATGAATTTCAATAATTTCAATATTTTTGAAACATTTTGTGACATTTTGGAATGTCGTCTGCAGCTGCCTGCCGCGTGGAAAGTGTTAAAACAGTTAAGGACTAACATAGTATAATACAGAGTGGTCCAATTTCAGAGGCAGATTTCTCAGACTGTTGGAGACATCATAAGATTACATTTACATATTCTTAAACTTTAATATATTGGGCATATATGGTGAAATGAAATAAAAGCTCTAATTACAAAATAGTGACCATTTAAGGGGGCTGTGCACCTTCAGTACAGCCTCCGTAAAACTGCCGTAACTTCTTCATTATTCATTTCATCTATATAAAAGTTTTTTTGCAGGAAAGGGTTCAATGAATCCAACCATGATCATGAAATTGACCATTTTGGAATTTTTTTTAAAAAACACGTTTTTTGACCCATTTAAGGTTCTGCAAAGAAAACTCAAAATATATTTGTCAAATTTATTAAATATATGTGTCAAATTTTGTCATACTAGTTTTATTATATTCCTCATACAATTCCCTAGTATTTTTTGTTGTTGTTGAAAATCTTCATTATTTTTTAATTATAGACCAAAAAGTGTTAAAAAATTTTGGTAAATTTTGTTTTGCCACTTTTCGGTCGATAATTAAAAAAATAATAAAGATTTTCAACAACAACAAAAAACAAATCCTAGGGAATTAATTGTATGAGGAATATAATAAAACTAGTATGACAAAATTTGACACAATATATTTTGAGTTATCTTTACAGAACCTAAAATGGGTCAAAAAACGTGTTTTTATAATTTTTTCCAAAATGGTCAATTTCGTGATCATGGTTGGATTCATCGAACCCTTTCCTACAAAAAAATGTATACTTTTATATAGATTAAATGAATAATGAAGAAGTTACAGCAGTTTTACGGAGGCTGTACCTGAAGGTGCACAGCTCCATTAAAGAACAAGGCGGTTCTCGAACGGCGCGTCTCGCCTGTTCATCAAAAGTGACTTGAAAGAAATGATGATGAAACATATGATACAATGTAGCACTGTCACAGAGGTATGCATTGTAGTTAATTTAATCAACAAAAAGAACACACCAACCCCCTTCCCTACACCAAATCACATCAAGATAGGCCTTACAGATCTTATTTAACCCCAGATGACCTCTGATGACCTTGAAAATTTAATCAGCAAAAAGAACACACCAACCCCCTTCCCTCCACCAAATCACATCAAGATAGGCCTTACGGATCTTATTTGACCCCAGATGACGACCTCTGATGACCTCGACAAATTAATCAACAAAAAGAACACACCATCCCTCTTCCGTCCACCAAATCCCATCAAGATAGGCCTTACGGATCTTATTTGACCCCAGATGACCTTGAATGACCTCCGATGACCTTGAAAATTTAATCAGCAAAAAGAATACACCACCCCCCTTCCCTCCACCAAATCCAATCAAGATAGGCCTTACTGATCTATTTGACCCCATATTTGACCCCCGATGACCCCGAAAAATTAATCAACAAAAAGAACACACCACCCCCCTTCCCTCCACCAAATCCCATCAAGATAGGCCTTACTGATCATTTGACCCTATATTTGACCCCTGATGACCCCGAAAAAGTAATCAACCAAAAGAACACACCACCCCCCTTCCCTCCACCAAATCCCATCAAGATAGGCCTTACTGATCTATTTGACCCCCGATGACCCCGAAAAATTAATCAACAAAAAGAACACACCATCCCTCTTCCGTCCACCAAATCCCATCAAGATAGGCCTTACTGATCTATTTGACCCCATATTTGACCCCCGATGACCCCGAAAAATTAATCAACAAAAAGAACACACCACCCCCCTTCCCTCCACCAAATCCCATCAAGATAGGCCTTACTGATCTATTTGACCCCATATTTGACCCCGAAAAATTAATCAACAAAAAGAACACACCATCCCTCTTCCGTCCACCAAATCCCATCAAGATAGGCCTTACTGATCTATTTGACCCCATATTTGACCCCAGATGACCCCGAAAAATTAATCAACAAAAAGAACACACCATCCCTCTTCCGTCCACCAAATCCCATCAAGATAGGCCTTACTGATCTATTTGACCCCATATTTGACCCCCAATGACCCAGAAAAATTAATCAACAAAAAGAACACACCATCCCTCTTCCGTCCACCAAATCCCATCAATATAGGCCTTACTGATCTATTTGACCCCATATTTGACCCCCGATGACCCCGAAAAATTAATCAACAAAAAGAACACACCACCCCCCCTTCCCTCCACCAAATCCCATCAAGATAGGCCTTACTGATCTGTTTGACCCCATATTTGACCCCCGATGACCCAGAAAAATTAATCAACAAAAAGAACACACCACCCCTCTTCCGTCCACCAAATCCCATCAAGATAGGCCTTACTGATCTATTTGACCCCATATTTGACCCCCGATGACCCCGAAAAAATAATCAACAAAAAGAACACCCCATCCCTCTTCCGTCCACCAAATCCCATCAAGATAGGCCTTACTGATCTATTTGACCCCATATTTGACCCCGATGACCCCGAAAAATAAATCAACAAAAAGAACACACCATCCCTCTTCCGTCCACCAAATCCCATCAAGATAGGCCTTACTGATCTATTTGACCCCATATGACCCCGAAAAATTAATCAACAAAAAGAACACACCACCCCCCTTCCCTCCACCAAATCCCATCAAGATAGGCCTTACTGATCTATTTGACCCCATATTTGACCCCGAAAAATTAATCAACAAAAAGAACACACCATCCCTCTTCCGTCCACCAAATCCCATCAAGATAGGCCTTACTGATCTATTTGACCCCATATTTGACCCCAGATGACCCCGAAAAATTAATCAACAAAAAGAACACACCATCCCTCTTCCGTCCACCAAATCCCATCAAGATAGGCCTTACTGATCTATTTGACCCCATATTTGACCCCCAATGACCCAGAAAAATTAATCAACAAAAAGAACACACCATCCCTCTTCCGTCCACCAAATCCCATCAATATAGGCCTTACTGATCTATTTGACCCCATATTTGACCCCCGATGACCCCGAAAAATTAATCAACAAAAAGAACACACCACCCCCCTTCCCTCCACCAAATCCCATCAAGATAGGCCTTACTGATCTATTTGACCCCATATTTGACCCCCGATGACCCAGAAAAATTAATCAACAAAAAGAACACACCACCCCTCTTCCGTCCACCAAATCCCATCAAGATAGGCCTTACTGATCTATTTGACCCCATATTTGACCCCCGATGACCCCGAAAAAATAATCAACAAAAAGAACACCCCATCCCTCTTCCGTCCACCAAATCCCATCAAGATAGGCCTTACTGATCTATTTGACCCCATATTTGACCCCGATGACCCCGAAAAATAAATCAACAAAAAGAACACACCATCCCTCTTACGTCCCCCAAATCCCATCAAGATAGGCCTTACTGATCTATTTGACCCCATATTTGACCCCCGATGACCCCGAAAAATGAATCAACAAAAAGAACACACCATCCCTCCTCCGTCCACCAAATCCCATCAAGATAGGCCTTACTGATCTATTTGACCCCATATTTGACCCCCGATGACCCCGAAAAAAGAATCAACAAAAAGAACACCCCATCCCTCTTCCGTCCACCAAATCCCATCAAGATAGGCCTTACTGATCTATTTGACCCCATATTTGACCCCGATGACCCCGAAAAATTAATCAACAAAAAGAACACCCCATCCCTCTTCCGTCCACCAAATCCCATCAAGATAGGCCTTACTGATCTATTTGACCCCATATTTGACCCCGATGACCCCGAAAAATTAATCAACAAAAAGAACACACCATCCCTCTTCCGTCCACCAAATCCCATCAAGATAATAGGCCTTACTGATCTATTTGACCCCCGATGACCCCGAAAAATTAATCAACAAAAAGAACACACCACCCCCCCTTCCCTCCACCAAATCCAGGCCTTACTGATCTATTTGACCCCATATTTGACCCCCAATGACCCCGAAAAATAATCAACAAAAAGAACACACCACCCCCCTTTCCTCCACCAAATCCCATCAAGATAGGCCTTACTGATCTATTTGACCCCATATTTGACCCCCAATGACCCCGAAAAATTAATCAACAAAAAGAACACACCATCCCTCTTCCGTCCACCAAATCCCATCAAGATAGGCCTTACTGATCTATTTGACCCCATATATGACCCCCGATGACCCCGAAAAATTAAGAACAAAAAGAACACACCATCCCCCTTCCTTCCACCAAATCCAATCAAGATAGGCCTTATGGATCTTATTTGACCCCCGATGACCTTGAATGACCTCTGATGACCTTGAAAATTTATTCAGCAAAAAGAACACACCACTCCCCTTCCCTCCACCAAATCTCATCAATATAGGCCTTACTGATCTATTTGACCCCATATTTGACCCCGATGACCTCTGGTGACCTTGAAAATTTAATCAACAAAAAGAACACACCATCCCTCTTCCCTCCACCAAATCCCATCAAGATAGGCCTTACTGATCTATTTGACCCCATATTTGACCCCCGATGACCTTGAATGACCTCTGATGACCTTGAAAATTTAATCAGCAAAAAGAACACACCACCCCCTTCCCTCCACCAAATCCCATCAAGATCGGCCTTACGGATCTTATTTGACCGCATATTTGACCCCGATGACCTTGAATGACCTCCAATGACCTTGAAAATCTAATCAGCAAAAGAACACCCCACCCCCTTCCCTGACATCAAGTCCCATCAAGATAGGCCTTACGGATCTCTAGATATCGCGTCACAACGCGTCTCAAAAGTTTTAAGCATATTTGACCCCGATGACCTTGTATGACCCCCGATGACCTTGAAAAATCAATCAGCAACAGAACGCACCACCCCCCTTCCCTCCACCAAGTCCCATCACGATAGGCCTTACGGATCTCCAGATATCGCGTCACAAAGGTATTTCTTAGCACACGGCGGACGGCATACGGCATACGGCGGACGGCGGACGCCGGACAGAAATAGTGATAACATAGTCTCTTTCTGATTACATCAGGCGAGACAAAAATGGTTAAATCTGTTTGTCCAATATAACTCTATGGTGGTCGTGCATTTGGTCTTCTTGATGCACAGTGCGCTATTGTGTTGAATGGCATCTCAGCATACTCATAGACTCAAGTTGGAAATAAACCATACATTTTGATAAGTTGTCTTTAAAAACTGTTATTTCTTTACCTTTTGTTCAATTTCCACGCTGCCGTCAACACATACCATTGAGATACTGTAGCTTACAAATACATGTATTATAAATATAGAGATAATTGTGCTCAGTCATTTCATTCACCCCTCCCCTTGTGCAATAGGAACTGCAAATACACAAATGGACTAAAAATTCTCTTTATCTTAACTTACTCTGGGTGTACTGTTGCTGCTATAGCATCATTGCTCCCGAATGGTGTTATATCAAGGTTCCAAACCTTTAATGCTTTACTAATCACTTGAATAGAAAAATAACCACTATCGTCCATATTACTTGAAGGTTGCTGTGAAAAACACAAACAAATTTTAATACATAAATTTTAGGTAACACATATAATTACACCCCTACAGGCTACATCTGCTACTACTATATTGTTATAACGGTAATATTTATCATCTAAAATATGATGTAATTTGATGATGAGAAGTTGACAGTTCAAAAAGGTACTAACTAATTGGTAATTTTAAATGACTCATCATCCAGTCCACTGATAGTCTCTTTATCAGTAATTTTCTACTTTAACACCCCAAACAGAGTAAGCTTAATAACCCAAACGGAATAAGTTTAAAGGCGAGCTACCACTGAGTTTCTAGCCACATCCAGTTCTCTTGGAGATTTGACAAGGAAACAATTTTTCCATGTTAACTCTGTACTGTCTGTCACCAAGTGAACAGGTGTACATGTATGACCAGTTCGTCTGTGGTGAACTGCCAGAGTGGTAGGTCAGCTTTAAGCTAACTCCATTAATCCCCCGAATGGAATAAGCTTAAAGGCAAAGGTCCACTCTGGCTAGTTTACCCTGGGTGAACTGGCTTACACCTATTCATTCGACGATGACAGATGGAAAAGATGGATGGAATAGAGTTATGGAGAAATATCAACCTTTTTTGAAAATTTGGGTTGGTCGAAAAGGGCAAGTCAACTTTTTTTTCTCTTCCTTATGGTAGAAGATGAACAATCTTAGAAAAACATCAAAATCCTTCCTTTAATCAGTGGTCAAATAGCTACATGTGCTGTAAAAAGAGAAGATTTAAAGAAATTACCTGTATAAAATTGAGGTATTCTGGTGAATTCATGTCCCCTTCTGCCATTCTCTGCCTCTCCGCTTCATCCAACCCTCGGGCTATTTCTGCTAGATCTACTGCGCTGAAATAGGGACCTAAATAAATGCAATAGCAATAGTAAATGTTAATTATTTCAAGGGACCTTTGCATGTATTAATTTACATAATTTGCTGAATATCAGAGTGTCAAGACAAAGCTTAACAAATATTACAGTAGCCAACAAAAAGTCTCTGCAACTCTGAATAACAAGGCAGAGACTATTGTACCTCTAAATTTCAAAAGGAATTTACATATCAGATTTTTAAAAAAAGATGATTTCTACAGGCAAATGGTAATTATTCCACCCACTGCAAGATAGTCAATAGTCTCTAATCCCTTGATAGACATTAAATGTTATCAAGGAATATTGCATAACACACACAAATATGACTGCTTGTGTACACAAAATATCTCCAAATCTTCTATGACTATAATCCTGATTTTCTGGAGTGTGATGTTGGTATCTTCACTCAGTATCAAATAAATCAGGAAAGAGAAAATGGCACACATGTAACTTTAGTTATAATAATTCTTTATCACTTTGCAAATAGTACTAAGTATTAAACATACCTTGTAACAGTGAATTCAAACAGTGCTGGGCACAGAGGGAACCCTCTTGCTGTAAAATAGAAAATATAATAATATTACATGAAAGTAACATTTTTACACATGTAGTGAAGTACCGGTAACTCAAGGTTCAGTGAATAAATATTTCGCATAATTTAGATAAAAGTTTAGAAACTATATAGGCCTATAAATCTATAATAATAATAATATAGTAGATTCACAGATTTTGGCTGGTGTACCATTTTATTATAGGTAATATCTTCCAATTGAGGGGAGGCAGTGATTTGAAATCTTAATCTGATCATTGATACACGATTCTATGCTTCCCTGTGTCTTGTATCAAATCCACAGTAGCCTCAGCGTTTATCCCATAATACTACAAAATATATAATAGATAGCAGATAGGGGGCTTTTTTGTGTTCAGATCCGGCAAGGTTAACTATGAACGCTGCAGGAAGGTGTATGTTACAAAAAAGAGCCATATAATAATGATATATGGTTGGTTGAGGAATTGAACCCGGGATTCCTGCGTGGGTGCGCTAGAGCGTAGCCACTACGCTACACTAGACTAACTGTTTTGGCAAAGTCATTGATAAAGAAATATTTAGAATGGAGTTATTCAAGCATCATATTTTGTACGCTTTGCTGATCCCCATACTTCTTTCACAATTAAAACAATGAAATGAATAGCATTTTAAGCAATGGGAATTGATCATTAGGACTCCATCTTCTTGTGGGTGCTGATCAATCTCTAATTGCTTCAGTATTACATGCACTAGGGCTATGAGAATTGAGCGTAAAATGTCGCAAGTTGTATGGTGGTTCCATGTTCAAAATGGTTACGGGCCGAAATGCTATGCGATGCAGGAAGATCACCAAGGCTGCTGTGAATCAAATCATATGTAGTTTATTGACTGGGAGGGGGCCTCAATTTTGGGTAGAGAAGAGAACAGAAAGGCATGTTGGCTAGGGAATCCATCTGGATTAGGAGGTGAGGCACAGAGGTCATGAACAGAGACGAGGGAGTCTACAATCTCAGTCACGTATACAGATACAATCCACTGATTACGCCCTCCACCAACAAGGGAGTCAGGAAACTGACCACTTCCGGTCAGTTTCCCGGCAAAACATCAACAGCCAATCATTAGCTTTGAGAAAGCTGGTCGTTGACTAGCGAAACTTTCAGCTCGGTAAAAACATAAGTTTTTCATCTACCTGATATTGGCCTTGCCAAAAAACCTAAATATTTCATGCTTTCCATATGTTAGGAAACACACCATGAGTGCTAGTGAAGCAGAAGTCAAAAAGCCAGCAGAGTGGACTGGCAAGTTCTGCACAACATTCTTTGAGTACCTTGGTTGGAATCAGGTCTTATCTTGTAGGAAATACTGGTCAAAGCTCCAGTGTTGAAGCCAAATGACCAGGGAGCCTAAAAGAGTATAAAACCCTGTTTTGCCCTATGATCTAGGACTATGTTTTGTAGTTGTACAGATATAGACCCAGGATGATCCCCTACTCTTTTATTATGAAGGAGTCCAGTGACTTTTATATCTGGATTGAGATCCTTTTTTTATACATCCTTGGGATTGAAAAATATTTTGTCAAACGATTTGGTTCTCGGGGCCTGGTCTTCAGCACCTTGGAGTCTGCATTTTTCTGCAAATGTCTGACAAAAAGCTTCTGCCTTGTCCCTTGCTGTATAATACTAAGTAGTATAGTACTTATATGGGTGATGTATTGATGTTCAATCACTAGAATCTCAGAATGAGCTGTTCTTTCCGGGCAGGGTGTTGATAACTCTCCACCATTTCTTGCTGCTCAGCGATTCATCTGCCAGGTCTTGTCTCAGTTTAGTGTTGTAGCTTCTCCTGGCTTGCTTCTCTGCTTGGTTGGTTGTAATGTAGGGGCAATCCTGTATTTTAGGGGGGGGGGGGGGGTAAATTGATTTGACGGAATAAACCGTATACATGAATTGACAATTACATTTCGTCATAAAGTATACGGTTTATTCCGTCAAATCAATTTATCCTGCTAAAATACAGGATTGCTGTTGTATAATTAGGTTTTAAGTTAGGAATGTGTCTAGACTCTATAAAAAATAATTCACACCAGCGAACTTTTCAATTTGGTTATTTTGGCTTTCTTAAAAAGAGACGACGGTTCTTCCTAGATGCCCTACGGCTCATATCTGATATTGGAACTGTAAGAACAAGACTGCTGTTCCCACACACAAAAGCAAATAACAACCAATTCCAACAAACCAACTCTAGGACAGACACATTTGCAAACCCCTACTACATGAGAACAGACAGTACATGACTGGAACCAGCTTCAACCAGAAACTGTCATCCACACTGACCCTGCCCAATTCAAAACTGCCCTGACATCCTCATCTACAAAATAGTCCACCCTATCTGCACCTCCAGTTAAAACTCTGACGAGTATTTTGGAGGACCATCCTACCAAGTTACCAAGTACCACCTTGCTAATAAATAAGGGTAATGAGTATGACTATTTGCCCTGGCACCCTGCAGCACGGGCAGCAGTCGCACCCTGCTGCCAAGAGCCAAAAATCTATTTGCACGGGCAGTTGCAGCAAGAGCAGTTGAGGTTGAGGGAGGGGGCAAAAACTGAATTATCAGCTCGTCATGCAGCGGGGGACGGATTGCTACGGCTTTGTCAGATGCCATACTGATTGTTAGGGTGTTTGTTTGTTTGTATAGTTGTTTGTTTGTTTGTTGTTTGATACGAGGGATGTAAAAGGATTTGATTGTTTGGGTGTTGAAATTCAAATACAGTAGTGCGATATGCGTCTCTATAGGCAATTCAACAACAACAAAATAATGAAATATACCAATAATTGTATTTATAATATTGGTACTAATACAAACACATAGGCTATTTACAATTTTACCAGGATTCAAATAGCTTTAATGATTGATTACCCTGTTTACAATGTTTTTGCATGTTCATCCACGTATTATTCTTTTATTGTAATGTAATTTCAGTGTTGTTATGTTATCTGTTAAGCGCTTTGAGACTTCGGTGGGAGGCGCTTTAAAAGCACCGTTTTATTATTATTATTATTATTATTAATAAGATGAAAGTCTGACATATATGATATAGGGATAGGATAGGAGAAAGAATATGGTGGCAAGCAAGTATACCAAGCATTAAAAATACTGCAAGTCACGACTTGCGAATCCCCCTGGCTGGGAGATCAACGGTCATATGAGGGTCATGTTCCCCCGGTGTTCATGTTTCTTTTCTCCAAGTTTGAGGTCAATCGGTCAACTTTAACGATTTGACCTCTAGATGACCTTTGACCTCAGATGACCTCGGATGACCTCTAATTATTTTTTTACATGTTCCCACGGTGTTCATTGCACAAATTAACCCCTTGTTGACCTTTGACCTTGGTTGACCTCTAATGACCGTTGACCTCGGATGACCTCTAATTTATTTTAGACATGTTCCCCCGGTGTTCATGTTTCTTGTCTCCAAGTTTGACGTCGATCGGGCAACTTTTACGATTTGACCTCTGGATGACCTTTGACCTCAGATGACCTCTAATTTATTTTAGACATGTTCACCTGGTGTTCATGTTTCTTGTCTCCAAGTTTGACGTCAATCGGGCAACTTTTACGATTTGACCTCTGGATGACCTTTGACCTCAGATGACCTCTAATTTATTTTAGACATGTTCACCCGGTGTTCATGTTTCTTGTCTCCAAGTTTGACGTCAATCAGGCAACCTTTACGATTTGACCTCTGGATGACCTTTGACCTCAGATGACCTTGGATGACCTCTAATTTATTTTAGACATGTTCACTCAGTGTTCATGTTTCTTGTCTCCAAGTTTGACGTCGATCGGGAACATTTTAAGATTTGACCTCTGGATGACCTTTGACCTCAGATGACCTCTAATTTATTTTAGACATGTTCACCCAGTGTTCATGTTTCTTGTCTCCAAGTTTGACGTCAATCGGGCAACTTTTACGATTTGACCTCTGGATGACCTTTGACCTCAGATGACCTCTAATTTATTTTAGACATGTTCACCTGGTGTTCATGTTTCTTGTCTCCAAGTTTGACGTCAATCGGGCAACTTTTACGATTTGACCTCTGGATGACCTTGGATGACCTCTAATTTATTTTAGACATGTTCACCCGGTGTTCATGTTTCTTTTTTTAAGGTTGGTGTCAACCCTGTTTGGCGCCAAATTTATCAAGCACTGTAACTTTTAAATTATAAATGTGATGTACATAAAAGTATACATTTTTTGTAATGAAATGAGTCAGAGAATCCATTTTTGGTATCAAATTTTACTAAAATTAGTGATTTTTACATTTTTTGCCCAAAAATCACCTTTTTGGCGTCAAAAATGTTCAGACAACCTAACAATATCAGTTTTTGATTAAAAATTCCAAAATTTCACCAAAATCATCGAAAGTCAATTATCTAGGAGCGATTTTTTTTTTTGGGCTTAAAATTGGTTTGTTTTAAAATATTGACCAAAAAGTGCCAAAAAATGTTTTTTATCTCAAAAATCTCATTTTTGGCACTTTTTGGTCAATATTTTCAAAACAAACAAATTTTAAGCCAAAAAAAAAAATTCGCTCCTAGATAATTGACTTTAGATGATTTTGGTGAAATTTTGGAATTTTTAATCAAAAAATGATATTGTTAGGTTGTCTGAAAAATGTTGGCGCCAAAAAGGTGATTTTTGGGCAAAAATGTAAAAAACACTAATTTTAGTAAAATTTGATTAAAAAAATGGATTCTCTGACTCATTTCATTACAAAAAATGTGTACTTTTATGTACATCACATTTATAATTTAAAAGTTACAGTGCTTGATAATTTGGCGCCAAACAGGGTTGACACCAGCCTTAAGTTTGACGTCAATCGGGCAACTTTTACGATTTGACCTCGAGATGACCTTTGACCTCAGATGACCGTTGCAAATTAGACCCCCAAACAAGCAGCTACAGTGTTTGACCATGGCCTACCTATCACTGAAGGTTTGAAGTCAATCCGTCCATCCTTTCAACAGATACAGCATTCGGGCAACTTTTACGATTTGACCTCTAGATGACCTTTGACCTCAGATGACCTTTGCAAATTAGACCCCCAAACAAGCAGCTACAGTGTTTGACCATGGCCTACCTATCACTGAAGGTTTGAAGTCAATCCGTCCATCCTTTCAACAGATACAGCATTTGGAAAAAAAGGCTAACCAAAAGGCACACACACACACACACCCATACGCACGCACATTGACATGATGACAAAATCCCCTTCTGGTTTTACAAACCAGGGGGATAAAAATGACATATGATATCTATCTACATCACACCACGTTAGACTAGAGGTAGGGTTAGACGGGTAACGGTAGTAGTAGTAAAGCTATAAATTGAGTTACGATATCAGCGCTGCCGCCATGCCATGTTTACAACATGAACACCGTTTGTCAGACGTAAACAAATGGTAGGCCTAGTAAACACAAAGATAGACGAAACACAAGCCAACAAGATAGCGCCCTCCATTAAGGATGTTCCCAGGGCTAATACATTTTCAATCTTGATACTACATTATAGCTGCACGGGCAATGATATAGCGCCTCAACAAGTAACCCTGCAAATAGCTTTCAACCTTTAGCTGCACGGGCAGTGGTATACCGCCCTCTAGAGTAAACCCTGCATACATGTATAGCTTTTCAACTTTTAGCTACATGTACACGGGCAGTGGTATACCTCCCTCTAGAGTAAACCCTGCATATAGCTTTTCAACCTTTAGCTACACGGGCAGTGGTATACCTCCCTCTAGAGTAAACCCTGCATATAGCTTTTAAGGTTTAAGCTGCAAGGTGCCCATGCGAATAGTCTTTGTTAGGGTTGTCCAGTTTCGTATTTTCAAGCAGCGCCCTTCACCGTATACCAAAATGTTGACAGGTGTTGCTACGTCATCTGGCCCAAATACGGCGACACTCGCGGGAATGGACGAGGCCTGGTTTCAAATGAAGGCAAGTTGAATATTTTGTTCTTTCTAGTCGAAATACGTTCATATTTAATATTAAAAACCCTTCCGAGAGACGATTAAACAAATCTTATTCCACAATATCGTCGATGCAATAGAGTATTTTGATCGTAAATCGGGCGTGCTAAACTAGTCGTAACCCTTCCGAATTTGACATCCATATGACGAATCCATTTTTCAAATATCTTTTTACTACCTGAACGGAATGACCAGTAAAAGCGGTTGTTGCATCCTGATACTATATTTAACTTAAAAATGTCCATCGTTTTGTCTAAACTTGAACCATAGCTAACCGGTTTGACGAAAAAAATTGTCTGATCCACATGTGTTACCCAATCCGTGCGTCTCATTTCTGTGTTGGGCGAAATGGATTGGCGCATGTTTGCCGGCAAAACGGCATTGCCGTGTTGATGAATCTGTTGATCAGGAGCATGTGCTTTCAAGATCGCGCAGTCAGGATTTGTTTTGTTTTATATTTGTTTAGTTTTATGGGCGTGGGGTTGGGGAAGAGGGGACCCGGGGAAGAGGGGACCCGGGGAGGTGGAAGGGGGTCTGGGGAGGTGGAAGGGTGTCTGGGAAGGTGTAAAAGCCCAACAACAACAAAATCTTCCAATTATTTTTAATATTTGTTTTTTTAATATTTTTAAATTTTTTTTATAACTATTGTAGGATTTATGTTTGGGGTAGGGGAATACATTGTAACAATGTACTTGTAAACTACGGTATTAGTGAATAAGCCTTATCGTGAATAGGTAAAAATCAATTGATTATTGTTTTCTGATGCATTGTGGGAGAAAAAATGGGGCAAATTTGGTCCCTTTTCTCTCCCACAATGCATCAGAAAAGGATAATCAATTGATTTTTACCTATTCGCAATAAACCTTATAGCAAGGTTTGGTTTGGGAGTCTTTTTGGGCTACTTTGGGCTAAAAAAATGTTAGAACCCTTTTGGGCTGAAAATGGTTCATGGCATATATAATGAATCAAAGTTTTTGCATTGAATGAAACGCTGTTTTAAACTAGTACAGGAAACCCATACGTTGGTGTTTTTTTCTTTCTTTTTTCCCCTCTACCAACGTATGGGGAAATTGTATTGCGAGAAACTGTCAATTTCATTTGCTGTATGAAGTGAATGGAGTGCATCTCGAATGATTGGTGGGGTGAATTACAGCAAAACTGCTTTTCCGTTAATTTTCATACTAGCTACACACCTTCATAAAGTCCTCATCTTTCTTTTCAGCCACTTTTTAAAACATGAAAATGCTAAATTATTCCATATATTTAATCATAAATTCTCAGCCGTGTAAACGCAAGGCGGAATTTTTTTCTCGGATTTCACGAGTATCCCAGAAGGCAACACGGTCCCGAATTTAGTCTCATTCCCATCGCCAACATCTTATATACGCACATCACTTTTTTACGAACTTACAAATGTATTGAAACGAGTCTATTAAATAATAAAACATGGCGCCGATTTCGATAAACATCGCAAGTGCCGTTAAAGTGAATTGGCTTAGAATTTCACCTCAAATTTCAAGGGAATATTGCATTTGTACAAAATATTAAACGAATGGCAAGATAGATGAGAAAGAGTAGATAAGAACAAGCACAAAGAAGTGTGTTTTTGAGCTCTGGTAAGCGATACAGAAATTAACACGAAAATCATATTTAGAAGGAGTCATACTTAGGATGGGGACAGATAGTGAAACATGCAAAATACCCTATGATGAATAATACCAACTGATGACAAATATCACTAAGTATGATTTGTTGTACTAGTTTAAGTTTTAAACCATCAATTTTACAGCACATTTTGCTCCATAACTTCACTTATACTTAACCTAGTTAACTCATCAAGTACTCATTTTAAAGGGGATTACATGATCTTTCCATCAATACTAATAACATTTAAATTCAACATTTAAAAAAAAAAATGAACATCCCTATCTTTGTCATAAAATAAGACTTTTTAAGACTATAGACTAAGACTAGTTAAAGAGCAACAAATCCGAGCACGTTAAAACTCAAAAGGTCACAGATTCTTTCGTAAAGAGTAGGGGATCATCCCGGTCTGTGGCTGTACACACATTGTCCCAAGGAAACTGGGGCCTTTGCGTTAATATCCTGACTTATGGATTCTGCCGAGTATTGATGTAGATGTAGATGTAGATGGAATATAGATCATCAATCACGTACAAATTCAATCGAGTCTTCCGAATTTGGAAGTTTTGAAGAAATGACGGGATTCATTTTCGTCAATTTAATGTACAATTGAGTCCGATTTACAACGTAAAGCAAATGTATCAATTTTGTGATCATAGGCTGTATGAAAGGTTCATTTAAGTTTCATAAATGTCCTTCATTTGATGGTTCTAAACCGTTTTCAAAATTTATTTCCTTTACCTTTTCGTGAAAAATGGCATCCATGTTGACGTTTTGTTGGCATAGTCTATTTCCACGTGAAGGTATGGTACTATTATGTATTCCGATATTAATATATAGGGCTAACTCATTTGTTGAAATACATTTATTGCCTTGAAACTATTTGTCAAATTTAAAAATATATAGATTTGTTTAAACTGCTTGACAAAATATTTTGAATCTCCGTTTGATTTTATCAAATAAATGCAATTTTGTTGTATTTTCTCCCATCTAATTTATGTTTGTATACCCTTCAAATTAATGTTCTCGCTCAAGGGTCAATACGCCAACTTTCTACAGAAAAGGTCAGTTTGATCCAATCAAATGCTTTGTTTCATTTATCACTGACCAATTGCATTCATCGATATTGGAGGTACTTTTAAATGCCAAAGAATCACAAACCATTTCCGGATTGTGTTGCAGATTCATCACGCGTCAACAAAGAAAGATTCAGACAAAATATTTCATCAAATAGTTCTGCAAATTGTTCAATATGTCCTCAGGAAAGTTAGATGGCTATGAAATTCTGTACACCATAGGAGCTGGCTCCTATGGTAAGTGCAAGAAAGTTCGGCGAAAAAGTGATGGAAAAGTAAGTTCCAAAAATAAATGTCAAAAAATACTTTTTTAAAAAGCTTATTTTTTAGGTTTTTACCATTTTTTGTAGGTTTCATTGCGTTTAATGTGGGTTAACTTTTGATTGAAATACTTTGTAATAGCAAATACGATAAAGATCATGATCAAGAAACCATCGCATTCATTTGTTTAAAAAAGGTTGCTTGATGATTATTCTTTTAAACTATTTTAGCTTATAAATAGTATAAAAGGGTTTTAAAATCATGATGTCCAGTTGCTTGTGTGTGGAGTGTGGTTATAGTCGTCGTCAGAATACTTCGGCACTTTTTTCTGTAACAACTGCGTACAGCGTAAACACGGAAGTGCGTTGTAGAACAGCGTCACAACAGCGTTATCTTTGAGCAGTTCGACGCGTCGCGGCCCCTGTAATCCGATTGGCCGCGATTGTATAACTAGACGCGCGCATTGGCGGTTTTAAAAAGTGCTGAAGTATTCTGACGACGACTATAGTTAGACATCAGTGTGAATACATCCCAGCTTGTGTCTTCCTTTTTCGCTGGATTTAAAAGAAGTAAACATGGAGTTCTCTACATAGGACTGAGGAAGGGCGTGCAAGGGTGAATGAGAATGGGGTTACAGCGGGAATTGATTTGTGATGGATGCCAAAATTGGACCCTTTTGGGACTGCCATAAATGGCCAATTCCAATATGGCCGCCATACTGGGGAGGGATCAAAAATTCAAATTGCTTCAATTAAGCTGAGAAACATAAAAACAATTTGGTATCAAATAAAATCAAAATAGTAATTATGGTATGGGCAACATATCATGATATGGGCCATGGCCAACTTTGGTGATTTTAGAAGAAAATGAACCAAACCTCCCCTGTGATGCCCTTACAGCCCCAACTATCAGCAAGTTTATGTACTTCTCAATGGGCAAAATTCTTGTGACCTTGTGCTTCTAAAATTAGAACCATTGGAGTTATGCAACTCAAACTTGAACTTGAGGAATGGATTCACCCATCCATGTGGAGTCATTTTACCCGGGATTCCCCCGCTGTCACCCATGCTCATTCACCAATCAGTCCTCATCACGTTGCAAGCATTCAACCATCCGTCTAGTTGGTAAATAGGAGAGTTGGGTTGGTAAACCGCCGAGTCGGTCAACCATCGAGTATGTAATGGTCGAATTCACAAATTGTTAACAAATAAATTAACTTTTTTTTTTAGAGTGCTGGGCGGATATTATCAGTGCCGGGCGGCCCCGCCCAGTGCCGCCCACCGTAGCTAAAACCTTGCAGACACTTCACCCTGAACACAATAAAAGAGATCTGGAACTTTTCCAACTGTGGAGTTGGTTGCAGTAACCGACAGATACAGATCTATGAGGTCTCTAAATAATACAGTAAGCTCTATAAAATATTACATGTTTGATATCTTTAATCGCTTTTTATACAGATGCTTGTATGGAAAGAAATGGAATATGGATCCATGTCAGAGGCGGAGAAACAATTGCTGGTTTCAGAGGTGAATCTCCTGCGGGAGCTCAGACACAAGAACATTGTACGCTACTATGACAGAGTGGTGGATAAGAGCAACACAACTATCTACATCATTATGGAGTACTGTGAAGGTGGTGACCTGGGCACCCTCATTTCAAAGTGCAGAAAGGAGAGGTAGGTTGATATTATTGTGGAGTGGATTTATATGTCAAGTTTGTTTATAATATTTCATGTGTAAATAAATGCCATCTATCTATATGGCTGCATCCTTTTTCATGGTGCATGGGTAAAGTGTGTGGGTGGGAGGTTGTGAAAGGTTGTTGGAAGTTAGGTTTGGGTGGTGATCAGGGTCGAGGTGAGCTAGTTGGTGTGGGGATGGGAAGGTTTGGTTGGGGATATGTTTGGTTGGGGTACAGGTGGCCTATGTGGAGTGTTGCAATTTAGGGGAGCTGGATTAAGTTTACTCAGTGCATTATTCCTGTGATACCGGTGATGTGTGCCATTACAGGGTTTTTCTTTGATCATTTCAACATGTATACTACAGTAAGGGTTAAAACAGCTAATGAATCATTTGACAAGATTCTTCAGCTTTGTTTCACCCTCAACTTTTTGAGATTTATACTAATTTTCCCATTTACCTTGTAATGTATTTGGGTATGTCCATGAAGTTGGGCAATTTAAGAAATTGTGCTGATTTGTGTAGGATAAATGCATTTTCTGACAGTTTGCCTGAAGTTTATTTTCACAAGTAATATAATTTAGAAAGACCTCATACTAACATGTCTTTTAAAAGTCAAATGAAAGTTATAGCTCCCCTGTAATTATTTTTATGCTTCATTAGGGTTAATAGTTGGTGTCCGGCCCTTTTTTAGTCAAAAAAGTGTGACATGAAAATAGAAAAAATGCAAAACATAATTTTGTAAATATAAATGTCATAAAATCATAAAATTACTACATAATCTATGAATATATGTTCCAATTCACCTTTAAGTAGATTATGACAGAACAGAAATCGGCCAATTTGATATGACGTCTTCGAGAAATTGCCATACCTATGCTACAGAAAGGAGTCCACCCCAAAAAAGCATGTAGCATCGGTATTTTAAGCTCACCAACAACACAGATGACATTTGAACCCACTGATTTTGGGTCCTAAATTACCGTATCACATTCATAAGAAAGTTTGAACAACAACTGTACCCATAGATGATGTTATTTTAAAATTATTTGAGGAAACGTCACTGATTTTTGACGAGGTGTCCGGTGTAGCATAGGTACATTTACAATGATTGCCCCTCTCAAGTAAAAAGATCCTTTCACATACTGAAACGAATGGCTCCCTGCAATTAAGTGTTTTACTAGAGGTTCTCATTGGGACCAGTTTTGGGGTAATTGGTTTTGTTAAAGACAGCAAAAAAACTGAAAACAAGCGAGGTGTCCACCTGTAGTGCCGGTATTACCATGTAGCTTAGGGACAAGGTAATTAGTTTATAATGATGGCACCCATAATTCTTTTTCAAATATTTCAATTCTACTTGAAAATATATGGGAAATAACATAACATGACAGTTTTTAGTGAGATAACTCACAATATTTGATACCATTTTTACAAAAACAATGTACCTGATGCTACATGGACACTGTGTCAATGTAGTGCCGGTAATCAAGTACATGTAGATATTGGGTATCAAATTAAAAAAATTCTATACATCACTCTTATTTTTAGTAGTAATTGTAGTGGCTATTGATAGAGGAAGTGAAATGTGTCTTTCTTCATTTTATGTTAGTTATCTGTAAAACAATAGAATTTATACCTATGCTACAGGACATGGTGTCCATGTAGCATCAGGTAAATTTCTTGTATGTTTAGCCGTATGGACAGAAGCTTTTACTTTTTATTTAATTGTAATGTTACTAAATCAGTTAAACAGTTATCAGTGATGATAAAATTATACAAAATATGTGTGTCAGAAGCAATCCTTATTGATTACAGACATAAATACTACATCAAAAAGGCTTGAACCAAATTACCCCACAACCCTCAATTTGCAAAGCATCATATCACTTTTTGTGATGTAGAGTAGTTTTAATTGTGTGCTTTTATGAATCTGACCATGAAAGTGCAATATAAATCTATATAAGAATGGTGACTGGTGAGTAACCTGAACTATTTTAAAAATAATGCAAGGGAGAAGTGTCAGAATGGTGTCCATGTAGCATAGGTATTTTTACCATAATAACCTGAAACTAACCTGCAATCAATGATTATTTTCATACTTGAGAGGAAAAAGTTCACTATTTTTCAAAAGTATGGATATTGTCAGACCTAAAAATAATATCAGATTAACAATTGAACAATTTTGAAATTTTGACCTCATGTCACACTTTTTGGCCCAACTTCATGGACATACCCATTTACATGTGTATTGGCTGGCCATGTCTGACCTGTCCATTTTACACTGCTCAAGACATTCTTCAAGAAATAACCAAATTGGTGTTTTTTTAAACCTGAAACAACAGTCAAATAATAATCAGAGATATTATATTAGGCAAAGAAACCCTGTTATACAGGCAAACGGACCTCTCTGACTGGGTTGGTCAGTCTGGCTCTTTTTCTTTTTTTCCCTTCTTATTTCCCCTTGAAAATGACAGTAAAAATCCCAACAAATGTGTAAATATGTTGTCGTTTTTGGAAAAGCAAAAAAAACAAATTTGCATGTGAAATTTGTTTTCATCGATCTCGGTTGGGCCCGTACAACAGGGTTTCATTTTTCCGTCGCCTTATTAAATAATTATCTTTTCAGGAAATATCTTGAAGAAGAATTTGTTTGGAGGTTGTTCCGTCAGATCACAGTTGCCCTCCAGGAATGCCATCGCCGTGGTCAGGGACGGTCTATCCTGCACCGTGATCTGAAGCCAGCTAACGTATTTCTAGACAAGCATCACAACGTCAAGTTAGGAGATTTTGGATTAGCGAGAGTGCTGAAACACGACACAAGTTTCGCGAAGACGTTTGTAGGAACGCCGTATTACATGTCGCCAGTAAGTTGTGGATTTGCACAGTCTCAATCCTGACGGGGAAGGTTAAATGATTTGATGGCCTGTTTTGTCATTGAACTCTTTGATCTTCCATGTTGGAGGCACTTTTTTTGTAAATTACTTGGTTTGAAAAAGATGAAAACCATTTAAAGTTTCAAATCAGAGGTAAATATACTTGATGTTGTGCTATCAAGTAAGATTCATAATATATATATGATATATTTTTGCCATCAGTCAAATCAATTTAATTGGCATACTTTCATTGGCACAGCAGAAAACAATCCTTCAACGTGATGTACTGCTATAATCAAAACAAGTAATTGTCGATCAGAGCGTCGTGATCAGAGCGTTCATGTTTAACTCTGTCTCGGTTGCACTGCATTCTAAAACTACAGACGCTCAGCGCTGTTGGGGTCACGCAGATGTCGCATGTATGCGAGAGAATGCTTTGAAATGATCAAGAATTATTTGATTATAGTCGGTCATATATTATACTATAGTTAGGTTAGATTCAGAATCCCTTTAGCCAAAACATCATGAACATGACATATGCGTGATGTTCAATGTGTACTGCTTCGCCGTGTGATATATTTTGTCAGGCATACAGTCTGAATAGTAAGCAGAGTTGCAGAGCTGTGATTAGGACCTAGCTACACAATCGTATTATTAGTTATCCCCTGCATGTTCACACAATACGGAAAAATACCTATGGTTTGGCATGTTATATCACATGAGGCTGAATGTGATATGGCACAAACCATAGGTATTTTTCCGTATTGTGTGAACATGCAGGGGATAACGAATTTATCGTTTAGTCCAAAGGCGAAGGCCCAATAATTTTTTTTTTTTTAAAGCACGAAACTCCCTTCAAACAAGGCGCTGAATTCTCTTCCCTTCCTACCTCTGTAAAATCCCCCGAAGTAAACCACCCTTTAACAGGCTCTGCGCCGTCACCTCTGTCCACCATAGAGAATCATCGCGAAAAATATGTCTGGTTATGTTATATGCAGATCATTTATTTTTCGGCGGGGATTATACCTTTTCGCGGTCTATTTCGGCCTCAGAATGTAACAGAAATCGAGTCACTTGCGTTTAAATCATCCGCCATTTTATTTGTTTATTATTTACGTCTCATATTTTAAGCAACTCTTCCACAGACACAAAGCAATCAATTTACACGGTTAACTGGGAACGCGGTTAATCAACGATGTGGAATATATCGTGTGGTTTGACTTTCTTGTTTACGATATGGATCAGATTTCATACGTGTTAACCAATGAGATTGAAGTATTTACACTTACTAAACGATAATATTATGAATGTGTAGTTTTGGCCAGCGTGTAGGGATGTGTGTAGTTTTCATTTGTGTGTATATTGCAATAGTACACGCAAAACTACACTCAATACATGGTGTCCAAATACTACCCGACGTTCATAATTTGCAGTGTATGATCAAACCTGTACAGTTGGAATGAGTTTGTCTGTACTTCTATATTTTAGTAACCCTAGCTCAACTTTTTGATTCATAGGAACAGATGAGTAGATCGGCATACAATGACAAATCCGATATCTGGTCTCTAGGCTGTCTCATCTATGAAGTCTGCGCACTCAGGTAAGATTTGAATCAACAAATCCACTCGTCCAAAGATGGTCCCGACAAAATTAATAATAAGTTGGGTGTAGAATCATTTGTCGAGGATCCAACAATTTGGGATACAATTCTACCATTGTCGGCTTGCTATTGTGAAAATAATTGCGGTTATTATAAAAAATGATCAATGATGACAAATCTCTGCGCAAATTTGAAATAGTCTTTCTCTGTCATTCCTAATACGTCCTTTTTGTTAAACATAAACCAAAGCAATACTAGCCATTTTACACTCCCTTTAGGCCGACAGAGCTAGATTAAGTGTTAACAAAGTTTTATCTGAGATCATTTTAGGCTTGATTTAGCATTCCCAAATACATCACTTATGGTACAGCCACCTTAAATATCGCATTGCCTTGTAGCATGGAAGAGCTATTTTTAGTGTTACGTCCTTGCATAAATGTATTACATTATAGCACCAATGCTGCACTTCCTTTGCTTTATTTCAGTCCCCCATTCACAGCAGCCAACCAATCAGCACTAGCCATCAAGATCAAGGAAGGCAACTTTAAGAGAATACCTTCACAGTACTCAGATGAATTGCAGAATACCATCGCTAGTATGCTGAGAGTCAATGTAAGTAATCCGTGAATGTATACAACAGAATACCATCTCTAGTATGCTGAGAGTCAATGTAAGTAATCTGTGAATGTATACTACAGGATACCATCTCTAGTATGCAGAGAGTCAATGTAAGTAATCTGTGAATGTATACTACAGGATACCATCTCTAGTATGCTGAGAGTCAATGTAAGTAATCTGTGAATGTATACTACAGGATACCATCTCTAGTATGCTGAGAGTCAATGTAAGTAATCTGTGAATGTATACTACAGGATACCATCTCTAGTATGCAGAGAGTCAATGTAAGTAATCTGTGAATGTATACAACAGAATACCATCGCTAGTATGCTGAGAGTCAATGTAAGTAATCCGTCAATGTATACAACAGAATACCATCTCTAGTATGCTGAGAGTCAATGTAAGTAATCTGTGAATGTATACTACAGGATACCATCTCTAGTATGCTGAGAGTCAATGTAAGTAATCTGTGAATGTATACTACAGGATACCATCTCTAGTATGCTGAGAGTCAATGTAAGTAATCTGTGAATGTATACTACAGGATACCATCTCTAGTATGCAGAGAGTCAATGTAAGTAATCTGTGAATGTATACAACAGAATACCATCGCTAGTATGCTGAGAGTCAATGTAAGTAATCCGTCAATGTATACTAGTCACTTGAAAGTTGTCAGTATTGTAAATAATGAAACATTTCTTGGATATCCAAACAAAGAAGAACATTTTGTATTTATAGGGGTTCGAGGTGGTCGAACATGGACTTCATTTTTTGAATAATTGATATCATAATACTTAGTGTCACAGGATACAAACAATGAGGGATAACGTCTTCCTGCTATGAAATAGGTCATATGTACGTAGCAATAGATGTGTATTAACGATTAACCCTATCCCGGTTTAGGGTTTTTAACCGGGATCACAATTTTCGTAGAGAAGACACCAACTAAATTGGTCCAGGGACCCTCCGGACATCAACCCACTAAGCCACGGCCCTCAGCTACTTGTTCATGCAGTATACCGCGCTCACTATATTATATGCTTGGTTTATTACGTCATCAAATACTGTTGCCACAGGCGCTTGGAGATAGGCTTAGGAGTAGTATTTTTTAGGGTTAGAGTTAAGACAGTTTGGTGTTTTTTTGCTACCTGAGATCAAAAAACCAATAACCTGATTTGAAAATTAGCATTAGCAGTAGACGACAGGTTTTAAATTGATGCATTTTTCACGGATTGCATTGTTGGCCTCCAGGCCTTAAAATTGGGAATTGGAAAATATAATTCAAATTCTTATTCTTATTCGGAGTAACATTTTACTTTTACAAAAAAATGGAATACATAAGTAATTGAGGGAAATCTAGCCCTCTCTCTGGAAAAGGTTGTTTACTTCCCAGGGAAAACCATTCAGTCCTTACACAATTACTGCATTTGATGATATCTTTGCGAGAAGCACTTATAATTTGAATTATAATTTGCTGTGTTGATTTTCCTTACAGTCTATATTAAGACCTTCCATAGATGATCTCTTGAAACTCAACAAACTCTGTCCCAAAAAAACAGAGAAATCTGAACCGACATCTTCGTCAACAGCCACGGTGGATTCACCGACGACAACAACTTCAAAAGAATTGGACTTGAGAGCAAAAGAAGAATCTCTGAATAAAAAGGAGGAGCTTCTTAACCTAAGAGACAGGGCAACTGACCTCAGTGAGAGGCGATTAGCGTCAAGAGAGAGACGCCTTGAAGATAGAGAACGTCTTCTGAATGCCAAGGAGAAGGCTATCAAGTCTAAGGAAGAACTAGCTGAGGATAAAGTAGCAAGGTATTTGGATTATCCAAGTTTCAATTTTCATATAAGATTTACAGACAATTCTAGATATTTTACCTTCTTTGCCTCCAGGAATATTTATATTGCCGGCAACTTTGTCTGGAATTTGAGCTCCAATGTATGTATCGCTGTAAGGCCAAAAAAAATTAATTGTTTGGTTGTCCTCCACACAGCTGAGAGTTGAGGTGCGGGCGGGCGGATTTTTATTTTATTTTTATTTTTATTTTTATTTTTATTTTTATTTTTAAATTCAATGGGAACTCAGTTCCAGGTATTGTAGTGTTGTAGTGAAGCTCTGCATAGTTCCCCACGTTCTCAATGTCGGTTATGTAAACCTCCACTATTGTTGAATGAGTTGCAACACTGCAAACTCGGTCAAGTAACATTTTTAAAACGAGCGTCGCGATGGGTAGACACAGCGTAGGTCGCCATTACAATTCTTGTCTTGTTTTGCCTAAAAGAACGTTGAGTTGATGTGCAAGTTTTAGAAATTTACGCATGAAAATATTAATAAAACCTATATTTTTCGTACTAAATGCGGTGTTGAAATTAATAATAAAGCTGTTTTGCGAAATTTTCTTGTACAAATACACCCCAAAAAACATTTTTTTATATTTTCTCATAACACGTTTTTAAAAATAAATTCATTAATTGCACGTTCAGTGAATTTTTGTATTTATAGTCCTTTTAATAGTCCCGACGCCCGTGCGATGTTATACAATGAACATCGTGTAACCACTGGTTACATGGAATTGCGTACTGGGATGATGTTGCAGTGTTTAGATTGCCGATGAAACGGAGTTGGTCTGTTCGAATACTTAGGTTGTATATTAAAACGATACATTTGGGCTGTCAAATTGTTCAAAAAAATGAAATAAAAACTTTTTAAAAATAAAAAACATATTCGTGCGGCCCTGAAATTACGTGCGGGCGGTCGAGGACAACCAAACAATTAATTTTTGTTGGCCTAATCTGTGATGTCCTTAAGTCTCATTTAGGGTTTTGTTGCCTGTGTATAGTCATGGGCTCTTGTCCCCTGTGGATGAGAGGTTCAGCTTACTTCACAAAATGAGTGCGAATGAAGGAAAACGGACAATGGTATTTGTATCAACCTGTTAAACAAACTTAGTTACTATAATCTAATTCATTACTTCATGAGTTATCGCCATAGCTGCGTACCTAGTGCGTTCCAATACATTTAATCGTTTTATGAGAACGCGCACACGAAGCGCAGCTTACTTATAGCTGTCCAAAAGTACTGCGCCAGAGTATTCGTTTGTTTTGCTCATTGACCGACCAATCAAATTTAAGCCTCACGGCCCGTAACTGAATATTCAGTGATATTGAATGAATCCTGAGGAGAAGGGGTGGACAAAATAATAAACAGAAAACTACTTAATTATTGGCTCGATTATATCAGTACAAATCAACGATTTGGATAAGTATGCATCTTTTTCATTTTTAAATGAGAATGACTGCGTAAGAGCTGTTTTCATGAACTATATCAATCGCATATCTCGTAGCTGCTTGTACGGTAGGGGAAACTTGTTCGTTCAATAAGTAATAAGATAATATGAATAAACAGTGTGCCATTTTGGTTTTCAGCTGTTCAATTACAGTAGAGCCATATTCTTTCATGTGATATAGAAGTTTATTGTGAGATCATTAATAACAGAGTGGTCACTAGGCCAGGCCGGTTACAGTGTGTACTTTCCTGGTGGGACGAGCCTGCTAAACGATCAAACAAACAATAGAACCGCTTACCCAGGGTTGCACAAAGTTGTTTCTTGATCCCCAGGAGCAAGGTTTTGAGCTCAACATTTCCCCACCTATACTTACAGGTTTGATAAAAATCAGATAACAATATTGGATTAGAATTTTTGTAAGGGGAGCATGATTTGCGCGAAGCGGGCAATTTTTTTTGTGCATTTATGCTAAATGGTCAAATTTTGTCTAATTAAGTACAAAAACGTGCGCAAAGGGCGAAAAAAAATTGCCTTTTTGTGCTAAAATTGTCTGATTTTTTTCTTCTAATTTTAACTAAATATAATTTTTTGAGGGGGTGTGGGCACAAAAATATTTTTTGGGGAAATGCCCACCCCTTGCCCCCTGTAGCGTCGCCACTGGGGGAAAAGCAATAAAACAATAAACACGTTAGTATGCCTGAAACCACAGCTCATAACCCAAAGTTGCATTTTTTTCTCTTCATCTTTTTTCACCCTTTTCCCCAATACTTTTTCTTTTTCCACTTGGCATTATTTCCCCAATTTTGTTCATTATTTCCCGGGAGCGGTGCTCCCTGCTCCCGCACTTTGTGCAACCCTGCGCTTACCTTATGATACCAGTTTCATATTTTCATGTCTATTTAGCAAATTTATTTCTATTATATTGTCACAGAGCCGAGTTGCTGATGAAACAGTACAAAGGTATGAAGACCAACGGCCGAGTGCTGGAGCTGAGAACAGAGAAAGGTACGGTGTTGAAACCCTCAGGGCCCCTAAAAGATGCCAACGCCCACTATCATTATGAGTACAACAGTAAAAAATTTGATGGCCATTTTCATCCGACTCAGTATGTTTATCCATATCACAATGCAACGGAAAAGGGAAAAGATAAGGAAAACTTGCATTGATTTGTGTATGTTATGGCCCACTATATAAGCAATCGAGATGTACACTGCTTACATGGTATTTGAATCCAATCAGCCTGTGGTTGCAAGTTGTGCCAAAAGATATACACCTACCACAAACAATTCCAGACTAGGTGCTTTAATGTTAGCTAATTCAAAATCAGTATGGTAACAATATTTGAGATACAACATTAAAAAAGCAAATTTACTCTCCACAATATGACACCTCATTCATAGAAATCGAGTGGATACTTTTAAAAGTTATGATGACATAAGCACAAATATTTTCAATGGGATATCATTGCCTACATGTAGCGTGTGCTCAGCAGTGACAATTTGTGTGAAATGAATCACAGCTCACCATTCATCTGTACATGCCTGACCGGTTTCGTTAGCACACAGTGTTCAATACAAATCAATGACATCCCATACAAAAAACAATCTTTTCCCCATGAGGTTTTGTTACTAAAGTAAAAGTATCATAACTTTAAAAGTATCCAGTCAATTTTTATGAACGAGGAGTCATATTGTGGAGAAGAAATTTGCTTGTTTAATGTATATCTCAATTTTTTAATTCTGTGGTTACTGATTTAAATAAACCAAACATTAAAGCACCTGGTCTGGAACATTTTGTGTTACGTGTATGTGTGACTGTTGTATAGCTAATTTATCATGAACAGAGTAAATTTCCTAAGAGCTGCTATAAATGTATACACAAGATTAAAAAAGTATTTGCAAAATATACACTTTACGATATTGAATAGGTAAAATTAAAAAAGATAGATTTATTGCTTGCATGAATTCAGCCTTTCTGAAATGATGTCATCAAATGAGGTGGCAATGCTCTTTCAGTGTGCTTCTCATGTGGGATCAAGTTTTCTCATTGTGTTATACTGTTACCATGTCTGAAGCTCTTTCTCTTTGCTGGGTAGTAACAGCACTATATTTTTTGTAAACTAAAGAAAGCATTTATTTATAGAAGAAAATATAACACTTTTGTCTTTCGCTGACAAGTACTAGCTCTATATCTTATTGTAAACTGAAAATAGTATTCTATATCAAAGAAAATATTAAATGCTGTTTTACTGTTTGTTTTGCTGAAAAGTAACAGCTCTATATATATTTGTCAACTGAAAAAGTATTTGTATGAAAGAAATATTTAAGTTGAATTAAATTTGATTTATATTTTGAAAAAGTTTATATCTAAATTATTCATAGATGTTATATTGTGATGTATATTTGTATTACATGTGACCTGATTAATCTAGAAATGTAGAAAAATAGTTGAGTTATATTTCATACTATAGTCTTGATCAATAATTGAACGGTCAATTTCCGAATAGCGTACTGGGTAAACAAGTTGAAGCAGTGCATAATGCCACACACTTATGTCGTATACTGTGTATGCTTGAAAATATGCACAAATCTCCGCATATTTTTAGCTGCATACGCTACTGGGAACTTGTTTGTTCAATAATTAATCAGACTAAAAAAGTCTGTAGTATTAAGACAGTGACTACAGTAGGAGGCAGGGAGTGACGATTCACAGCCCACTCAATCTACTAAGTTGTCATTACAAGCAATTGTGGGCCAACACCTGTACCCTAAATTAATTGAATGGCGTGATATAACAAGGAATAATGAACTGTGTTTGCAAATTAAGATCACACTGCAATAAAAAGTGACTTAAGATTGACAATTAGATTTTGATCGTATTTACACTTCAAAACGGACCCACGACTTTATAATTCATATTTTATTGGATCAGGTATTCATTGATTAAACTTATGTAAATTATAAATATTGTATTGATTTATGTGTAATAAGGTGGTGGTATATCATATATTATATTCTGGATTATGAAATAAATAAAAGTTACTTTTTAATATTTTTCAGACTTAGGTTTTTGGATGTGTGATCGTTATGGCCTCAGTGTACTTGATAATAAGGTCATATTATAGGAAATGAGCCTTTTCATTCTAACCCAAAGCTTGACATTCAGAGGATGTTTTTAGGAGCAATGATATTTGTTTCATAATCAATCATCAAAAAGTGAACATTGGCAAGGAGTGGTGTGAAATGGCTGAATATATACTACAATACTATTCTAATACGATAATTCTAATTAATAATTGAACAAACAATTGTGGAATAGCGTAGTGCGTAAAAAAATACAAGCAGCTTGTGCTGCATATGCCGCATATTGCAATCACACATATGCTGCGTCAAAGCACTTGAGCTCGAAAATATGCACAAGTAAGTACCCCATTAGCGCTGGTGCCACATCAATCGCTAACTGGTAGCTACGTAGACGCTAGAGTAAACTTGAATCTTCAATAATTAATCAATAATAATCTTTGCCAAGCATAACCAACAATCCACAGTTTTTTGATTTTGTATGAACCTGTTTTTTCTTTCTAATAAAAAAACCACCTTTGACCCAATGTAGGAATAGACATAACCTTATGGGAAAATGATAATTTCTTTAGCCCTCCAGTGACCTTTAGCAATTGTCTATGCAATTCATATTATCATTTGCAAGCAGTAAATGAGGTGTTCCACTAGGTAGATATTTATGATATTTGACGGAGTATCGACAAGTTAATTATTATAGCAGATAAAGAGCATCAAAATCTTAGTATTGAGATAGTCGCAGTGTGGATATGAGCAGGACACCATTCATCAACATATTTAGATGTTCTGATTTAAGTATATATCTTCTTTTTTTTAGTTTCACACTTTTTTAAAGGTTTGGTTGCACAATGTGTCTAGATTATGTAACAGTTGTTGTGTCCAGATTATGTAACAGTTGTACTTACTCACATAACACATTTTGTCCATTTTAGGGGGAAATATTGTTTCAGGACTGCAGAAAGTGAATCATGTAATTTCATGAGTACTACAAAATACTAACTCTACTAGGTGCTGGTATGCTCAAGGGCTCAATATACTCCTTTACGCTCAAACTTTTTGTGCTTTCACACATGCGCAGTAGCTCTGCCACAACAAAATGAAGCAGCCTGATTAGAAAACTCCTTGGCGCCATTGCATAGATAGGAGAAGGCAGGCAGCTGCCAGATAGGCGTGTTGGTAGAGCTGTTTTCCCTCCAAGTTGGACCTGTTATTCTCCCCTGATAACTGTCACATTTTCTTTTACATCTGTGGTAGAATTCTTGCTGTTTATAGCCCAAGAATTTGCACCAAGGTCTTTACCCATAGACCCGTCTGTCTACACGTCATCTTGATGGGCAGATTACTCCCAGGACGGGCAGAATTAAGGAATTTAACAGATGAGATATTCTAACAAATAGATGTTGTAAGAGTTTAGTGGGCTTGAAACTAGTTCTGACTGACTAATCAAGGCTTAAGCAGCACATATTCGAACCTAGTGACCCCATATTAGTTGAAAATGGGTTGATTTATGAATGTTGTAAGTCTGATAAATTGGACGGGCAGTTGCTGAACTCTAGCTAAGACCCTGATGTGTACCTTTTAGGGCTTACTGGCCACATAATGCAGTATGTGCGCAAAACATTTCTGCTTTCATATCTTTGTACCGTTTGTTTGAGCCAACATTCACAACACATTGTGATGCCATTCTGTAGCAATTCTTGTACACCTAACACTATATTCTGTATAAGTTTATAACCATTGGTTCATTCATTATATAAAATCATTGCATCCACAGAAAATTCTTGATGAGTTTCAAAATGCTAAAATGCCAAATTTGCATGTTTTATGACCATGTGTATAGTATCTGATTCAGATAAAATGTGTTATTGTAAATTGCCAAGCTACGAGAATATTGCATGAAAACCCTATCAGGTTCTTACCATACTGTACGTTGAATAATGACATTATGCCATCCATGTGCTATAGTGAAATTCACTTCCGTGAGACAGTGACTGACATCATCGTATCATTCATAGACGTTATTCGTAATTGGCGATTTCAAGCTAAAGAGGGAGACATACTCTGATGTGACATCACTTATCATAATGAAAGCAAGGCCAGTATTGGTAAATTACGTCACATGACTCCAATGTTTTACGTAATTTACCAATATTGGCCTCGCTTTCGTTATGATTAGTGACGTCACATCAGAGTATGTCTCCCTCTTTAGCTTGAAATCGCCAATTACGAATAACGTCTATTGATTGCATTACATTCAAGGCACTAGTGTATGCACACACAACACCCCCTGTGTAAATGTTGCCCATAAAGTTACGTATCACATCACTCTCTAGAGGAAGTGAATTGATTAATCAAATAATAGTGGATTGTTGGTTATGCTTGGCCTACAAAGATATTTATTATAATCTATATGAAGATTGGCTAACATTAGTAACAAGTGCATTTTGCAACTCCTCAAGATTTGTTCTTTGCTTTTTAACACCCACTTATCATGAATCATTCATTTTATTGTTGTAGTCTGCATGCCCCTCAAACTTTGCCCATATCATATTTTAGTTCAACAGGACACTTGATTTTGATGTCTTTAAGTTTATAAATCACTGGAATCCTCTGTAATTTTAAGTGCGAAACATGAGCCATGTTTGCTTTTGGTAGTCCTTTCGATTGGATTATCTATAGTTCTCTTTTACATGATGGAGACACAAAATTAAGTAAACAATAAAATGCAAGATTACTGTAAAAGTGTAAATTTTCGTGCTACATTTATTTTCACGCTTTTTGCGTTCGACACAGCTGCAGCAGAAATAGTAACAAACAAATATATTTCTTTTGCATATAGGTCTATGGGATGAAGCTACAAATCACAAATTTAAAAACATGCAAAAAATCGGCAAAGCGTGAAAAATTAACCAGGCGAAAATTACCACTTTTACAGTATTCTTAATTACTAATCCTATGTTTTATGGAATTAGCACAGAATGATGGCCTATTGGTCAAAATTATTCTATTTGCACACACTTCATGCTCATGTGATTTTGTGTTTGGTAGGGATTAAATATACTGAAAAACACTATCCTCTCAATCACAATTCTATTTGAAGTAATATATGTTATTGTTGGGTTTTTTTAACAGTATTCTCAGAAGATCTACATCCTGAGAAACTTCACCTGCACAAGAAGCGAGTTCATTTTGCAGCGAAAGGCAAAGAAAACCAGGGTGCCTCAGAAGACACAACCACGGTGACCAAGGCGGAGCCCAGCAGGACGGCGGAACTCAAAGAGAGACTATATCAGGCCAAATTGAGAGGTGTTGCATTGAAACAGGTGGAGTTGACATCCAAGTATAAGAGCAAAAAGCTGTTGTCTATGAGATGAGGACAAGACACCTGGTCTGACCATGAAACTGCCGAATATCACTGCCAACTTCTCAGACCTCAGATAAAATGAGTTGGACAATGAGGAAGTCTAAGCAATTATTGGAACTTGTATTCATGGATTAAAAGAGTCTGTGGCTGTGTTTTGACACACAGTAAGGTATTTTTTAAATACTTCAGAGAATTTGTCCAAATTCAAGATTTACTTTCATCAAAAAAAGGGTGATCACTTATATAATGTCTGCAGCTGGTGTGGTTGTGTTTTAATGAAAACATTTTCACGCAATCATTCTGAAATCTTTCTGCTTCAGCTTATTAGCAAAGGAGTGGTACCCTAATTTTTAATTTTTATACACAGGCTTTTATTTTATTCTATATTTTATTTTAATAAGCCTATATTATAAAGTAGTGTTATTGAAATTTTGATCAAATCATAATGCAAATTTAAACACCTACAATATCGGTACTACAATCATATTTTAACAACTGAACAAACACTTCATTAGCAGCATGATCCAGTATGAACACTTGAAGCTGCATCTCTATAAGTGTGTTTCTATTAGAATGTAAACGTTGGTAGTGATGGCCTGAATAGAAACACACGATCACCACCTCCATCACCACCTCCATCACCACCAAAAGAACCCAGTTATTCTAGGTTATTGATGGTGATTTTAGTGGTGATCTTGAATAGAAACAGACGGCGATTATTTTAGTGGTGATAACATTCTACGCGACGTGTTATGCTTGCGTGCGCTCCATGCGTGAAACATTTTTTGCAGTGAGACTATGCACAGGTTTACTAAGATGGGCACATACAGTCATGTGTAGTGTGACGGTTTCATGGATACGCTTGCCATAAGCATATTTTGGTGATAATCAGGCATCACCACGTGTTGCTGTGTCTCCACCTTTTGGTGCCGAATAGAAATACACATTTAAGTGGTATTGTTGGCCCTGCCCCCCTCCCCCCAACTCAACACAAAAGTTGGTAACTATGCATGTTCTAAATATCGTGGAAAAGGTGTACATATTTTTAGTGTCAGCACGGACCGCGAAATCATAAAAATAGGGGGTATTTTATGAATCAGTCTCCCGTGAAATTCAGAAAAATTTGTAATAATCATAGCTTTTACTTGTTTTTAAAATCATGGTACATGTAGTTGGAATGTTTCACGTTTATCTATTATTTTTGTGCTCAATTTACTAAACAATCATATATTCATGATTATTTCATAATAGTTTTGACAATCATGGTTTTTTAATGGATTCCTTCTATACAGTCAAAACCACCCACCGTTCCTTTTATGAATTAGCATCAGCGTTACCGTTTATTGCGTAACTGCGTGATCCACTCACAACACATGTACTGAACCACTTTGTTATACATCAAATAAATAAATGTATGGTTATTGTGCAAATTTCATTCAGCATACAGCTTTTTGACTTTGAAAAAGTTATGGTATTTTTATATTGTTAGTCTCAAGTTATCAAAGACCTGGTATAAATATTGTCTAGTGCTACAAAAGGGACCATTTTATTTAATGTCCTTTTCTTCCTATGCATTTAAAATCAAATCAAAAAGTAAAACTTCATCTATCTATTGAATACAAACTTTATCCATACCACAGTCTACATGTATACAACACTACTGAGTAATGTGCCTAAATACCAAATAAATGTCCTTCATGGACTATCCTTCATTTCAACCAAGTTTTTAGTTAGTGTGCATACAAATCGTCGCTGTTCTGACATACCGGTACATCACAACAGATTTAAGTAAAGTGATGTGTCGGTATGTCAGAACAGCGACGATTAATGTTTGTGTTGGTATGAATGGGTAGGGAAGGGGTTCTCAACATTATTTAATTGAGCGCCATAATTATGAGATAAAATGTATGATGAAGCGCCAAATGCTCCCATTTTCTGATGTTTTCTTTATAGAAACCAAGCACCAACCACCATTGCCCCAAGAGCCACATTTGGCGCGTGCGCCACCAGTGGAGAAGCCTTGGGGTAGAGCATCCTGTTGTGCGGATATGTGCGCGTTATTATTATTATTATTACAGTGGAACCTCCTTAACACAAACTCTGTTAAAACAACGTGTTATTCAAGTTCCAAGCTTATATTTTACCTTTATAATATGACTGGATAACACATATTCTAGTTGACACAAACAAAAATGCACGGCCCAGGCAACTTTGCGTTAACGAGGTTCCACTGTAATGTTATTTTTATAACGTTTGCCTTTGCTTCATTTTACGCCCAAAGGCCTATACTTTGTGTCAGCTCAAGTTGGGAGGTAACATCAGCTTGTATTCATAATTCTACTCAATGGTTTACTGTAAAGCATGATTTGCGACATGAAATTTTTGTGAGTAACCAATAGTGGTCATTTTCCTGGCATGAACATTTCACGATTGCAAAGTTCTTTACTGGCTGGCAATCATGGAAGACATTTTCGCGTGCATGGACATTTCACGAAATGGATGATGCCCTTGCGAAATGTTCATGCTTTACAGTATATCATGTGTAACGCATAACTCCAATGCAACAGAGTTTGCATCTACGCAGTCAAAGAAGAATGTTATCAATAGTGCCAGTTGCTGCGTCTATTATCAGATTAACCCTAACCGCTGCGGCTATGTTTTTGTGCATATTGGGGGAGGGGGGAAAAAGTACTATTTTTGGACCCGAAAAATTACCCGGCAACCCCGAGATTCAATTGTGGGACCATCCGCACCCCAGTCTGTCCCTCTACCAACTAAGCTAAACTCCCAGCGCATATGCGGGCAGCAACTTCCTGCCCACATATGCCTGCGGTAGGTGACGTCATCGATTCAATGCAGCAGCACGTGCGTGGAGATAGTTTCTGGCAGTGAGATTTAGTGAGATTTAGCTGGGTTAGGGTTAAGCACCGACATCACCTCCCAACTTGAGCTGACAGGGGCTTCATGTTGTAAATGTCTGGACCATGTGCAAATGATTCTTTTTGTCTGATACTATTACTAGTTGGTGTAAAACTTCATTGATATTATTGATGTAGGGAATATTGGAATGAATTTGCAAATCAACATTTCGAGTAGAAATATTTGTTAATTTCTTCTTTTTTTACACAGAAATATTCTTTTAAAATGACATGGCACATTACCGTTGATACATTTTGTTGGTTTTATATTAAGGGCTAGCTTTATCGCTGTGTTAATTCTGTATTCTTTATTGCTGAATGCTACTGTTGCTTTCAATATACAGTGGAACCTCGTTAACACAAAACTCTGTTAACACAACATTCCTGATAACACAAAGTGTTTTTCAAGTCCCAATTTTATATTTGTCCATCATAATTATATTACCTGATGACAAAAATTCTTGTTAACAAATTACCAGAGCAACTTTGTTAACAAGGTTCCACTGTAGCACACCATTTATGCTTGTTTTATACTTATTTTGTATTATATTGCTGCTATCTCATAACGAATATTGATGGTAACCTATGCCAAAGAAACCATTAAACTAATGTGCAACTATTTAACAAATATGACGTTTATGCATTGTTCTTATCTGTACTTTGCCTATTGTCTTATCTATGGGTTCATCCTTTGGGTAAAGAAGTAGGGTTAAGTCGCCTATTTTCGGTCAGCGCCTATTTTCGGTCACTGGTCAAAATCGTGTAATTGCATCGGTCGTCGCCATTTTAAAAGCAATACCGGGCATCAACTATGCAGGGGTTTTAGTCGTCAGTTTATAACAACGAAGTCATTTTTATTACACGATTTGGGCGAAGGGACCGAAAATAGGCACTGACCGAAAATATGCGACTTTACCCTATGTCTCAAAACTAAACTCACAGTAGATTCGTAAACTTTGGCTTCGGTACCATTTCAGGAATGGTAATATTCCAATTGAGGGGAGGTAGTGATTTGAAATCTTAAATCTGGTCATTTGTTTCTATGCTTAGCTTAGTCTTAAATGACATCGTAGGTTGTTCACATTCAGAATAGTGACCAAGATCTCTTGTATGCCGTCGTGAGAGCTGATTTTCATTCTAATTTGATCCTGATCAATACAAGGATTAATTATAAAATCCTAAGAAGATATTATATGATAATCATTTCTTCTTACGATTTTAAAGATCAATATGTGTCGTTTGTTTGGCATTTTTGAACGTACGTGTATGATTATTTTACATGATGAGTTGCTTTAACACCTTTTGAAGTCCATTAGCCTTTTGGAAGAATGGTGAACACAATGGCAGTATTTGAAATGGGTATATTCAATAGGAGAGGGCTTAATTCAGCTTGGGTAAAACCTGGCAAATACAAAGAATGTGCAGTCAGGTGTGCAGGGTTCGCCATACCTCTAACAGGCTTATTTTATTGAAGCGAAAACCAATAGCATCCAAGGAATGCACAATCGTTGTGATTAGTCCATTATGTAAAATGGAATCGTTTTGGAACTGAATAGATAAGCCAATGTTTACGAATCTACTATATAATTATAATGTTCATAACACCACAGCATTTGTGTAGTGTTTTAGGTTTCTTTAATCTTAAGAAAGCCATGAAGAACAAGTGAGCTGGATGTACCAAAAGTTTGGATATTCACCATCACGCATGAGTATTTTGAAGAGATAATAACCACATATTTCTTGATGATTTTGAATTTACCACACTAAAAAAATAGTTTTTTTAACTAATGCAAAGGCTTGATTATAATAAGGGGCTCCTATTACAACCATCAGAAATTTACCACACTAAAACAAAGAGCTTTTTTACCTAATGCCGGGCTTGATTATAATAAGGGCTCCTATTACCACCATCAGGCCTGGAAATAGCATCACCCCACCTGCCCATAGCAGGTAGCTTTTGCATCGGCGGGTTAAGTTTTTCAAACTCAGTGTAAGGGAGTTACACTTGCTGGTGGAATTTCTGTCGGGCTGGTATTTTTGTGAGTAACCTGTCTGACTGGCTGGTTGAACAAAATATGAAGTTCCAGCTTTGCCCACCATTCTTCAAAAAGGCATATTATTTAGTGAAAGTTGGGAATACTCTTTCAAATTCTGAAATATGAAAAGGTGGTTGGCCTTATTTCAAAATGTATCCACAATCTCCTGTTTTTGGACCCAATCTGTTAGGGCATCTTAAAGATGCCCTGTATTAGTGTACTTGTAGTTTGCGAACAGCTACTTCAGTTCATGAAGTAACAAATTAAGTATTTCTAATTTTAAAACTAGATCAAGGTGATGTGTTACAAATTGAACATTTGTAAACATGTTGACAGACATGTCATGTTTCAATATGCTTCAAACCTCTCAATGTTTCAAAGCAAGGCTCTACATAAGTAGTGAGAACGAACCACACTGTTCAATGTGTTCATACAATACAAACCATATTCTAATACAATACAAACCATTATTCTAATCAAAACAACAGCACTCTGGGGTGATTTAATATAATCTCAAACAATGAATATTTTATTTTGAATTCACACTTCTTGAAATCATCCTTTGCCAATATGGCTCTGACTTCCAAACTGTTTGTATCTCTATGACTATAAAATCAAGATCAATCTTAGGGATCTGGGATGTTTCTTTCTCGAACAGGCATGTAAAAAGGAAGATGACACTGTTAGCTGTGACACCACCAACAAACTGTTGATTTGAATGACATCACAACTACATGTAATCATCCATCTGACATACCTGTTTGAATGTTTTATGACAGGATGTAAAACATTATGGGTCCTTGAATTTAACAGGTGAATCATACAAAGAAATCCTTTCTATTATACATGTGAACATTCTGATGAACATCTTCAATGATAATGTATTGTGTTATATACATATTATTCACAGTAAATGTGAACCATCACATCAAAATGGAAATTAACTGGTATAGAACAAAGAGCCCATTTTAATCGTAGTAAATAATTGACTGATGGCAATTTGATACATGTTGATATATTCCCCCTATTTTAATTTGGAAAAAATAAATCAAACTACACTTCTAAAATCTGAGAAAGATGCTTGCTGAAGCTTTTTAAATGAACAGAAGAACAATCAAAAGACGGTTGTATGTGTGGAATTATTTCTTCATGCGATGTTCCTCCTCTTCACACATACAGCCATCTTGAGCAAAGACGCAATGTGGGTGGTATTATCAACAAATCCTGTAACATCTGAAAATCTTTGTTCTCTTATAGTAAGAAGAGTTCAGGAAAATTGCTTGATTCAGGAAGTATCCCATAAAGGTGCATTCCATCAGTCAACCTTGTATTGGAATTGTGCTAGATGTACTTGGTGCTTTATGGCCACAGAGTTGATGATTTACTTTTGTATGCTTTGACAAACAATGTCATGATAACAAGTCCAGGTAGAGTTGATCTCATGAATATTTCAAAACTTGCTGAAAGCCTGACGGTGTCCATATCATTCATGGTCAGTACAAGAAGGTGTGTAAAACCGTGTGTTCATATAGCATGCTTCTGAAGTAGACAATGTCACATCAAGTCTGTAGAAACTTGATTTAATGAAGGAGTAGCAGCCTGTCAGAAAAGTAAAAGTATTCACTGTTCAAGTCATCCATGGGTGAAGTAGATGCATGTATTACATCCAAAAAAATGTCGCTTGCAAGCTTTGGAGGTATGAGTTCTAACTGCTGGTATTTTATGAAGATGAAGCCATATCATAACAATCATCACACTTACACCCAAAAGATGCAGTCTTGAAGAGAGATTAGAAAATACTGGTTAAATTTCTTGGAAGATACAGTTTCCATGGTGAGAAGTGGATTCATTATGAACTATAGGGAACTACAAAAAATCACACAAGATTCCATTTTTGTGGCAGGTAGCTTCTTTAGGGGAACATGTCCAAGTCCAACCATCTTTGTGGTGCTGATATTCATATTGTCAAAGGGTCTATCTATCTAGTCATAAATGTAAATATCATGTCCATATAAACATTCTATTCCCATGGGTCCTCTCCTTCCTTCAGCTCTTTCTTATACAATTGTGTCTTGTTCTTCCAGCCGCTATATCTAATGGTTTCTAATCCATCTATGTAATAACCGAGGTAGGCACAGATGGGTGTTATTCCCCAAAACCAGTTCTTCACTATAAGTTGAAAAACCATGGTTGTAGGTGCTTGTGGTCCACTGCAGGTGACTCTGAAACAATGAATGACAACTATGGGTAAGTGATAATGATATAGAGAGATTCTGCAGGTTTGAATTGAGTGGACTGGGCTCAGGAAATGATACAGCATCTGCTTTACACCATGTCAATTTTAAATTCATTCAATCATTCAAATTAAATGATTTGTGTAGTGTTGGTGGTATGTTAAGTAGTGAATGTTTTTGCAACATTTGTGGAACCAACATTTGTTAGCATCCTTAAACCCTAAGCTACAATAATTGAGTTAGTGCCATTTTTGGTCTGAGCACCAGGATTGCAAAAATGTATAGTTTGCCCTATATTCGAGGTCAATGGAAGTCAAAACAGTATTCAACTAGATCCCAGCATTGTATTTATTATCAAATGAGGTAATATTTACTAAATGTGGACATTATTTTTGCAATGTCACTGAAAGAATATCCAATGGCAAGTTTTGTAGCAAGCTACATTAAATTCAAGGTCACCTATTGGGATGATACCATTCTGTTAAATCTGCCATATTTTGTTTTAAATATGCAATACTTTCCTAAGTGACTGAGAATTGGCAGGTAAAAGACTAAGAATAAAAGACTTAAAAAGCTGAAAAGATTGAATGTTAGAGTTATGATGGGATTTAGTGAGTTTCCTGAATTGAGTTTTGTAGGTTTGTTGGTATGTAAACTGGCTCAAAAAGAAACTTACAATTTTTCACATGGTCATATCTTGAAAATCTTTCCATCTAAATGAACCAAAATGACACACAGGTTTACTTCATTTCAAACTCTACTCTAATGACATGTCAATATCCAAACGGTTACCTTAGGCTTACTGACTAGTGACAGAACTGAAAAATGAACTGGCATGGAGCCGCTTGCTGTATCACATGTCGCAGCCTGGAAATTTCGGCAACATAGAGTTTAAGGCACATGAAGAAGTCAAAAACCTCTATATAGATTGCCACAAGAAATTCCATGAACTCCAGCACGCCAAGCCCATGCTTTAAAGGCATATTATGTGATCTTTTCCAGAGAGCGCCCTCTATTCATAATTTTTGTTAGAAAGTAGATTTTCTTGCAGATTTACATTTCTGATCATAAATCGTACATACATTCCAAGTTGCAGAGCGATACGATTCCTAATTACCTCAATATCATGGTTTTAGAGTGAATTTAGAGTGAAAATATAAACTGTTGTGTTATCCGACAGTTTATTTTCACTCTAAAACCATGATTTTGAAGTAATTAAGAATCGTATCGCCCTGTAACTTGGAATGTATGTTCGATTTATAGGGTAAGCTTTAGAATACCCTACCATTTGTATTCCTCACTGTAAGTGTATGGGTCATTCTTTAAAAGTCCACATTAAAGACATGCAGTGGTAGGGTATACTAAAGGAACTCCGATTTATGATCAGAAATGTAAATCTGCAAGAAAATCTGCTTTCAATTTTTTTTTCGATGTTGAGGGCGTTCCCTGGAAAGATCACATAATATACCTTTATTTTATTTAACAGAATATAAATTGAGCCAAAAAAATACCAGTCGAACGTCCAAACCTACACCGAGTTTTGGCGTTGACATGCGCTGTAGACGTTAGCCGCCAGGCATGGGGTTCATATTTAGTCGATTTTCACGATGATGCCTACCTTTTTAAATTTCATAACATTTTCATATGATGCTAAGTGTGGGCTTGATGTACTTATTCCACACTCTTTTCGATGTTGTACACGAAAATCGGAGGTTCAAGTCGTGTAAAATGTTAATGTTTATAAACATAATAAAAAGACACGACTTTTTTTCACGTACAGTTACGGGAAAAGTACATGTTTTTTTACCTTTGAACCATAACAACAGCGATCTCCTAAGTTTTTTTAAAAAAAGATGTGGGAATGATCAGGTCGTTTCATATTTTATTTTTATTTTATTTATTTATTTGGACATACATTTGTGAAACAGTGGCATGAGTCTTCTCGACTGATCATGCTGATGCGTCCTTAAAACAAATAACTATGGTCAGGCGGTACAAGTTGCGTTGCGGTTTCTGCCTACAATGCCTGGATGAAATGTTATTAAAATTACGACTGGAAGTAAAAGCCCACAACCTTGTTAGGCTGTTAGCACTCGATAGTTTCTTCTTTCAATGTTATCAGACACAGGAACTTTACGCCGCTGGGAATCACGATATCGCAAGAGGATGAATCTTGTCATGTTTACTATGTTCAAAATAATTGAATCGTTCAATGTAAAGAATGCTTTGCATTAGTATTTAGTAATTTAAGTAATTTATTTTATTTTTAATAATGTAATGAACTTAATTTATTTATGTAACTCACAAATTTATTTAGGCCAATTGTAAAAAAAAAAAAAATTGTCGGATTCATAGATTTAAATCATATCTCGATTTGTGTAGTGTGATGAATGACGTATAACGTATGCATATATGGACAGAATAGCTCTTTTTGCGGATCAAGCCCTACCAACAGGTGAATGTGCGTTGCCTATTTTAATAATCGTATGAATTGAGAGGATTATCCAATTATTTTAAGGCGGTTTTTCTTGAACTAAACCGGGCGGCGGGGGCTGCGTTTACGCGTACGATGTTACGAGCATTTGCCCTTGTTACAGATTTTACTTGCCACTGTAAATACAGTGTTAACAAACAGTGTTTGTTTGTAATTCTAATAACATCGAACTACATACAAATATGCTACATGGTCAGACCGAGGACTTACATTTTGATAACTAATTAATATTTAAGAAGCAATACGAATTGAAGATAAACATGGATCAATGAATGTAAAACTCAAATCAGCTTCAATTGTTGAACATTCGCGCTTCAGGTGAAACTTGATAGCCATTTTTAGTTCGTTACACAATGGTGGCGGGATCAATTGGTAGCAATTATTGAAGAGGGGTTTCCATCAAATGATCTTGTGAAAGGATCACTACAGAAGCTAAATATATAAAGAAGAAGACCTACACAGATTTTGTTTGACTTTTCAATTATGTTATAATATTTTAGTTTGTGTATACCCTATGTCTATAGGTTTGTATAAAATATTGTTCGTTTCTGTTATTATAGATTATAGAACCCCCCCCCCCCCCATGGCCCCACAGAAGTATTTATGAAATCTCTAAGTGATACGCATACACACAACAGAATACACACAATAATAATTGTAAAATGTGGAAATTAATAATGGGCGCAGCCTCCAATACATCACTCTGAATAAACCTTTAAACATAACTATGGGTGTCAAATCGTGTCAATGGCAGAAATACTTAAGACGAGCCAACAAATAATAATAATTATTATTAATTATAATTTTCCCTGTGCTGTTTTATGACCTAAAAGAGCCCGACAGATATTCCGAAGTTAATGATTTTAGTGACGTGCCCACATCTCGAGGGTTGCCAGTTCATTGCAAGTGATTGCAATTCTGACGTACGTAAACAACTTAATTCACAAAATCGTCAAGGTGGGCCCGTTAACAATGGGTTAAACCATGAATTTCTACGTGGTCACATAATTGACACACAAAACGAGGGCAATTTCACCGAATTCACTTCATATTTTGTGAAATAAGGTAACTTTATTGAGAACTGTTATATATTGTACTACTATGAAACATATTTGTAAACACGTGGCTGTTCACTGTATTAAAAGCGTAATGATTTTCGGCCGTAGAAAAAAACACCATAAATAAGCTTGTGCAGCAGGACAGATGTCACTTCCCAACTGCAAGCAGTTGGGAAGTGAAGTTAGGTCTAGTCCAAACCAGCAAACATCAAAAAAGAAATTGACCCGGAACTTGTGACACTTACTTGGTATACTTGGTATACTTGGTAGATTAGTCCTTTACTCCAATGGGAAGGACTCTCAAATTTTTCTTGAAAGATGCCACACTAGGTGCAGAAATAACTGATTCTGGAAGGTTATTCCATGGACCGACCACTCTGTTAGAGTAAAATTGGCCGGCTAGTTTGGTCCTGGTTCGCCTGACAAACAGTTTTTTAGAGTGACCCCTGAGGTCTCTAGTGGGTAGAGAGAAGTACTTGTCAGATGCGGTTTTGTAGTGACCATTAATGAATTTGTAGGTGTCAACCAGCTCTGTCTTTCTCCTTCTCTGCTCCAAGGATTCCATGCGGATCTTGTTGTCTTTGCACAGGCGAAGGCAGTTTTTCTGCGCCTTTTCTAATTTGGCAATGTTATCTTTTGTTAGAGGGCTCCACGCAGTAGAAGCGTACTCCAACGCTGGGCGGACTAGGGACTTGTAGAGAGTTGATATTTTTGTCTCGTCGAGTCCAGTAAAGCAGCGTCGGATCATCGCTGTCTTTTGGCGGGCCTTCTTGGTTATCTCATTGATATGAATTGTCGGCGTAAGATTATTACTTACAGTAATACCTAAGTCTTTCTGACTACTCACTTCCTGTAGGTAAACTCCATTTAGGGAGTACTGGTACTCGATTGCGGCCTTGATGCGAAGAACCACACATTTGTTGGCGTTGAAATCGAGAAGCCATGTTTTTGACCAGGCAGAAAGGGCATTCAGGTCTTTTTGTAGTATGTCACAATCGGCTAAAGAGGAAATCTCTTTATAAACTTTAGTGTCGTCAGCAAACATTTTTGCTGTAGTAGCAACAACAGAAGGAATATCATTTACATACAGTAGAAAAAGCAATGGACCCAAAATTGATCCTTGCGGAACACCGCTGGTGATGTTGAGCCATTTTGATGCACCATTTCTAAGAATAACCCGTTGTCTTCTGCCTCCCAGGAATGATTGGATCCATGTAAGGGTATGACCACATATGCCCAGGTGACGTAGCTTGTAGATAAGGCGTTTGTGGGCTACTGTGTCGAATGCCTTACTGAAATCCAGGTAAATTGCGTCGACGCCTTTCTTGTCGTCAAAGGATTTGTTCCAGTCATACAGACATTCCAGGAGCTGAGTGACGCAGGAGCATTTTTTCTGAAAACCATGCTGCTCACATGAGATAATGTCGTTATCGGTGACGAAAGACATCAGTTGGTCATATATAATACGCTCAAGTATTTTTACTACTTGGCTGGTGAGTGACACAGGTCGGTAGTTATTTGGAGAAAGTCTCGAACCTTTTTTAAACAATGGTGTAATGTTTGCGTCTCTCCAATCCTGTGGAACGATCCCAGTTTGAAGGGACATATTAAAGATGAGATTTAGCGGTACATCAAAATCTGGAACGTTCTTAAGAATGTTGACATGAATACCATCGGGACCACAAGCCTTGTTTAAGTGTAGCCTTGTCAGTTTTTCACGCACTATCTCACTTGTGATTGTGATATCGTATATGTTTTCACCGTAGGATCTGGGTGGGAGAGGTACGTTGATGTGCTCATCAGCTGGTTCTGTTTTGAGTACACTGGCAAAGAACTTGTTTAGGATGTCTGCCTTTTTCTTATCTTCCGTGACCTTTTCCCCGTTGTGTTCAAGTACCTCCACCGTAGCTGAAGACCTGGAGAAGTGACGGGCGTAATTGTAAAATTTCTTTGGTTCAGTCTTTATTTTCTCGATTAGAGATGCCTCATAGTCTTTTTTGGCATTGTGTAGAGTCTGGTCGAGCTCCAACTTTGCATCCAAGAAGAGGTTTTGATGCACATTTAGCCCTGTCTTACTTGCTTTGACCTTTAGTTTCCTTTTTGACTTTTTTGCACGTATCACGGATTTGAAGTTCGTCCATGGGGGTTTATGGCGATGACCGGCTTTGACCTTTTTTGTTGGAACAAATTTCTCAATCCAGCCACTATATTTGCTCTTGAAGATGTCCCATTTTTCGCAAAGCTTTTTGTCGATGAACTCATGTTCCCAATCTGTGGTCTTCACTGCTGCGCTGAAGGCTTTGTAGTCAGCTTTGGAATACAGATAGATTGTGCGTTCTGTCAGTGCTATGCGAGGGACTGGAATTCTCAGTTCCACAAATACACTTTTGTGATCACTAGCTCCTAGTTTTTCGCCGACTGAGACTGAGTGTATTATGTCTGGGTTTCCAGTTAAGGCTAGGTCTAGGATGTTGTCACCTCTTGTGGGTTCCTTTACCAGTTGGAACAGCATATTGTCATCTAGGCAAGACATAAAATTCCTCGACAGTGGGGTATGAGCGACATTTGATTTCCAGTCGATATCCCTGAAGTTGAAGTCGCCTACAAGTACCACGTTGTCATTATCAATCACAGACCAATGATTGTAAGACCTGGAAAGCAATAGTTGTGCGCGCAATGGTAACATAGCCGGAGAGCGTAGACGACGACGACGACGTCGATTGAATGGTAGAATTTCAATAAGCTTACTTTTATTTTTATTTTTAAAAAATAGGCCGTCTTTAAATTATGTCAAATGTTCGGTAATTCACCAATCAAAAATTCTAAAGGACACAATCACTGATTCTGAGATGAATGGGTTATCCGGATCAATATTGTATAAGTAAAATACTCACTTTTAATGCTCAATTTGGCTGGGAAAATATCTGCCTAAAAAGTTCACTTCCGAAAAAGTCGCAATGCAAAATTCAGCAACCTTGATGACTAACTATCTAAAACCGATGAGGGCAGCATATCAACAGCGTTTATAACCATTAATTGAAAACAAATAATTGATTTATATTTCTTATGCTTCAACAATGATGCATAAACATGTTTGCAATATTTATTGAAAATAATTACGTATATTTTTATTTAGTAAAATATAAAAATGTCCCAAATATCCGTGTTTAGTCATAGAATTGAGAATTATTGTTTCTATAATTTGTGAAGTAAAGTTGGCTGATGTCGAAAATCATAACAAAGTGATTCCTGCAAATCCTATGTGACATACTGAATCTTTAAATCAAATATAAACTCATCGCAAATGGCTGAGGAAGAGAAAGGAGATGGGTCACTTGACCAGGAAATTGAAAAACTTACGGGTAAGTCGTGAATTTAAAACGCATAAATGAAAATAGATCCTGAAGGCTGAACCTTTTTTGTTGTGTAGTGCTGCCTAAAAAAATTAAAAGGAAAACTAACCTAAGCTTCACAATTTGTCCCACTCAGCAAGCTGTTTATAGTGTTACTGTTAGTCCAAGCACTATCAGACAGCCCAGTAACTAATTTTTCGAGTATACACACATCCCTGTTCATTTTGCACCTGATTTATTACCAATTAAGTACTCAAATGTTGTTTGACCGGCCATGTCATGTTTGGCCGGCCATGTCATGATGTTTTTGAAGGCAGCACATGAGAGCTATGCATGTTTACGGAATATTTTTGTTATTTTTAATCAAATTTTGGGCGAAATATGGTGTTTTCTGTGACCAGGACATCATTCCAAGCCGTTATATGGAATTTACACAGATGGAAATTAATTTTACACAGGTAAATTTATAGTTTATACAAGGAAGAATTACCTCATGTACTTACCAGTCTGCGCCGTCAAATAGGTGAGTGCGCCAATGCAAAACAACATTTGAGTATCCGAATTCAGATACCCTCCGTATCGTAAATCGGATATGGATATCCGAATTCTGATACGTATCCGAATTTGGAGTTCCGCCGAACTGATTTTTAAAAGTGAAATTTGATACCAAAAATGGATTCTGTGACCAATTTCCATTCCAAAAATGTATTTTTTCATATACATCACATTAATACCAAAAGTTATATACAGGCTGGGTACGATTAACCCAGTGTCGCATCACTACATGCTCCACACTTTGCAGAATTTGCTATACAATGTGGAATGTGTATAGAAGTTGTATACTATGCATTTCAATTTCAATGCAACAGTTAATCATTTTTAACGAACAGTTGAAATTTGACAAAAATGTGTTCACGAAAATCGATCACTGATAAATTAAATCTTTTTGGGTTAACAACCCTCTTAAAATATCTGTCCCCCTTAAAATGTCTGTCTGTTATCACAACCAAATAAAATTCCTTAGCTACTGTATTTAAAGACATTTAGCTACACAGCAATGAACTTTTTAACTTTTTAAACACATATTTTACTTTGAATTATTTTCATAGGAATGGCTCGTGATGAGGCAATTATAGCGCAGCAAGAACGTATTCAACATGAGGTAAGGGAATAAAGAATTGCAGACAAATTAGTTTACCTCAGCTAAATAAATGCTCAGTCTCTTTCAGCGTCCAAACGGGATTGAGATATTGATTGTGTTAAATTTTCACACTATAATCAAAACAAATAATTGATTTTTAACCCGGACCTCAAAACACACACAAGTAAAACATAGTCAATTGGGTACATATTTTGCTGGGTCACTGCGATCATGCCTGGTACCTACATGTACGCACTGCACATGCGTGTTTGTGGCAAATTGATTTTGGGATTTTGAAGTCCATTGGAATTTTACATGTATTTTAACTTGTATTTTGTATAGAAGTTACTATTCTAACAATCCAAAACATGGATCAAAGTGTTGGTGTATCATTGTACTATCGTAGGCAGACCTGGTGCATTTAGCAACACTAAATACTCTGATTAAATTTACAAGTCATGGTTGAAAGTTCTAATGTTTGCTCATTAGCTGTATAGGCCTACTCTAAATGGCTGACAATTGTGAGGCTCGTTCATCTTCATCAATGAGCAACAATAAAAAGTTTACCAGGTGCCTAAAGCATGATAAGGCCAACAAAAATAAATTGTTTTGTTGCCCTCAGTGGGAAAAATCAGAAAGTTGGGTTGGTCGGTCGATTTTGTTTAATTTTGTTTATTTGTTTATTTTACATCGCAAAATCTACGTGAACTAAACTTTAAGATATAGATATTATATGGGTAAATAACAAACAAACACATTAAAGTCCAAGATATACACATATTATTTTGGATGGATACATTTTATATGCTATATAAAACAGTTGAAAAGGAAGTTCAAGATATTGTTTTGCTAAAATACGTGAGTTTAAAAAATAAATTAAAAAAAATCCGACCCAACTTTTCTGAATTTTATGGTCGGTCGCTCTGGTAACACAATTTATTTTTCTTGGCCTAAGTATAATTATAGGCCTATGTGCTAAATGCACCTGTGATACATTTTGTGTGAGTTCCAATCAGTGCTGTGATGTCTTGAATCAATGACTGTACTTGACTTGGTTTTTATAAGGGAGGTGTCAACCCTTTTATTTTGATGATCAACTTTTGCTTCTAAGTTTGAGAATATTGAATAAAAGTACATAAAAGTATACATTCATTGAAAGGAATTCGATGGTGACATCAATGTGATACCAAATAAACTACATTTTGATTAAAAAAAACGTCTTTTATTTTTAACCCACATTTTTCAGACAGCATTTATAAAACTAAAAAGCATAATATAGTAATTTGTTCTTAGATTTTTGTAAATAAGAAAATTTTGTCTACATTTTCCAAAATAGGCTTAGTTTTGTTATATTGCTAAAAGCATCGGAAAAGTGTAAATTTAGCTTCTTTTTGTACAAATTTAGCTAGAAATGGATGAATATCTCGAGTTTGAAATCCATAATTGAAAAAATGAGAAAACCGACCCTAGAGCAAAATGTTCTCTTTCAGTTTAAAATTTAATAGGTTTCACTTAGAGTTATCTTGTCTGAAAATGTGTCAAATTCCTTCAAAATTGAACTTCTAGAAAATGCTGATTTAGTAAAAATATTGACATTTTCCACCATTTAAAGCTACATTTTCACGAAATACATGGGGCGTGTGACTTAAAACGCGAGTATAATGTATGAACAAGTAATAAACATTGAAATGAACTATCATATTCAATTCATATTGTCAAAATGTGAAGAAATTGGGAGAAAACTGAAATTTAAATGCTCGTAATATTGGCCTTTGTTTACATTGTTTTGCACTCTTTTGCTTCTTGCGTCTGCGCTCAGATAATAAGCTGCGCGTCTAATATTACGCAGGGGAAAGTTCAGTGCGTGACACAATGATCGAACAGTTGGCGCAGCATATGAAACGGGTGGAACTCCGCTAATTTCCTGTCAAATGACCATGTGCCTTTTCCTGACTCAAACTTACCAAAACAATAGTTTTAAATCACCTAAAAAGAACGGGAAATGATCGTCTCCAAGTAACGTATTACATATAAAATATTAAATATAGAGAAAATGCAATTCAGTTTTGAAACAAGTGCCGGGTTTACACTGCCCTTAAGTCACCATTTTTTTATAAGGCCAAATTAAATTAATTGTTTGTCTCAAAGCTCCTCTCCTGTTGTAAAACTAATGCGGAATGCGGTTTTTTTCAATTTTTTTTTTTTTTAAATATAAAATATTGAAATCCTTGTAAAAGTGAACTTTTGTATTTGAGATGATCTGATCAATGAAAATCTGAAAAATCGGTGACATTTTTGGGTTTTTTTTTTTTTTTGAAAAAAAAAAGAAAGAAAAAAAGAAGAAGGTTTTTTCAGATTTTTGTTTTTCTAATGCGCACCAATAAACTAACGCGCGGGAGCTTTGAGACAAACAATTATTTAATTTGGCCTAACTTGAATTGACTCAAGTCATGAGGGCAGTCATTAATTATGACTTGGTTTCAAAATATTTCAAAGCACTTGACTTGACCCTAAGTCACATTTCCAAAAGACTTAACTTGACTCAAGTCACCTCTCCTAAAGACTTTACTTGATACTTGACTATAAACGTCTGGAGCGAAACAACTTTAGTAAGTTGAGTCTTGACAAATTTTTGACTGGCAAAAGGAATATTATTATGCCTAGAAATTACTTTGACCTGAACTGACGCAGTGACATTTAAATTAAAGGAACAGCTAAGCCGATATTTTCAATTGAAGCTGTGTGTCTTGGATTAAAATCGATCAAAAGGAACCATCATAAAAGGCTGTGTACATGTAGTCTCAAGTGCTGTCATGAAATAACTCCTCAACAGTAATACATAATTCAACACTCTCCCTCTCAGAAACTAGTATCGATTTGAATGTGAACTGATTGTTCCAAGTGCTCGTGGTTTCGAGTTTAGGTCTAATAAATCACCGAGTGAAACAGTTGTATAAAATACTTTTTAAATAGTGTTATACTGCATCGGTGAATTTATGCAATAATACTGTTTGGAGGATTTGAATTTCCACCAACAGGTTTTTTCCAAAGATAGTGTTATATTACATCCAGTATAGACAAGTTGTTTTCTCAACAGGCTAACAGTATCCATATTTCTTAGCGGGCTTTTCAAACATGCAAGCTGTACTGCAGGTGCGTTTTGGTTACCACAACAAGTACATCTTACTTTACTTTTGGTACCTGAAAGTGAAAAAAAAGGACAAGGGAGGGAAAAAACAAGAAAAACCCCTTTTCCCGACTGACCAACCCAACTTTTGAAGTGATCTACGGACAATCAAACAATTTATTTTTATTGGCCTAATCGCAGGAAGTATTTGATTTTGATTACAATGGCTCTAATATATTTCATTTTTAGATCAAAGAAGCCAACCCACTTGTAAGTGAGAAGCTTGACCTTGCAATATTACATGAAGAATACAGAGATGATCTGGTGTACACACAGAAAGTAAAGGTAAGCGCCATACAATGCTATTGACAAACACATTTTTGCTACTGTTTTTTAAACTCAAGTCAGTGACTATTTTAGGATGACTTGACTTTACACTAAATGCGTCACATATATCCAAAATGACTCTTCTTGACTTGATTCACAATTCACATCCATTCCAAAATTTCTAACTTGATTATAGTCACAAAACCAAAATGACTTTAAAAAGTGTCATTAGGTGTGCGTCATGCACACAAAATACCTAAAGTTATACTATTAAGGGTGTTCCTATGGCTAGAAAAAATCTTGATATTCAAGTATAAGGTAGAGCTGGTTGAGTACAACAAAAAGTATTTTACTGGAGGTGAATCGGGTGCACGGTTCAACAGATATAACCATGTGAAGTCATTTTGAATTCTTTTGTTTTGTATTGTTTTTTGGCCAACAGAGGGCAGTCTATTTTCTTTTGTTTTTTATTGTTTTTTTGACTCCCTAGGCAAAATGTTCTATGAAAATTTAGTTTTTTGTTTTTTGCTCTAAATATTTATTAAAAACTCCTATAGACTCCCGCAGCACAGGAAATAAGGAGAGTAGTATAACCAACATATACACCAAGTGATAATACATTTGAGAAAGTGCATGAACTTGAAAAAAATACAGCCTCCCGCAGCACAGGAAAATTCCTGAAAACTATAATGAACAAGCTCCCAAAATTTCAGCTTTGTAGCATTTATACTTTTCTTGTAAAAATTAATTAAACATTTTTGCATAGATTAATTATTTTGCTAGGGGGTCAAAAAAACAATAAGAAACAAAAGAAATGAACACTTCAATTTTGCTTCATTTTTGACAATTAAATTGTCATATCTAGTAAACCGTACCTCCGATCAAGCTCAAATATCAGATTATTGTGGAACTCAGCAAGCACTATTAAAATATCAAATACAAAATTAACCATAGGAACAACCTTAATAAAGAGTTTTAAGGAGAGGGGTTTTAATATCAATATTTGCTTTCATTTTAGGACCTCTTAGCACATTGCAGTTATGTGAGGAAAACAAGAGGAGATGGGAATTGTTTCTTCAGGGCTTTTGGGTTTGCATATCTTGAAAAGCTTCTACAAGACAAAGCAGAGCTACATAGGTGAGTTGTTAGATATTTATTTTGTAGTAGTTGTCGAAAAGCACCATGTTTTATCTAGGCTATCTCACAATGGGATGGAGCAAAATCCGTTTAGGTCAAGAACACAAAATTTGCTATTAAGTGTAGATATAACATTTTTTCCAAACATTTTCACTTTGTTCAGAAAAAGGACCATATAACTTTATAAGTTGCAACAAAAAAATGCCTGAATGTTTCATAACATATAAAAATAAAAATACTGTCTTCATTACGGAGCATTTGGAAATGCAAGGATGCAAAACTTACCCTAGTATGACATTCCTCCTTAGGGAGCTCAAATATCAACAATTTCCTGAATTCAAAGGAAATATCAATTGTTGCAGGATGTAATTCAAGTGTGCCAACAGAATATCAGTATTTTATATATATAAATTACTGTAAAGTGGACTGTATGTTTCATAAGTATCCCTAGATTGGGGAAATCAACTGTTAGCAATTTCCTTAACCCTGACCCTAGAAATGATGCAATTGGTGATGGACAGTAGAACAGGAGGGGGGAGTAAAGGGAAAGCACTGGGCTGCCCTCGAAATTGGCATTGTCGGTCGAGATTGGCACTCTCGAAGGCATCCCTCAAGTTTCTGACCCGATGGCATTTCGCAAAAGTTGACTTTCTGGTAAAGTGCTTGTCGGTTCACTTCATTTTTTGCCCCTCCCTCCCCCTCCCCTCCCCCTCCCCTCCCCTCCCCCTCCCCTCCCCCAAAATGAAAAACCTAGCTACACCACTGTTTGTATTGGAGGGTTGAGCGCTATAAGGCCGTACCACAAATCTTTGGGCAAATCAAGATTTTGGTACCAAAATAATCCATATAACCTAGATTTTCAGAACCATTTAGAGGTAATTCATAAACACTTTTAATTCGACTAAAAGCAAAGGTATAAGTTGGGTGCTAAATTGTATTGTAATGAGCAAAAATATTTGAAAGTTGATTATCTCAAAATAGTATTTTTGAGTTAAGGCCTTCTGGCGGTCAATCCTCGAATGTAATATTTTCCTGAACATTTTATTATACATAAAATGTGCACTACATTTCGCAACACATCACAGTACTGGTATGAGCAATCAATAAAACTGAACTAAAAATTGAAGTTTTTCTCTTATCTATGTTTTTCAGGTTTAAAGGAATAGCTGCCAAAAGTAAAGATGAGCTTGTATCCCTTGGCTTTCCATCATTCACAATAGAAGATTTTCATGAAACGGTAAGCCTGTAAGGGTTGATCTTCATGGCTGATTGTACACTCACAACATGTCCCATGTTTTGATAATTACTCAGTGTGCTGATTGAAACATGTATCTTGGATAAAGTCAACTTAAAGGCATATGTGAGCTTTTCCAGGGGGCGCCCTCTATTCATGATTTATTTTAGAAAGTATTAGTAGATTTTCTTGCAGATTTACATTTCTGATCATAAATTAGAAATATATTCTGAGTTAAAGAGCGATACGATTCCTAATTACTTCAAAATGATGGTTTAAAGAGTGAAAATACAATATCAGGTCTGTGCGACAACTTATTTTTCACTCTAAATTCACTCTAAAACCATGATTTTGAAGTAAGGAATCGTATCGCTCTGTAACTCAGAATATATTTATGATTTATAGATGATACAAAGTGCTGGTATTACACTTGAGAAGAGGGTTGAGCCTAAACAAGAAATTCTAAATCATTAGTGTAGTGAGATTTCTTTGCCCAACATTCCCTCAATGTCACCCAATCCAGTCCTATGCATAAAATCTTGTGTTTAAAACCATCATTTGTTGTTGTGTTTCAGTTTATGGACGTAATACAACAAGTAGAGGAACCAGGCAGTAACCTAGGGTCACTGGTAGACACATTCAATGATCAAGGTGTATCCGATTATCTTGTCGTCTACTTAAGACTTCTAACATCAGGACAACTCCAGAAAGAGGCAGAGTTCTATCAAAACTTCATCGAAGGCGACAGATCTGTCAAGGATTTCTGTAATCAGGTATGTTATATACAGTTGTTATTTGAAGCGTTTGGTCAGACTTATTATATCTTCTGTATGCCTCTGTTGTCAGAGACCCGTGGGGGCATTGAAATGATTACTCCATTGCCCGTTCGACTCTGGGTTACTGGAGTCAATCCCTTCTTATTAGATTGATGAAAAAAGTCCATATATGATAAGTAAAAAATCCCAAGTGAAATAGAGGATCTGATCTGAGCCTTAACATGCAAATTTGGCAAGAGCTTATTGCCCCCTTGACTTCATTAATGGCCCTTCAGCAGGCCTCTGGACACATGTCAGGATAATTACACTTTACCTCGATGATTGATGGCCGGGATCCTTCAGTAACCCTCGGGTACAAATGTCATCACATTAGACATGCGCACATGCATGCATTATAAGGCTGCAACCACGTGAATATGGACTTAAAGGCATATTATGCGATCTTTTCCAGGCAAGCGCCCTCTATTCATGATTTTTTTTAGAAAGGAGATTTTCTTCCAGATTTACATTTCTGATCGTAAATCATAATATATTCTGAGTAACAGAGCGATACGATTCCTAATTACGTCAAAATCATGGTTTAAAGAGTGAAAATAAACTGTCGGGTCTGCACGACAACTTATTTTTCACTCTAAAACCATAATTTTGAAAATAATGAATAGAAGGCGCCCCCTGGTACAGATCACATAATATGCCTTTAAGTTATGGTATAGTGATGGTTAGACCATAATTTGTCAGACCTTTATTAACACATGTCTTCTCATTATTGTTAACTCACAGGAAGTGGAACCAATGGCCAAAGAGAGTGACCACATACACATCATAGCTCTGACAGCGGCAGTAGGGGTCGGTGTCAGAGTCGTTTACCTAGATAGGGGAGAGGCAGAAAAGGTCAACCATCATGACTTTCCAGAGGGATGCACTCCGCAGATTGTATTGTTGTATAGACCAGGACACTATGATATTTTATATCCCGACTGATGGTGTTATGAACACTGCTAGGATGTAGTTTGAGTGCAGGGCACCCAATTCCATAAACCCATCATTTAAAGGCATATTATGTGATCTTTTCCAGAGAGCGCCCTCTATTCATTATTTTTTTTAGAAAGTAGATTTTCTTGCAGATTTACATTTCTGATCATAAATCATACATACATTCCAAGTTACAGAGCGATGCGATTCCTAATTACCTCAAAATCATGGTTTTAGAGTGAATTTAGAGTGAAAATAATAAACTGTCGGATTATCCGTCAGTTTATTTTCACTCTAAAATCATGATTTTGAAGTAATTAAGAAAAGAATCGTATCACCCTGTAACTTGGAATGTATGTACGATTTATGATCAGAAATGTAAATCTGCAAGACTTGAAATCTTCTTTCAATTTTGTTTTTGATGTTGAGGGCGTTCCCTGGAAAGATCACATAATATACCTTTAATTCCCTTTGGGAAATGAAAAGACAAATTTTACACCAGTATTGTTACTGTTTTCACAAACTGTTAAATATTATTCATAAACTAAGTCATAACTCAATAGCGATCATTGTTGACTATTATCACTGCTGTGTGTTATATGATTTTATTTTCCATTTACCAGGCAACAATATTCCGTAATTAGTAAAAACAATTTCTTGAGCATTTTATTTTGTCATTTCAAGTGATATTAGAAAAATTCAAGAAGTAACTAACAACAGAAATGATTGTTTTTATATAGCATGATTTGTTGTTGAAAGTAAGATATATTGTACAATTGTGTAGTCATAAAATGAAGGAGGAAAATCACATCAATTATGGCCATATTTGATATTGGAAAGTATGTCAAAACAGTGGTAAAATGGATATATGGATTTGTTTTTACTTGGTTTATTGCTTATAAGCAGATGGTGTAAGATATTGATGAGTTATACCAGACTTTCTCAACTAGATTTACTGATGCTCCACATTTTAGTCTCTTGGGGTCCAGGGGCAAAGTCCCTGCAGTGGTCCAGGGGCAGCGACCCCTGAAGCTCACAGGGCTCTGTGTGGTGGAGGTGCAAGTTTTTTCTCGCGTACGGTCAGTGGTTGATTTGAGTAGGCCTATGAAATCTGGCTATATCATGATATGATTTTTAAAAAAAATTAAACCACTCTCGCGCAACTTAGGATGCCTTGCTGCGCCACAAGTGGCGCGCGCGCTGCCAGTTGAAAAAGCCTGAGTTATACTGATGTAAAACACTCCATTACTGAATATTGATGTGCAGTCACCAAGGATGAATAGGCAAGCAAGCTTATGACGTGAAGAGTGGTTGTGACTGTTGATATAAGTCAATAAATGTGTATATGTTGTTTCGAGAGAAATTAGATGAATCAATGCACATGTGCCGATGTTGATATGTGGATGTTGATATGTGAATAATGGGAAGTGCTATTGTGAGCATACCAACATTAACGCCAGTGCATTTATTTGTCTAATTTTGAATGCATGTTTTGACCCAATTCATACACTACAGATAACAATTTTTTTACAATTTTGAGCATACTTTTGATCTATGTAAAAACAAATGAAAACATGTGAAAAAGTTTGCTGACACTCACAGTGAAAATCCCCAAACTTATGATGCCTGAACAACAAATCAAAACAAAGCGCGCACATACTTGCATTGCATGGGACGCACCCGGAGTACAATTAGACATTTTCAATGCACTCTACATATCGTCGCTGTTCTGACATACCGGCACATCACAACAGAAATAAGTAAAGAGAATGTGCCGGTATGTCAGAACAGCGACGATATATTAGTTTCTTGTTAGACACTAATAAGAGTGTATGAATTAAACAAGTGAGTCTTCATTATTTGCTCTGAGGACGGACTACCATTAGAGCGTACAGCCTCAGACCGGAATCAGTTGGAAAAGAATCCCGTTTCCGGCAGCCTGGTGCTAAGCACTGGTTTCCAGTTTCCAATACGATTTATTCCGTTAAAATAAACTAACGGGTTCCAAATTGTTGGTTCCTTTCATCTATGCTTAGCACCAGGCTGCTGGAAATAAGATTCTTTCAAATTGATGCTGTAACTTGCCAAAAAAAATCAGTGAGATTATTTCTTGGTTTGGGAAATATGGTACATTGCATCAACAATAGGTACAATACATAATTGAATAGTATAATTATGTAGCGGTTACTTTGAAAAATGATTGCTTATCCAATATGTTTCACTGTTCTAGTGCATGCAGCTTGAGATAAATGTCATTGTTATGTGCTTTTAAAATATTCCGAGTCATTGAATGTACCCGCCTCACACCAATAAATACAGTGTGTACCTGTTTTTGGTGAGATTTTTCAGATGATGTGTACTGTCGCGGCTAAAGGGTGTAGTTGTTGGTCAAACGCATTATGTGATATTGATGGAATTGTACATGGATAAACAAAAGAAAATAAAGATAATTTTACAGTGATTTTTCTTCTTAAATCAGAAAACAGTATCCAATCTTAACCACAATGGTGTCATTTAGGAGCATTCAAAAAGCTCCTTCTGTTGGTATTAAGATCTCAACTTTAAAACATGTGTTGTTTTGGCAAAATTGCACCAAAATCATCAATAGTGCTAAAATATAAAAAAATTACCTCAAAACTGCATTTTTTAAACCATTTTGGTCAAAAATTAAAAAACTAAACATTTTTATGAAAAAATAAAAAAATGTTCTTAGAAAAGTGTCTTTAGATAATTTTGGTGCAATTTTGGCATTTTCTACCAAAACTGTTTCTGTTACGTTGTCTCGAGAAAAAAAATTGAGCCAAAAAAGTGAAACAAAAATTCAGCACTTTTAGTGAAATTTGATACCAAACATGGATTCTCCGACTCATTTTTTTCCAAAAGTGTATCACATTTAATAGTTCAAAAGTTACATCGCTAGATCAACTTCATATTATTGGGTTAACACCTCCCCCCTCTTTAAATAGTTACGGTAAATAGGTAGTTACAACAAACCACATATCCATATTTTGTGGGTGTAGAGATATCATTTTGGATTTTAAAAGTGAAGTATTTATGAGAAGTTGTTTTACTGCTGATAATCCTAATTGCTTGTCTGTTGTATTTTTTATCAAAGTCAGTTTTGCATTAGCAAAACAATAGGGTGAAACCCCTGACTGACCCATATTGCTTGCTGATCTGTGTGCCTAAAAGGCGTATAATGCATGTTTAGTTTATAGATTCTTTTGATCAGAGAGCATAAAAGGGTGGTTCAAAACACATTTTAAAGGTGGAGATTGATTGATATTTGTGAGACATGTTAAAATTGTTTACAAGATAATACTATCGTCTGATTCAAAAGATTGTGAACATTGTATTTTGGCTGGCATGCACCTGTACCTTTTCAAGTGTCCAAAGTATGGTGAATCAATCGGGCTATAAACTAAAAAGTTACTCTGTATACAAAGAAAAAACTATGTTGAAAAGAAATTGAATCTAAGAATTTGTGGTGATGCTTCAAGGACAAGTGGTTACAAACCAGTTTTGTGGTCATCTTTTTGAAATCTTAAGGTTGCAACTCAAATTTCAACCATATTTATATATTTTCTGAACTATACTCACTCCATCTGAAATAGGAACATAGAAATGTTGGTCCCGTGTTTCGGAAGAGCTATCCCGAGCATGTTAAAAGGTCACAGACTCCTTCGTTAAGAGTAGGGGATCATCCCGGTCTGTGTCTGTACACACATATTCCTAGGTTACAGGGATACTCCTGTTAGAACTCCCTTGCGGAGTGTTATGGAGGAAACCAAACCAAGAAATGATGCCTGTGTATATTCCAGTAGATAAAACAATAATGCGCTCATGCTGGGATTGGTCTTTATGCTAATACAAATGCTAGCGCATTCAAGTTACATATGCTCTCTAAAAAGGTAAAAAGTGAACGCGTTCAGGCTACAGGTGCTAAAAGATCTGTACAAGTGTCAACTGCTGTTTACATAGCAAGATTGCACTAGGTATAACAGTAGGAAATTGCCTGAATGTACAGGGTGTCCCAAAGGGTTTGATATCTTTTTAAAGCTTTGTATCCCTCTTAAAATAATTTGCAGTATTAAAGGTAGATGACCCGATCACATTCCGATTTTCAACTTGAAGTTTTCTATTCTACATGAAAGGTCATCCTTAAAAAAGTCGTGTTCCAAAGTTTGAGTTGCATAGCTCTAATGGTTCTTATTTTACACGCACAAGATGCTGTGAACTGTACCCATTGAGTAGTACACAAACTATATCGGTGGTATACCACCAATCGCGGTAATTCGACGTTATTTCATCGATTTCTCCGTAATTATACCGATTTAGGCCGTCAAATTTCAGTATGATGATGAGAAAAATACGAGCTTTCATATGATATGAAAATCTCCGTATGTTTGAAATAATTCTGTGTTACGAAAATGTGATCGGGTCATCTACCTTTAAGATGAAAACATATTTCGATAGAGAAAACTTGTAGAATTATTTTGATACCCAACTTCACTCCTCTTCCGAGGCCCCTTAACATAAAACTTTCGATGAAAGGTTTGCTATTCGATGAAAGGTTTGCTCACATAACTCACAATTCAATACAATTGTTCAACTTGCAGGAATCACAGTGTATGCCGCTGTAATCACATTATGTGTGTTGCTCGCAGACCAAGGACACAAATTAAAATTGTCTGTATAAAAATGAACGATATTTGTGATTGAGACAATTTCTTGATTATTGATATGTGATTAGTAAAACTTATTAAAGTGTACCTATGTACAAATACAGGGTGTGTCAATAAAAGTGTCCCATAGGGAACAAAATTATTTAAAAAGACATCCCATTTTTTTTCTTCAAAAAATAGACCATTGTAGCCATTTTAATTTTAGTCTTCTGTCAAATACACTTCATCCTATTAAGTTTCGCCACCCAAAAAATCCTACAGAGATATGATCAATTCAGTAACAAGAGTGCAAATCCAATTTGGCCACTTTTGAACAAGAATTGGACTTGCATATTGTGAAAGTGCATTTGTGATCGGATATGTCAATGTAATAAATTGTTTAAAATACACTAAAATTCAAATATTATGTGGTTTGTCATGGATAATATGGATGAAAATAAGTTTTCTGCTCAAATTCAAAAAGGAATAAAATTTAGTAGGTAGATTATTATTGATTTGATTAATTATGCTCAATTACACAATGAGTGATGATTGTAATAGAAGAGTTGTCTGCGCATGAAAAGTGGCCAAAGCTGAATTTGACATGTCTGAGGAAATTTGCTATAATTTGATAACGAAAGCTCCAAAATGGATAGAAAAAAATTCTTATGACACATGAAAGATTGCTGAACAGAATTAATAGTATGTTACGTCTAATTTTGATATTTTTCATGGCTAAAAAAAAAAGAGTTTCACATGGGACACTTTTTTTGACACACCCTGTATTGTTCATTTTTATGCCGAGAAATATAATCTTGTGTCCATGCCAAGAAGTGGTAAGTTTATCTTATAGCTGAAATTAGAACTTGCAATTTGTTTAGGAGTATACAGCAGGGCGAGTCAAAAGCTGCAATAGGGCCATGTGTTTTGATCTCACCACCCAAAAAGGGTGGTGGTGTTGCGTTTTTGGTGACGATTCTTCAATTCATTTGGTGGCCGCTAGAGTCGGATGACCAACTAATACAGCGGGTGATGTCAAGGTGCATGGGTGTACCAAGTGCGAGTAAAAAATCCACAATATATACAGGACAGTTAAAAAAGACATGGTTCTGAGGGTGGGGAGTGCTGCTGTTTGGAACATCCTCACAGATGGTGCTACAACTGCGCTGCCTGGTAATCCATTCCAAACTGGTATTGTTCTGATGAAGAATGAATACTTGTATGCGTTGATGGAAGCATAAACCACTTGTTTCTTGAATGCATGGCTAGTGCGTGTTGTTTAAAGAGGAGCAGGGTTGACTTGTTGTGGAAATGGAATTCTTAGGTTGCCATGCTGTATTCTTGATGTCCTCCTGAGCAAACGTTTAACACAAAGACAGTCTCAATCCTTGTCATTCTTTGCCTTGAAAAGACCTAACCTTCTTTGTAATACTTTTAACCACTTAAAATGAGCCATTGTTGTCAACAAGAGCGCTCTACTGCTATGTTCCTGGTTCGATTCCATTCATATTCATCCCAGTGGTTTTACAACTGATTAAACCATAGTTAGACAATTGATCATATCTCTGCTTACCGACCATCGATTGTCATGAAACAAAGCTTATTTAAAAGCTAAGAACATTTCCCTTGCATGCCATTAAAACTCAAAATAGAAATTCTACGGGAGACATTTTTAATATTATTTTCAAAACTGTATAATTTTTTTTTTGTTACAGCCTGTATACTGAAATGGTACACCTGCCGAAGACTATGAATCTACCATAACTTTAGCAGCTTTGGGAGAAAAAAATGGAAGTCTATTGCATTTACATTTTTCACCCGATTTCCATGTTTGTCCATGAGGCATCTAACACATGCATAATAGGCACGAAATAGGGTCATGAGTTGTGTATTGTGTTCCAAATTTGAATAATGACATAAAGTTATTGCAAAATTTGTTGGCAGGATATTCGTATGTGAAAATTGAATGTGTGCAGTGTCAATTGAAATTCACTATCCCTCGTGGACATTGGACAAACATATAAATTGGGTACCAAATATAAAGGTTTTAGTTTCACTAAAGATAACAGTAAATGCAATTGACTTCATTTTTCACTCAAAGTTGCTAACAAATCTGTCATTCTTAAAAGGTTGAAAAAACCCTAAAAATTTATCATCGTTTTTAAAACAAGATGGCTTTCTTTTCTTTCCACTATTGCAGTTACTATTGACTCGCAAGGGTTATTTTGTTATCAGCATGGTCTGATACAGGTTTACCTCTTTCAAATTTGAAATGTTTTAAATCTATGTTAAAATAAAATAAAAGCTAAAGCTTGGAAGATCAATTGCATAACTATGGCTATGGCAATTCTTATTTAGTATTTAATGAGTTGCTGAGTGTGTAATGATCTAAAATGATTGTATAATTTGTACATGGTGTAACTGTTGGGCAGAAGTAAGACCAAGAAAGAAAAAAATCTCACATACCCCGCGCGCATAAGTATGTGGAGTCACTTTTACCGCTTAACCCTGCGCGATGAGTCCAATTTTGGGCTTCTTATTTTTGTCCGAAAAAAATTGGCTCCGAAAGGGGAAAAAAAGAAATAAGTCGGACAACACAAACAAATGTTTAAAAAGATGTACGCATATAGCATATAAATAAATAAAAAGAATCGCATAGCTATTTTCCGAAATGTATGCGAGACGGACCTTTTTTTTCGTGCCTAACAACTAGTACTGGCCATCTTTTTCACCTAATCTCAATCCTGATCAATTACAAATATTGTCTTTTTACATATAGATCTAATCTTATTATCCAAAATTGGGTTAAAAGAGCATGTTCCGATCACTTTTTTTGGGCATGATTTTTTTTCTTCACATCAAGATATTTTCATATCAGAAGAATCCCCGTTTTTTCATTATGTCTGTAAAATCTTCGGGGCCAGAAATGTTCCATTTAGAAATTATAGTCTAAAATGTGGTGAATTACTGCCAAAGGTTTGTGTACTACTTAATGGGCAAATGTATTGTGACCTTGTGCTTCTAAAATAAGAACCATTGGAGTTATGCAACTCAAACTTTGGAATGTGACAATTTTAAGGATGACTTTTCATGACAAATAGAAAAACATCAAGTTGAAAATCGGGCCAGCAATCAGAACATCTACCTTTAAAAGCAAGCATACACATTTTATTAAAATAAACAACTGTCTAAAAGAAAAATTGATCAAGCAAAATGGAGGGCTTTAAGCAAAACTTGACCATCATGTCACATAGGCATATTTAGCTATGATTTATACACTGTTTGAAAACATAATAAAAATATAAAAACAACATCGCAGTTCAAGTATGTCTGCAATGTAATGGGAAGCATGTTTGCTACGGACTCTGTTCATTTCCACAAAATATCTGCATTCATTCTGATATGGAATGACATTATATTGAAAACCAGTGAAAACCTGGTTTTCATTTTAGGCGTATTTCAATTGATAAAACTCGCACCAAACTTCAAAACAGCAGTTTAAGTATGATATAAATCACTCAAGCAGAACATTCAAACATTGCTTCATAAAACATCACCAACAGTAACTATTAATTTATGTAGTGGAAATCAAAGGAAGACATAGCAAATCACCTGCATGTCATTTAGATTGAGCTTTGTGCCGACCATGGTCAATGATTTGTCGCTGTTCTGATATACCGGCACATCACAACAGAAATAAGTTAAGAGATGTGCCGGTATGTCAGAACAGCGACGATTTTATTAGTTTCAAAAGAGGTAATTTTCAAATTTGGAATCTACCATTTTTACAAAAGAGATCATAATTTCTGTCGGAAACGTCCGATTTTTAAAAATTAAAAATTCTTAAGAAAGCTAAATATATGTAGATGTTAGAATCATAAGCAATTTTACCAACAACAATGGCATTCATAGCTAAATAAATGCACCTTTTCCGGTATAAATCATTCTGGGACACCCTATAGTCATTTCACTTCCACGAGACAGTAACGTCACACTGTATCATTCACTCATTGCAGTACATAAACACTACTCGAGGGACTGGTGCAGAAACACATGCATACAAAGATGGAAGAAATAAATGTGTGTGTTAATGCTGTGTCTGTATGTCCAGAGGAAGAGAAATGGAATATATAAAAAGAGACAACAATCCACACTATTACTGTATTCTCATTTTATTATATAATACTTTTAAGCGCATAATTATTGAGCACTAATTCCCAGAACTGATAAAATACAATTTGTTTATATTGAAAATAAGTTACATTAACTTATATCTAACATAATAAAATATTAACAACAGTATTAGAATACATGTTAATGTCTAAAAATGCACTTGCCAGTCCCAGTATTCACAAGTTTTGCTGTGGTTAAAATCATACCGAAATCATGATTTGAGCCAGTAAGTGACAAATTGGTATTTTTTTAAGAATTAAAAGTGGTTAAAGCGAAAAAATAGGAATTAATGGAAAATGCATCTACAAAGTTTATAATAACAATAATTGATAGATTGAGTTTGCTGACCTTTGATATAATTTCTAAGAAATGATAACAAAAATGGTTTAAATAAACAATTAACATTTACCAAGCTTTCAGAGTCACTTATAAGTGACTATGAGATTCTCCTAGTGTTGCCACCTTGTGCTTATTATTACTGGCAAAAATAATAAAAACATTGCAAAATTTCCATTTTTCCACATGCAAAAATGGCGTAAGAATTTTTGCAGTTACGTTTTTATTTCATTAAGCGTGGTGGTACCATTGTATAATGTATAAGAGCGCTATATAAATGCACATTGTTATGTTATTTCATGTTAGTTCAGTTGAGTCAATATTTAATCTGTAACATTTTTAAAAAGGCTTTGCCAATGTTAGCCATGATAGGATCAGGGCTGGACTTGAGCACCAAATTTGGTGCAAAGTGCAAAAGTACCTGTCCGACTGGCGGGTACCTTTTTTCAAACTATCAAAGGGTTAATTCCGATCCAGAAGATTCCTCAATTCAACTTAGTCGTTCAGATCATAAAAAACTCTGTAAAATACCTGATTGATTTTTTTGTAAGTAAAAAAATAATAGGAAATCTCCAAGTTTGTTTAGCAAACTGAAGATTTTTGAAAAATCAACCATGAATGACACCATTTGGTGCACATTTTGCACACTTTTATGCAGTAGGGTTACGCTAGAATAAGCTTCAAAGTTGAGCAGAAAGTGGCAAAAAAAATGATCACAAAACAAGTTACGATCATTTCAAACAAAGTGTCCATAATAAATGATCCAAGAAATAAAATCACATCACAATGAATACCGAACTGTTGTACAACATGCAAGTAGAGGCTCCGCAAACAAAATATTGAGACAATCAACTTCTCTACTTGCAATTGGATCTCTCCCTTCAGGCTCAGCGTTTAAATCAAGCAAATTGACGCTCAGAGTTTACATTGGAGGAAGGGAATTTCCCGAACATCACACGTGCGGTAAGAATCTCATGATTAATTTCTGTAATTGCTGGAATCTGGCCTAATCTCTTTTGTGCAGGGATCATTCGCAGCAGCAGTAAAGCAACGTAAAACGGGGGATCTAAAATTATTTTCAATGAATGGAAATATAATTTGTACTTTTCAGTGCGCGTTGAAGCATATTTTTGGCCCACATTTTGGCATGTTCAGCATGTTAAGTAAGTCTTACAAATGGAATTTTGCGCGAATCTGAGCCTGAATATTATAATTTATAGTGATGATAGTGATGAGGAAGAGCTTGATGAGGAGTTAACTTATTTACCTTAATATTAGGACATTAAACTTATCAAACAAACAAACACAATATGATAATGAAACATGACCAACCATCCAATATCTGTGTATGTTTATTGTTTAATAAAAACAAGTTCAGCAAGTGGAAACACTGTCATCTATTTGTATTGTATCATAATTTTAGTTTGGAATCGAGAAACAAATTTGGGCAGGTAAATTTCTTGTCGGGCTGGTAACTTTTTGAAGCTCCCTGCCTGACTGGCTAGTACCAAAAAAGGTTTAAGATCCAGCCCAGGATAGGGTACTAATTAACCTTCATCTACGTCAGTGATATCAGCATGTGTTCCATTACTATTAAATACACAAAGACTTTAATTTGATCTTTGATTACAGTTGCTTTATCAGTGAAAATGCAACTGGATCCTGAAATAGATTTAATACACACTGACAATACAGTGAAATACTAAGTTGAATGTAAGACGACAGGAAAAACAACAATTTTTTCCTTCAAATTTACAAAAAAAATTGGAAATTAAAAAATAAAAATAATATTGTTGAAAATTCACGAAACTTTGAAAATAAAATGCTCGACGGACCATACATGATGTTTGTTTGCAAAAATTACGAAAATGTGGAATGAAAGCCAAATATGTGCGCTTTGAATATGCAGGCCTGTAATTTTTGTGGCACTTTCGCTAAAAAGGTGCCAATTCTTTTTGACTATCACCCTGTATGTCAGAAAACATGTGAAATAGAGATGAACTGTTCCTTTTCAAAGTTCGTTATTCGTCAGGTTTATCTGTCTTTTCTTCAGGTTTATCTGTCTTTTCTGCGGGTTCATCTGTTTTTTCTTCAGAATTATCTGTCTTTTTCACAGGTTTTTCTGGCTTTTCTTCCTCATGTCCTCGTAAAAGGTTAACTCTCATTTTGGCATACATAGCTTGGTCCTGCAAAGAAAAAATATGAAACAAAAGAAATATGTCAATAACATGTATCAAATTCAATTCAAAATTAACTTTGAATTCATTTTCAATCTTAATTTATCAATTTTGGTCAATTAACATTTTTTTTATTTATTCAGAAACAGAATGTTTATGTTTCCCATTCAGTACCTGTCCAATAAGAGCAGAGCTAATCCATTGATAGGGTCAAATCCAGTAATTTGGTGATCGTGGAGAGCGAAGGCTTGTTTCCTCAATTGATTTGTCCTCTAAAAAGGTTAATGAGAGTTTTGGCGGGGGTGTCTCTCCCAAAAGTGTGGGCGGAAGCCATTAGAAGGTCATGAACTTATTACAGGGGTCAAATTTAAAAACCCTTCAAATCTTGATGATAACCACACAGATGTATCCCATCCTAAGGATTCAGATAAGCTATAGTATGACTTCCTCCAATTTAAGGTTCTCGAGTTATAAGGGGGCAGTCATTTTCTTTATCATAGGGTGGTCCAAAATATGTCATTTATCGTTGTAATATTTTATGACCCCCTGAATGAAAGCGATTATTAGTATGACCCCCTTACTCAGATGTTGATTATTTTGATCCCCCTCCCCTCCCACCACACACACACAAGGGCCTATCTAGTTAGGGTTAATGGGGAACCAGTGGAGGTGGAAGGTGTTTTTTTAGGGATGACAAGCCCACATTTTGTTTATAATGTTGAAACAAAGGTTTTCAATTTTGAACTAACATTTTGACCCCCTATTACAATAGTACATAATTTCAAGATGCCCCCTATTTTCTATTTTCAAAGATCACCACATAGATCAAATTTGAAATAATGCTCTGATTTTCATGAAAACGATCTCAAACCATACATATTTGCATAATAATAATAATAATAACACACACTTATAGAGCGCTTTACTTTAGTGAGATCTAAACTCAAAGCGCTGTACAACATATAAATACAAGATTAAAGCAAAAATACAACAATGATCATAAAACTACAGAGATAAACATACACAGAGTCAAATGCATATTTAAACAAGAGATATGAATGTGTATGACATTAAAAATGCATTATGAATGAAATGAAAGATCATGAACAAAAACACATCAATTAGATTTCCAAGTTAAATAAGTAGGTCTTAAGTCGCGACTTGAACTCCTGAACTGAACCTGCCTGACGTATGTCCATTGGGAGAGTGTTCCATAATTTAGGGCCCGCGATGGAGAAAGCTCTATCACCGAAAGACTTCATTTTGCTTTTTGGAACAACAAGAAACTCACGGGAGCCAGAGCGAAGGTTAGCCGTGGGAATATAAGGTTTCAGCAATTCAGACACATAACTTGGACCAGCATTGTTAAGTGATTTATACACAATGAGCAGGAGCTTGAACATAAGGTTTCATCATTAGTATAATTTGGAAGGTTCAGGATGCTTTTATTTTTCCCCATTTGACCTTATTGACCTTCATCTACTTTGCAAAATTATCTAAAGAGAATCATGCTAAATACAGCAAACTATCTAAATATGATACCAAATGCTAGAATGTACAATTTGAGATGATTTTCATGAAAAGCAGAGTATTATTTCAAAATTGACTATGACGACCTTTGACCTTTTCTCTTAAAACTCGAGAACGGTACATCAGAGATAGGTCAAATTATATTTGTTCTGACCCTTGTAATACAACGAATACATTGGTGTTGTTTTCATCAAGATTTGAACTTTTTTTTCATTTTACCCCTGTTATTAGTACATGACCCTCTCACAGCTTCAGCCCACACTTTCGCGAGGGACACCCCATTTACATTTTTAATCAAATCTTTTAGGAGACAAATCCAAATACAAACGGACCTTTCGCTTTCCACGGTCACAGAATTAATGAATTTGACCCAACTACTAGCGCTTTAGAATCCCACATTCGATAATCTGCAATCACTGGAATGAATGAAGTACAGGGTGACCCTAAAGTTTCGAAACCATTTTAAAGATTTGTATCTTTCTTAGAATTTTGGAAAGAGAAAACTTACATGCTGAAAGGTTTAGCCACATAACTCAAAATACCATAAAACTATTCGTTTTGCTGGACGCACTGTACAAGTCACTGTATTCACATGCAGGGTGTTCCTCACATTCCATTAGTGTGGATTTTGTTTTAAATTATTTTCACTTTTATTAAATGTTGTGCACAACATTAACTCTAACCTCCTAGTCGCATTTTCCAAGGGAATTTTTTTCAACAACAAAAACGCGGACAAAAAGAGTGGCGCCGCCACCGGGGCTTGAACCCACAACCTCTCGGTTGCAAGATGGACGATCTACCAGTGCGCCACAGGGGCCAACCATACTTGGGCGAGTATATTCACCCAACGAGTATATTCGCCCAACTATGTAGCCTGGGGCCATTATTTCATCAAAAAAGTGCCACGCCAGCTGGCACAAGCAGACTTTACCGTGGACATTTGTGGCACTGGGGGTGGTTAGGGTTAATGATGTTCATAATAAGGATTATATCAATTTGAAATTAAAAAGAATCATGGTAGAGAACCTCATCCCAACCTCTTTCATTTGTTGCATCCTTGACTTTATTCAGCTCATTATACTATGCTTTTATATGAATGTGCAGTCAGTCTAACAGTTCGGGAAACTTTCCACTGTATTTTAGCAAAACAGATCGCTGTTTTTGTAAGTTTGGTACCAAAATAATTCTACAAGTCTTCTCTATCCAAATATATTTTTATTTTTTACTGCAAATTATATATCCAGCGATATAAATTTTGAAAAAGGTTTCGAAACTTCTGGGACACCCTGTACTTTCCTATAATATAAATGTGAAATAAATGACAACAAAGTCTTACCCTTTTTGATACGGATGCTTTGACTTTTGAGAAAGCCACCTCAAAATCATCTTTCATGACTACAATGCTAGATCCATCTACTTTCTGTGTGATGTCCACCATTGCTTGGATGTTTTTCTTTAAAGCACTCATTGAAGCTTCTCTGATGAGGGCAGCTAAGTCAGCACCACTGGTATAAAAGTTTAACAAATAGAACAACAGTTTAAATTGGTGCATATACTAGTGTCCCATTTGATAATGCAAGGTTTACATGTCTCTACAGAGAAAGGACATTACAGGGGTTTAATTAGAGGTAAATGACTGCGTATCCGTTGTTTAGAGGGTACTGAGGAAATTCATAACATTCACTTTGGTATCGAGGAATTTAACACCCTAAGGGAAATTTCGAGGTCTGAAGTTAAATGTTATGAATTTTCAAAAAAAAACGGTTAACTGATCAAAGTCATTAACCTCATTTATAAACATAATACAATGAATGTGGTTTTGAAGAAAGAAAAAAAATTATTTGCTGAAAAAATTACAAAAATACTGTCTTTTCCCCATCATATATGAACACTTCCCTGTGATTTAATCAAACAGCCCGCTAAGTAAACGCACTTGCCAACGAATCCACAACAACTGAACATAAAATACAAAAAGGCAGGTAAGTGATTGGTGGGTTTAGCCATTCTGACTTGTTACACAACTTACATTGATATTGAGGGTCAGCTTTTTTAATCCAAATTCTGACTTAAGGCCAAAATCTTTTTTGTTATGTTGTCCTCCACAACTTTCAGAGAGGGGCAGGCGGGTGGGCGGATTTTTTTTTTTTTTTTTTTTAATTTCTTTTACCAGCGGAAGCTCAAAGTTCAGCCAACAAGAAGTTGAAGAAAAAAATATCTGAAAGAAAAAAAATCTGAAAAAAATCTGAAAAAAGATCGGAGCGGCCCTAAATCTGACGAGCGGGCGGTCGAGGACAACATAACAATTTGTGTTCTTTTGCCTAATCATTAGATTTGTAATTCCGATGATTTATGCTCGACTCCAAAAGAGTATTGTGGTTTAACATTTATCTGACTTACGTATATCCTAGGCATCGTTTGTCCATTCCTAATGACTCAAGGCTGACATCAGATGACATTACAGGTTTGGTAGCATTCTATCAAAAGGAGGAGGCAGTTTAATAATAATGAATAAGCATACAATCTGGTTACCTAACCTAACTATGTTAAAGTTTACAAAAGAATAAAAGGGGCAAATTCGACTTTCAGGTATATAGATTTACTGTCTGGAAGAGTGTTTGTTATTAGATTAAAGAGTCATGCAAATTTAATGTGTAACAATTTTTCTAAACATTTTAAACCAAGTACCGTATTATCCCTTTTAAGCGCCCACCCCCATTTTTCTCAATGACTACCAACAAACAATCCCTTAAAAGCGCCCATCTTTTCAATTACCATAGCACTGTACAACAACATTTTTCGCCACAGCGTCCTTCAATAAAGCAGTACCAGTAAGCCTGGTTCGATCGCCGCCGCCGCCCGCTCCCCCCGATGCGAGCTGCCATCCTTGTTTTTTATTCATGGCTTAAATACAACATCGCGCATGCTCAAAACTACCGAGAATAATCGAAGTTTTCGGAAGGGCACTTGAACCTTTCGGAACATTGACGTCATGAAATGTGGCCACAGTGAGACCACTGCGACGCCGCAATGTTGATTTTCCCCCAAAATTTTAAACAGTTTACTTTTCGATCGCACATGGTTTTCCGCTAGTGCAACCTTGCCAAATTCGACAGTGTTTACGATAAATGAGTTTAAAAAAGGTAACTTAATAAGCGCCCACCGAAAATGACTTTGACCTGGGCGCATAATAGGGATAATATGGTACCTCAAATAAGCTAAAAGGGTCTGCAGCAGGCTGAAGCTCTCTGCTGTGCATTTCATCATAGGCCATAGTTATGGGCCATCATTTGAAATAATTGGGCCTAGAGCCAGTTAAGTGGGTCATTAGCACCACACTCTCTTTATTCTAAGCCCTGTTTACACATTTCTCCAGTCTGTGCTCATATACCTTAATATGGGTAAATGAACATACCTTAGTAATAGTTGTGAGAATGGCCACCCTGTCTCCTGGTGTTGGTATGCCTACATATATGATCTTGTCCATTCTGCCTGGTCTCAGTACTGCTGGATCTATGATATCTGCAATAATAAAAAGGCATTTCAAAAGTAAATCAACTGGTCAACAACCTTTGTAAATAATAAGTTAGTAGTAAATATTGGGATGAACACATGAAATGTGTTGCTGCATTAAGGAAAAATACTATGAAAGAAAATAGTCATTCTCAAATTTGAAATGAAATTGACACATCATTTCTGTTACATCATATCACCGACTTGAAACAAAATTCCACAGAGAATCGATATATATTTAAGAAATGAACTGTGTCCTATGCCTGCTGACCATGACGCACCCAGTGTAAAGTCACCAATACATATTTAGAGATATGGTCCAATAAACCAGACAGAAATCGATAAGAACACAAGATTTTACGGACCAAATTTTCATTTGAGTACTGAATTTTGTTTTGAAATATGGTCTGAAAAAACCTTTTTTTATTGATTTGTGTTGGGATTATTGGCTCATATCTCCAAAATATGTACTGGTGACTTCACACAGGATTCGTCATGGATGGTCACATATCCTTTTCTTACCTGGTCTGTTTGTTGCTCCCATTATAAATACTTGTTTCCTTGCCTCCAAACCATCCATTTCTGTCAGTAACTGATTCACTACTCTAGCTGATGAACCAGACTGAAAAGGAATAGGTACAAGAAATAAATGTTATCAAATTCTGAAGATGTGGATACCACAAAAGAAAAATGAATTAACTACAGTTAGGATAAAGTGTAAGCTTAGGCCAAACAAAGAAGACAGTTTGTTTCAGAAACATTTTGCAAAAAAGCTAAGTGCTGTGTGATTTTTAATTTTTTTGAAAATAGGCTATGAGGTATGCGATTTTGTTGTTGTTGTTGCTAATCCAAGCTTACAGAACACCTTTTTTTTACTTTTTAAAATAAAATAAAAATAAAAATAAAAGATCAAAATATCAAAAATGAAGGCCTCAACGCATAGACCTACACGCCATATAGCTCATTTCACATACCAATGCGGGCGGGCTTCTGAGACAAACCTTCTTTTTTGTTTGGCCTTAAAGGGGCATTTTAATGTTTTACAACCTCATGAAAAAAGAAAGAGTGTTTCTGCGTTTTAAAGATAAAAATATCAATGCATCATATTTTGCTGGAGCTCATCACCACACAGTATATGAGTCACATATATTGAATGAATGTCTTACCAATTATGTTTTCATTTAACCCCCTGAGAACTACCGGCCGATTGGTCCGAAAGATAGATACATCATTTATTGCGCCAATCAGAGGCAGTATTAGAATAATTGTATCCCTGATAAAGATTGGAGTGATATAATTTACAAGCGGCATTTTAATTGGCTATTCAAATGAGCATATCTTGCAATACACCAAACAGAACCGCAGTAAGATAGACAGGTAGACCCCAGGGGGTTAACATGCATCCTGTGCATTCATGGGTCAAATGACATACATCAAACAACCATTTCATAATTGATAATTTATTCCAATCCACATTTACTTTCCAGTTTTGTTAATCAATATTTTCTGTGCAGTGCCCTTTCTACACACAGCAGCTCACAGGATACCGCTGTGCATGTAATTGACAGCTGGTTCTTACTGAGAATCACCATAGATAAACAATGGTTAGATCGCCACTGGTTTTTGGCCAGGATCAAGTAAGATCGTGGAGCGCTTAGGTATCTACAAGCCTAGAAAATTCCCTCGCATCAATATTAGTACCTCTGAGGTATCCAGATGCTAAGCGCTCCTGTATTTTAGAAAATATTGGCCAAAAACGTAGTTCCACCAAAAGATCATGGGGATTGGCAAAAATAGCCTAAATGTTGTGAACACCCTCTATAATCGCTGCATGGTTTTGAGTTTGGCATTACGATCGGGCGATTATGGTACAATGCATAGCAGATAAATGAAGCATATCATGGATATAGGAGGGCAGTATTTGGAATAGGTATACTCAATAGGAGAGGGCGTACTTCTGTATGTTTTCATTTACTATTTGTATATTGTTATTTTTGTAAAAGAATGCACCATTTTTAAAGACGTGTGCCACTGTTGTAAAAGCGTATGTTCTAATTTTACGCATATTTTTAACACCGTCCTCAATAAAATTGCTCCTTATAGAGTCATCCGTATAAAGCAAGGTACAGAGCCTTGGATGACTTCTAGCATTTTAGATTTGATCAGAACTAAGAGACCATATGCGTTACTGCCTTGATAGAGGATTTCCAAATGCCTCTTTCAGTGAATTTACTGCCATCCGTAACAAAGTTCAACAGGAAATTATGAAGGCGAAAGCCTCTTACTTCAAAACTAAATTGGAAGATAGTCAAGGCGATCCTAGGAAACTGTGGCAGCACTTAAAACAGCTTGGCTACAGCTCCAAGTCACCTGAAAATGCTAAGATTGTCTTGAATATCAACGGTGAGCTTTGTCATTTTACCCGATCAATTTGTAATTACATCAATACATTTTTTGCCATTATTGCTCATAGCTTAGTTAGTAAACTTCCATCTCTTGCAGGTGTTTCTGGAGCAGTGCCTGAGTCATTTGTTACGTTTTATAGAATGAAGGGTGTGACCCCCCAATGGCTGTGTTTTACAACCTGTTTCTGAGGATTTCATTTTCAAGGAGCTTTCAGGTCTCAATAAAAACAAGGGACCTGGGCTTGATGGTATTGCTCCTAGATTCTTAATGATGGGGCCCAACAACTTGCTCCCTTGATAACTCACATTGTCAACCTTTCAATTGCCTCAAGCACTGTCCCAGATGATATGAAATCCGCCAAAGTCATTCCTTTATTTAAAAACTAAAGTAGACTTGAAGTGGGTAACTATCGCCCTGTGAGTATATTGAGCTGTGTGTCCAAAATTCTTGAAAAAAGTGTTTATAAACAGATTGAAAACTATCTAAGTTCCACGAGTTTACTATTCAAATTCCAATCAGGCTTTCGAGCAGGTTATTCTACTGAAAGTTGCTTAATATACCTCACTGATTATATTAGAAAAGAAATTTCAGAGGGTAAGTTTGTTGGTATGCTATTGCTTGATGTGCAAAAAGCCTTTGATAGCGTGAATCACCAAATCTTGTGCAATAAACTTGAGGCTATGGGAATCGACCCCAGTTGGTTTAAATCTTATCTAGCCAATAGGCAGCAGCTGGTGAGCATTGATGGCATCAATTCCAGTCTTGAGCAGCTCTCTTGTGGAGTTCCCCAAGGGAGCTTGCTAGGTCCCTTGCTCTATCTTTTTTTTATAGCAATGACATGGAATCCTCTGTTCACAACAAGCTGCTTCTATATGCTGATGATAGTGTCATCATTTCATCTCACACTGATCCTGCGGTCATTTCCCATAGCCTCAGCTCTGATTTGAAATCATGCAATGATTGGTTGATCGCTTACAAACTTTCCCTCCATGTTGGCAAAACTGAATGTATCCTTTTTGGAACAAAAATCAAACTTGGCCAAACAGGTGATTTTAACATTTCTTATAACGATCAAATTATCAAAAGCCAGGATTCCATCAAATATTTGGGTGTGACGCTAGACCAATGTCTCTCTGGTGACAATATGTTTAATTCCATCATGAGCAAAGTCAGTGGCAGACTAAAATTTCTCTACAGACACTCTCAATATTTCAACCAGAAATTGCGCAAAAACTTATGTCCGGCTCTTATTCAGTGTCACATTGATTACTGCTGCACCTCATGGTTTTCTGGTCTCACTTCCACTAAACAAAAGAAACTGAAAACGTTCCAGAACAAAATGGTTCGTTTTATTCTGAATTTACCTCCTAGAGAGCATATTGGTCAGGTTCACTTGAACTCTATCAAAATACTTGACATCCAGGATAGAGTCAAACAGTTGCGCCTCAATCATGTGTTCAATGTCTTCCATGCATCCGGTCCATCCTATTTACAGCAGTTTTTCTCCAAAGTGTCCAATGTTCACTCCCATGGCACTCGTTCAAGATCCTATAACTTTCATGTTACACATCACAAAGGCCTTGCTGCTGATACTTTTTATTACAATGGTATCATTGACTGGAATTCTTTACCTAACCATGTTAAATCCATCCCTGTTAAACATGCCTTCAAAGCCCATGTCAAAGCACACTTGTCTCAAAGTTCGTTGAACCGGGAGTTGGCTGAGTATGCTTAAACTTATTTCTATTGGTCCTCTTCTTTTGTCCTGTCTTGCTTTGTTTTTTCACACTTTTGCAGGCTCCATTTTCTTTACTGGACCCCATTGGAAATAAGTTGGCATATTTAGCCAACTTTATGGGCTATCCTGGCATATTGATTTGGTTGTCTATTTTTGTGTGTACTTATTATATATTTGCTCTTTGTGTATTGATTGCTTTTTAATTTTTTGTATTGTTTTGTCAATTTGCCAAATAAACAACAAACAAACAAACTAATAAATAAACTAAACTATGGGTTAAGCTCGGGAAATACAAAGAATGTGCAGTCGGGTGCGCAAAATTCACCATACATCGTTAAGGTTTTTTTTGCATGTAGATAGATCAACAAGTTCGAGAGCAGCGTCGTCACTGATGTCTTTTTCATTATGACGAGTCACCTGACAATCCCATTCCGATATTACAGGCATGATTATGAATTTGCATGAAAAACCTGAATAGCCTGAAAAGGTGCGTGAAATCAGCTTATAAAGGCCAAAAACGGGCTGAAAATAAAAGAAAGTGCGGAAATTTGGAAAACAAAATAGCCTGAATTCAGGCAAAAGCCTGAACATAATCATGCCTGATATTATGTTTGGAATCTCTTCTTCACAGCGGGATACCCTAAGCTGCTATGCTTTCCACACATGCACTACACCTTTTATGTTCCTTAATGCATTCTGAAATTCTTTTGTAAGTGACCTAACCCCCCCCCCCCCCCCCCCTCCCCCCTCCCCTCAAAATGTTTTGTTGTTGTTTGTTAATACCTCTCCATGGTCAGACCTTCTTGGGCACAAGGCATCCAACTCATCAAAGAAGATGACACAAGGTGCTGAATTCCTGGCACGCTGGAAACATTGTCTCACTGCTCGCTCACTCTCTCCCACGTACTGAAATAAATAGATATACTTTATTGTAAAAATAGGCATTTGGCACACCATGGTCTGGATATTATACAGATACAACAGAACACTACCATTCTGTAATAAAACCACAGTAAAAGACATAAAAAAATCAAGGAAATGAAATGGAGATGGGCAGGACATATCGGGAGACAAAACGATAATCGGTGGACAATAAGAACAACCGAGTGGCAACCCGTACAGGCAAAAGGAGAAGAGGCAGGCAGAAACAAAGATGGAGAGACGAGCTAACTGAATACAGAGGAACGACATGGACAAGAGAAGCACAAGACAGACACAGATGGAAGATGCTGAAAGAGGGCTTCAGCCTATAGAGGCTGAAAAAGCCTAGGTAAAGGTAAAGGTAAAGGTCTGGATATTCATGAAAGTTGTTGGTTCTATGCATTGGAGGAACAATATATCTGGGCAATGTCACACACTATTTCTGAAAGAGCGAGGCTAAGAATAATAGGATCTAAGATTAGTGGACTAACTCAGCATACAAAGCTTGTAAATTAAACACATATTGAATTCATTCAAAAGTTTTGTATGGGTACAAGAATAAAAAGACCAAACAAAAAGATGATTAAGAATTTTGGGGATCTCTTGCCATAATCTTATGTCTCATGATGTCTAGGATTTGGTCAATATTATCAAGATTAATTCTATACACTTACCATGTTCATCAGTTCAGGACCTTTAACTGAGATAAAGTTGATACCTGATTCATTGGCAATAGCCTGCAAATATAAAGAAATTATCTCAAATGAGTTAATGTATACACAGGTAAGGTAAAGCCATGCATGAACAATAGTGACCAGAAAATCTTAATATTTTCCAAAAGTTCAAAACTGTTAAATTATGTACAGAAGACACCTTGGCAAATTTCTATCTAATTTGTATGCATGTTAACATTAAAACATTCGACCTAAACATTTCAACATTTATCTCACTCACAATAAGATATCTAGTTGTAATGGTCTATCATCAAAATGCATAAGCCACAGGATGGTGTGTTTTTTCTGTAACAACTCTGTCGAGCATTCATTTTGATTTGATTTTGTACTATTACTCGTGTCTGCTGTACCCTTCTCAAATTCCTGCAACACTACTGTTTGGTGTCTTCTATACGGCAATATCCTCAAATAGGTCTTACACACTGAATAAACCACAAGGCAGCTATCGTTTTTACAATGTAAACCAACTGCAAAACAATTGCTGCCATGTGCTCTATTCCATATATGAGACCTATATGGAAATCATCCTGGATGTCACTATAGACACTAATATAAGAACACATGTATATATATTTACCTTTGCCAGTAGTGTTTTGCCACATCCTGGAGGCCCAGCTAATAGTATGCCAGGCGGACTGGTTAGACCCAGGGCTTTGAAAGCTTCTGGATTGCGAACAGGTGCCTGCGTGGATAGACAGAAATGATAGACAAATGAAAAAGGTTTGAAATGCTGGTTTTAACCGGCGCGGATATAAAACCCTTTTTAACACAACATGGTTTATCCTTGGTGTGTGGCTGCACAGAATTAGCCAGATCAAAAATTCTAATAGTTATACAGCTTTTTCTACAATGCCGCTTTTACAATATATATAACTCATGAATATGTAACAAGTTTACATCCACAGAATCTGAAAATGCCAACCACCTCAAAATATTCAAATCTGAAGTTTTGAGTGGTAGTATAGAAGTTGAGCGTTAGTATTGTTAAGTTGAGCATTATTGTATACAAAGCATATTACAATACACTTACCAATATAGCCATAGTGAGATCTTCCCTAATTGCTCCTAGGGCACCTACATCATCCCATGTCACATCTGGTATAGTGGCAAAACCTTCCCTCTTGGCTGATGGTTGTACAAATGGTAATGCTTCCTACAAAACCAACAAATAAAATCCGCTTCTTAGAATATTTATGGCAATATTATTACATTTAATTTCCTCAGGTTACCCTGCAAATTATGCATAATTGGTGTCTTTGTAAGCAGAAATCTAAAGAGCGCATCAAAAGAAAGTCATACACTTTGTTTTGTCCTATTGAGTAACTTCTGATTATTGTTTAACCAACCAGGCTAGATAGACATTTGGATGAATCTTTTTGGCACACAACAATATGACCGCTGGGGATATCGATCACACATTGCAACTGCTACACTACCCATGCATGACAGTTTGAAGTTGAATTACGCCGTGCAGGGAAAAGGTGCAGTGATCAATATGGGACAAATATAAGGGATGTGCTTGGTAAACTCCGGTCTCTTTTCCTTGGTAGTGTGTTGAAAATGCGAATTTGAAATTTGAATTTTCTTTAAATGGTGCTAATCATGGCTTTTCTTGGTTGTTTACCAAATGTGTATTTAGCCTGTTTGGTTAAATATAATTGAAAGTCACTTTATAGGACATAAACAAAGTGTATGACTTTCTTTTGTTGAGCTTTATATGTAAAAGGTATGCTTCAGCAAATGTATCGCAAGCTCCCGGGCCTCAAGAATTATGATTCCAAAACGGTATCTTTCTTTATTTAGTGTTTGATAATGAGAAATATAATGACACTCAATTGTTAAACGACCAACATATTTGGGTGGGACACCCTGTACGTACCTCAAAATCTACCATTTCAATGTGTAAATCTTGCAGTTCTTCCTCAGTGAGTGGAGGCTGCTCTTTCAACCAAGTCAGCACTATAAAAACCAATCATACATACACACAATTATTTATTTCATCATACTTTATACAATCATTAAAATGCAATAAAATTGATGTACATAAACCCAGGACATGATGTTGACTCGTCAATGACCAGCACTGACCGACCAACATACAGGGAAAGACAGGACAAACAATACAAACATCAAAATTATAAATAATCTTAAGATTTGAATCTGGTATGGCAGATACTTAAAGGATTTGCGCTCTGTGTTAAAGTCCTTGGGTCATACTTTTAGACATGGGACTGTGTCCCATTGGGGCTCGTTTCGAGCATTCCAGATCGTGTAACTGCACAGCATTTGGAGATTTTGCTAATATGCTTAATGACAGGATTTGAAAGTCTGGACCCGACAAACCTAAACGCAGTACGCAGCCTCTTCACAATTATTGAACAAACAATCGGCAACCTTTTCAATACTTTGCATTGCATGATCACATGACCTGAAAGCAGTGTTGTGATGACTTAAGTCAATGAGTTGACTAACACTTTTTTGATGACTTGATTTGACACGAGTCACTGAGAGCAATGACTTGACTTGACATGTGACTTGGTCTCAACATTTCTTTTAGAAGACTTGACTCGAATAAATTCTTGACTCAAGTAGATTTTCCAAAAGACTTGATTTGACTTGAGTCCTGTACTGAATGTTCTAAAGTAAATTGAGTCCAAACAAAGTTTGACTGTCAAATTGAATATAGTTTAATGCCTAAGTTACTTATAAGAAATTACTCTGTACATGGATGATAATTTTTGAATGAATGATCATGGCATTTCAAACAGCATTAAGCATTTTCACTTTTTACACACATTTTCATCCTTCTAACCTGTTAAATATAATGGTTTGTCCTCTGAATCACATGATGCTATCTGCTTGGATACGATACCAACCACATCAGTTGGAATGTCAACAGCGGGAAGAGCATCTGAAGATTTCATTAGACTGGTGTTTTCATCTGCTGATTTGGGTGCCGTTACAGACGATGGCATGGTGTCAATATTGCTGCTGGCATCCTCCTGGATGTCCATCTTATCCTCTGAAGACTCTGCTGATTCTAAAATGGCTTTGGCCAGTCGTTGCTCACTTTGTAACTTGTAAAATATTCTGTTGACAAAATGTGGATAAATAAAATCACTGTGAAGAAAAATATAACCCACTTCTACAGTCCTTGATCCATGAAACAGTTTTGAATGGTTTTTTTCCATTTTTCAGAAAAAACGCTTTCTTTACATTAAGAAAATCTTAAATTCCAGAAGTCAAATTGCATTGACAATGTCATTAACATTTTGTGATATCTGCAACACTTTCTATTTGTAGGTTCATGGTTGGCAATTTTGAGCATGACCGTTTCGAGGATCAAAGGTCACTCTCACTGACCTAGAGTGAAATGCTGTATACCTACCTATTGACAGCACACATAGCAGCTTCTCTACACAGAGCCATGAGATCAGCACCGACATATCCAGGCGTGAGGCTGGCCAGACGATGGAAGCTAAATTCTTCTGCTAACCTCAGATTTCTACATAATACATTCAATATTCTGCAACAGAGAGGAGAACATAAAAAACATAAAATGGTAGTGATCATTTTAAATTGCAAACTTTTGCGTATAAGTGTAAGCTTATAATTCCAAAGTCTTGGCATCCCATGCCAGTTTTGATTCAATTTGATATTGAAACATGGATGAAAACACCATTGCACGATACAATCACTAGAATATGTGCTGACCTCACCCCTAACTTTAGGATACACAAAATATAAGGAGAAAAGAAAAATAGAAAAATGCAAGAATCCATCACATCATTAAATAATGTAAAGCTGACACTGAGAATTGAATACACTTAATCTACACAGATGATGATGGGACTTTTAAAATTCTGAAATTCCACGATATATGAAAAAACAGCAGACTATTTTGCTAAAATGTCTAATATAAATGCAAATTTAGGCAAGAAATCTACATCTGAGAGTGAACAAAAAAATGGACTTTCACATATTTATCTACAAAATATCAAACCTGCATCTAATTAAATGATAAACATAAAATGCAATATAATGTTTAGCTCACCTTTGCCTTGCCTTTTCATCCGGTATCCCCATGGATATTTCCCTGTCAAATCTACCAGCCCTCCGTAATGCTGGATCTAGTGAATCAACCCTGTTGGTGGCTCCTATTACTAATACATGACATGCACTGCTGTTCAGGTCTGAAAATTAAACAAAGGTACATCATATTACAATATTACTAACGACAGTTGAATTAGTTGTTAAAACTGTTTGGTGAGGGCTCATTTTTTTTAATTCGTTTTTTTAATATTGAGTAAAAAAGATTCTACTATGCTTTAATATAAAATTAACAAATCTGACATGACATCATTGTTAAAATATAACTACAGTCATTGTCTGAATGCTTTGCTGGTTTGAGCGTTATTTTAGCGTCTGTTGTGTGCTGTACACTGATAACACAGGTGTGTGATGACTGTATCCAGGTGCGTAATTGCCTAATTGATGACATGCCCAATTGCTATCACTGACAGATCACAACTTTAAATGTGGCCATTGGTTTTACCATATTAAGCAACCTTTCCCAACTTTTAAAGTATATCTCAAGGATCACTGAACCAATACTAGGCATGTTTGAACTTATTTCAATGCATTTCTCATGGTGGTTCAAAATATGGCAATGAAATTCAATAATTTTAACATTTTTGAAACATTTTGTGAAGTTTTGGAATGTCGTCTGCAGACGCCTGCCGTGTGGAAAATGTTAACATAAATACATTTGTGTGTATGCCTCCAGCAAAGGATTCTGAGAGCAAGCATCCCCTTTGTTTTATAATGCAATGAGTGAACACTTACCATCCATACAAGACAGCAGCTGTGCCACTATTCTCCTCTCCATTTCTCTCTGAGCCGTTTCTCTCTTTGGTGTTATAGCATCAATTTCATCAATGAATAATATACATGGTGCAAGGGCCTGATAAGATAAGAAACAACAATTCAATGGCAACCATCAATTAATTAAATGTTAACTGCTTGATTTGATAGCTAGTATTCAGAGGGAAGAGAATAAAAAGTAGCGAAAATTCAAAATCATGATAACAATGTCAAGAACAACAAACCTTCTGTAAAATTATGTGAAAAGAACTAAAACATCCACTTTTGGAATAAAATGAAAACAAAACACAGACAATTTCAGGTTAACCCTAACCAGCCAGGCTAAGTGTTTTTGTACAAACTGGGGGATGGGGACAAAGTATGATTTTCTTATCCATATTATCGCCGGGAAACCCCCGGGTTTTGACCCCGGACCCTCCGATCATCTCGCCATGTCCCTACCCACTCTGCTAACCGGCCAACGCTCGCCCGGGCAGCGATTTCGTACACACATATCAGCTTGGTCATCGAATCGAATGCTGTAGCATGTGTGTGAACATTGTTTTTTGCTGTAGTGAATCGTAGGTTCCAGGAAGGTCAGGGTTAACAAGCACTGAAAATTGTGTGTTTTAACCCTAACCAGCCAGGCTATGTTTTTGTGTGGAAACCGAGGGAGGGGGGACAAAGTTGGATTTATTTTTTTACCCAAATAATCGCTGCGAAACCCCAGGGATTTGACCCCCGGACCCTCCAATTACCGCACCACGTCCCTAACAACTCGGCTAACCTGCCAACGCTCGCCCAGGCAGCGATTTCGGACGCACATATCAGCTTGGTTGATGACGTCATCGAATCGAATGCTGTAGCATGCGCATGGACATTGTTTTTTGCCGTAGTGAATCGTAGGTTCCAAGAAGGTTAGGGTTAAAGCAAAGTCAAGATTAAACTTGACAATGTCTTTATGTTGGAATATGGTAATTGAGGGTTTAAAGTAATGGTGGAATGTTTATTGTCCTTCTTAAGTACCTACCAAAGCTTGTTCAAATACATCTCTAATGTTGCCCTCTGATTCTCCCGATACTCCTGACACAATCTCAGTAGCTGCAATCTTCAGGAATGGTAGATCTAACTCCTGGTAATGTATAGGTAAACATATTACAGATATCGTTAGAATTTGCCACGGTCAAACAACGTCAATACTCATTTCAACCATGTATATGCACTTGAATTAGCGTATCTTACTTTCTAGAATATACTTTAAAACTGATTAATTTTGCGAGGGATTTAATTTCATGAATTTCGCGAGAGATGTGAATTCGCAATTTAAATAACCGCGAAACTGACGTTGCATTGAAAGTTACAGTAACATTTCCAAATTCGCAAACTTACATGTTCGCTAGAATAGCAGTTAAATTCGCAAATTAAAGTATCTGCGAAATTATAGTGTTTTACAGTACCCTGCCTAAATCCAAAATTGTCCTGAACTTGAATCCCACACAACTGTCCAATTTGAATAGAAAAGATCAAATATATAGAGTTACAATTAACATTGATATCAAAGTAACATGGATCTGGTCCAAGGGCTTAAGCAGCCAGCCATGTAGGGAGTGTTTTACACACCCACATTTGTAAATACACAGTTTTTACACACCCAGTTTTTGTCCACATAGCCTAAGCCTATACTTTGTACACAAATCCTTAAATTTACACATCCAGCTTTTTGAATTTACACACCCACACCTTCAAATCCAGCCTAAGACCTTGATCTGGTCATCTCTATTTAGAGATGATTTTTTTCTGCACCTTAGTGGTGAATAACAAAAGAACAGATTCCCTTCAATACAATAAAGACTACCTATTCATATTCCACAAATTGTATGTGTAAACATAAATATGACTTTAGGTAGGGTTGGTCAGTCAGCCCATTTTTGTATTCACCATTTTTGTGAAAAGTTTGGTGCATTTTAATAACAATTTTCAACAACAAAAAATCCTTAAATTTGATAAAAAACAAGCAAAAAATAAAATAAATGTTGTAAAACAATCTAAAAAGAATTTAGAAAGAAAATTGTATATACAAAATTCTTAAATTTGCAACAACAAAAAAGAAACTAGGTCAGTCAGATCAATAGAATAGTTTTTTTAAATTAAATTTGTTGCTTTAGGGTGTGTTTTCTTCTCTGAGCTGCCACCAAGATGTTCTTTAGGATATCAAGGGAATCATGTCCCAAAACAGAAAGTTGACCAGCTTGAGTTGACCATATTGCAGTATTATGATGATTTGATGCAATCAGAGTACACAAGACAAAACATCAGTCAAAGGATTGGCATTGTTAGACTTCAATGAAATATCATAAATGTGTACCGCATGTCACAATTTACCATTACTTGAGGCCATGAAACAAATATGAAGCCCAAACCATTCCATTTTTTGTATGTTATTGCAAGAAATCTTGGGTGGAATACTTATATCATTTTAAATTTTAAATAAATAAATTCCTATTCATCATCAATCCAAAATGACATTGATAAATTAAAATATATTTATGTTTATTGAAACTTACCCCTGCAATTGCATTAGCTAATAGTGTTTTTCCACATCCCGGGGGACCATGTAGTAATACTCCCCTGGGTGGGGTCACACCAAGCTGTTGGTAGATTTCAGGGTGACGCATATGCACTAATAGTTTGCAGATTTCCTGAAATGTAGATACAGTAGTTGATTTCATATTATGAAATAGTTTCATCAGGAATTCAAACAAACATTATGAATATGATTTCATATTAGTTTTAATGAACACATGAATAAATATATATGGATAAGAATTTCTAACAATTGTTTATTTTATCTTTCTAATAATTACCTGATACCTTCTCCCTACATTCTCTCACACAAAAGAGCCCCATGTCCTCATTCAACTATTTTACAGAAAGTTCTGAAGCAATGGCAGTTTCAGATGATTGACACATCAATAACACTTCCTTATTTTATCTGTGAGACAACAACTTTAACAAAATGCTTAAATATGATATTGTTACACAAGGTTCAAAAACCTTGAATTTCCTATTGTCACTTTCTAAAACTTATAATTTATGAGCCAGACTTGGACAGAAATTAAAAAAGAGCCAATACCAGCTATCAAAAGCCTTTGAATGACCCAATTGAAACATCACGTGTCAGAAATGTTAATTACCAATGTCAGTTTAGGTCAGAATGCTGAAGAAAGTTTTGGTGACAACAAGGCATTTTGTCATCATAAGTGTAATATTATAGCAACACTCGTCATGCAATCATTGTGAACAGTTATGAGATGAAAAAATAACTTACATGTAGACTATCATCATTGCCACCAACATCCACAAAACTCACAGTAGGTACTGTCGGCTCAACTAGTGGAAAACAAAGACAATAAATGGAGAGATAGATTGAGAAAATTATAAAAATAATACCATAAGGCTTTTAAAAAAAAAGTTGACTTGCCCTTTGCAATCTACCCACAAATCTGAAAGTCTAGGGTCGCTGTTTCTAATAAACCAAGTAATTATGTAGACATATGGCTCTTTTAGGTGAGACCAACCTATATGTGATGCGATCTGTGAAAACCCGCCACATGGTGGGATTTTTCATATTGGAGATATTTATATCATAAGAAAGCTGAAACTGTGCTGATTACAGAACTGTTTTGATCATTTTTCTATGATCACTACAAAAAAAGTCATGAGTGAATGATGATTGTGATGTCATATAAAGTTACAAAACCAGATATCATGAAAACGGGCCAAAAAGATACATAGTTCAATAGAACAACATTATAAGGTTAATAAGAAAAGTGACTTAAGTAAGTTTTTGAAGGTGAAATTTCATAAAAGATGATGACACAAAGTATTGGACATTTATTTTCTAAAAATATCTTTAAAAATAAGAAAGATTTTCTTTTTTTTTAACATTTTACCCATAATCCCTTGTTCACATTTTGCGACATCCGACGGGTTTTCACAGATTGTATCACATATGTGCTAACCTCCCTCCACTCGGGTGACACGAACCATGAAGGCTTATGCACATCACAATGTGTACAATCATGAAGCCAAATGGCATTACAATGCACAACTGCTACATATTCAAGAGGTTATGATGAATGCGTTTAACAATATTTACATATAAAGATGTGGACCTTTCTTCCAAATGCAGCAGCCATTGAAGAAATTAGAGTTGTATCTCCAGTATTGTAACATACATCCTAGACTTAAATACAGTTGTTACGCTTTATTCTGTCACAGACTTGATTAAAGTCTATCATCGAGTCCATGAATGTATGCTGGATTCAACAGTCACCGCTTAATCTTAAATCTTTCAATGCACTTTGCTCACTTCTTTTTCTTTTCCTCTGTCCAGTCTTCAGTCCCGTTGCCTTTCCCATACTCTTGGCTCCGTCAACACCTTCCATGATCTTTTCTTCTATCGTCTGGTTCACACTTTTCCTCTTTTTAGGTTTCTTTTTTGGTGTCTCTTCCATTTCAGTTTTCTGTGCATAGAAATAAATTGAATCATAATGATAATATAGTCAGATGTTTACATTTGTTGTGCTCGTCCCTCTACACCTTCGGGTATCCTGATAGTAATATTTGACAAATTGAGTAAAATTCAAATCTTAAAAGAAAAGAAAAAAGAACACGTCAAATTAATCTTAATTCTGAAACCAGTCATCAATCCTTTTTAAAAATCACAACAGCGATCAGTGCTTACTGCTTGCCATGTATTTTCCTTTCCATTTCTGTAATCCATACCTTATTATTAATAACTGCAGGTCCTGATGAATTGGACTGTTCTTGGCTCTTCAGTTCCTGTGCCCTAATTTTCCTGCCAGCAGCCTCTTCCACATCACTTGAGACGTCAATGCTAATGTTCCCTAGTTGTACACTGTCTGAGTCTGAGTCTCGTCTCTTCGGTGTACCGGGATAGCTCTGTGATCTACCACCCTTGGAGCTTGCTGGTGTATTCCCTTTATATAAGCTGCTCAGCATATTGTTGGCCATATTAGTATCCTGAAAGGGAATGGAAGATTACTAATAATGACTGACAAGACAATTGATTGTAATCTATATCAAGACGTGTGGCTGTTGATATCACACCGAAACATGTACTGTAAATAATCTACAACTCGTATTGAAGAGTAACAAAACAAATAACTCTTCCGATCATAAAAGTCTGTTCCATCAACCCTCATACATTACTCACTACACACATTATTTACTACTGTCTCATAGGCCTGTATTCACACAAGCAGTTAGTCCTGGTTTAAATTTTAGGCCAGGTCTAAGTCCTTCTTTGAAGGATTTTAAGTGTCCCCACCCTATTTTCTTGCTTTAACCCTAACCGCACTGAATCTCACTAAATCTCACTGCCAGAAACTATCTCCGCGCACGTGGTGCTGGCATTGCCTCGATGACGTCACCTACCGCAGGCATATGTCGGCGGGAATTCTTAGCCGGCATATGGCCACACGTTTTAAACTGGTGGCCTGATATTGGGGAGCTGAGACATTTGTGCGAGATTTTCGCCCCAAATGTCAAATAATTTCATAAAGGCAGGTACCTACATAAACAAATGACCTATCAAATGAAAGCTATTGACGAGTGCTTTATAATGACATCAGAAGTGTGCACATAGGTCTTATAGTTCTTGAGTTATGCTAATTTAAATAACAAAATGACAGCGGGGAGCCGGCCCTGGATAAGACGGCCCTGGATAAGACAATTTGCATTAAATCTTGATTTTTAAAAATAAGAAGGCACATTCAAAGACAAATTAGCTATCAAATCACAGCTAGTGGGAAAAACTTTGATGCACAACTTTTGTATGCAACTTGTTAAATTCTTCTGATATGATGATTTATCTTAAATCAGTAGGCCTGTAATAGTAGATATGGCACAAAGCTATTTTAGACTGGGGAGCGGATGGTCCCGCGATCGAATCTCGGGGGGTGCTGGGTGATTTTTTGGGTCAAAAAGATAGTACTTTTCCCCCCTCCCCCTGATACGCACACAAAACATAGCTTTACTGGTTAGGGTTAAAGGTTAAAAACATCAAGTAAAGATTTAAAGGTAAGGACATTACAATTCTGTTGTACTTTCATATTTGAAGAATTAACAAAACTTAACAGTCCTTCCTATAGTTTAATCAGTTCCAAATTGGTTACAAATATTCGATTTTTATCTCTCCGCATGCAAAAATAATCCAAGCCTACTCGCACGATTTTGGCCACATGCACCCGGTTGTGGCCGTATGCACATGTCACGCATATGATGCACAGTGCCCTTGTTGCCTTCATGTGAGCCTGCATCCTTCTGTATTCATTCAGGGCTGTTATGAGGCTTCGCCAATTTGAAACTGTTCAAACTCTAGTAAAACTTAATCCGGAGTTAAAGTTAAGCAGGACTAAAATATTTGTGAATACAGGCCATTACGTATAGTGCATATCACCAAGGAAAAAACACTGAAACCAATCAATTGCTTATTGGCATTGAAGACGATACCCACTGTAGTCTGTTTCAGTTCCATGAGACAGTGACATCACTGCGTCCTTCACTAATCAGAGTGAATAAATGAACGCACCCTCCAAAGGCTCTGACCCATACACAAGTGTAGAAAGACGGTAGATACATACATGTGTGCAAACGCTGCACCTGTAAAGTTACGTCACTGTCCAGAGGAAGGGGAATAGACTATATCTATGAATTGATGATAATAGTGGTAGTAGGCAATTGTAATGAGATCTTATAAAATGCTATTTCATTTAGATGACGGCGCTGGTAACAAAGATACAACTATAACATCAACAACAAATGTACAAATACAATATTTGTACTACATGTCTACATAAATAAAAACAGAAAGTACATTAACTAGGAAACAAGTGAGTCCTCCGGTGTTTCTTAAAAAAATTGTATTGAATCTGCTGTGCATTCAGTTTTCCCTACCTTTACTTCTTCATAATCTGGATTGTCGGATGAGAAACTGTCCGAGTCCGAGTCAAAATTCTCAGTGCTTAGATCATCAATGTCACTACAAATTTTAAAAAAATAGGGATAAGTTGACAAATAGGCATAGCAATAGCATACAAATTACTTGATAGGAAAAATATATTTTGTTATGTTTAAAATCATCAGTAAACATTTAAATGAATTTGACAGTGACCACACAAACTATTATATTGATTACAGTAAAGTGGTGTAGTCAGTGTAAATCAGGCTTTTCAGTAAATATTCCTTTTCAAGAATATATGAAATTGAGGCTCTCAAAAATATTAGGCAACTGTACAAATAGGCAATAATGTCTATTACAAATTAGATACAAAGTTAACTTACTATTGCCGCCTCTTCCTTTTTTTAACCATATGTCTTTTCTCCAAACTGTCCAGGCTTCTATCGTCTTTCTTTTGTTGTTTTTCTGTGCCATACCAGTCACATACTTCAAAGAAAGAAAATCAAACAAAGAAACAAATAAATACAATATCTTCAGTAAAGTATAATAAATACACACCTAGGTTAATATCTGATGACAAAAGCCCAAAACAAAACAATCAAATACTATGGTGTAAAATAGATGAGTTGATGATATCAACATTTGTTTTAATTATTTTTTTCTTCTTTTTCTTTCTTTGTTGTGAAAAACAGGAAAATACTTCTGTGTACATGTAGTTCTAGATGGCTTTAATAACCAAACATTGCGAATTTGAGATTCTGTTTTATTTTAGAAAACAACAACAGATTAATAAAACAAATCTTTGGATAATCTTTTTTAAAAAAGCACTACAATTAGCATAACATTTCAGCCCAACAGATTAACCCTGCTTCAAATATCCATCTGCTTGAAGAACTCAGCCCTCAAATTAAGAAATGGAAAGGGCATGCAATTTGAAAGGGGCACCAAGGCAATTACGTACTTTTAAATGGAGTAAAAACAGAAGAACTTGTTTACTGCACTTTAACAACATCTTGGAACTTTCCTCAAATGTAAATGAAGTCACATCATGGTTATGTTTTGATAGCAATTACAATAAGGCCAAAAAACCACAAGTTTGTTTCCAGTAGCAAGCATGAAAAGTCAAATGCAAAATGTTTTTTTGAATTTGTTTTATTCTTCTTCTTCAAATCTGTGCATTTTTGTTACTCTTATGCTCGCTAAAACTACCATGTTTGCCGTATGTCGCCAATCGCCATCTTGAAACATGTTGGACACAATTTCGACAAAAGATGGCGCCCTAACAATACTTTTCCACCTTTTTTTCTATAAAACAAAATCAAGCGTCTTAATGAAATGCGCTCTGGAAACATTTGTTTATTTTGGCCTAATGGAATCATTGATAACTTACCTTTTTGGACAGATTTTCTGAAAACATTCCTTTTTCTCCTGGAATATTCCCTGCAATAATATTTGTAGTAAAAATATTAATCAAAAAACAGCCATATTATTTGTGTGTAATGAGTTTATATAGGACTCAAAGACAGAGTCCATTTTAAGAGGGTTGGTTTGAACAATCAATGAGGGGAGTGTGAATTAAAATATAATTCTTTTGTGGCTTAGGAAACGAAGTATTGTATTTTTATCACAAAGTGACCTGCTGGTATTTGAATACCCCAAAAGAGAATTTGCCTATGTACGGTATATACTCTACCATGGCCAGAGGCATCAGGGTAAATCAGTCCCTAAATAAAGGTACATGGCAAGCTGCGGAAGGAAAATCTTATGTTATCAATTATCAAATAAGTTACCACAAAGGAAATCACACAGTTTTTCTTTGCCGAACTCATTTTAGGGCAAAAGGAAGGATCTTTTGTTACTCTATCAAGCTTCTACAAAATGCATAGCATTGACATGCCATCTAAAGAAAAGCATTAACGACTAATGCTAAAAATATCCAAATTTGACATCTGATACTTTCTAATTACCTGTGCGCCAGTTGTAGGTTGTCAGCAATATACTCAGTATCTACACAGCGACTGTTAGGCCAATCCTTCAAGTACTGCAAATTAAGGAAATCAAAATAAATTTGAGATGGATGGTTACCAAAATAGTAACTGATTAATTATTGCTGCCTATTTTCTACCACTGTAGGTTTACTGATAGACTTCTGAACTCCATAACATAATGGCCCACCAGATTGAGATATAAGACAACAGTTATAAAGTGTTTGTTTGTTTGTTTACACGGTCGGTCAGTACGGACACACGCTTGGGTCCTGAAGGGACCAGACTCAAGCAAATTGCTGTGCAGTGGCGTAGCTATAGTGGTGTGTGGGGGTGGGGGGGGGGGGGGTGGGGGCAGGGGCAAATGTCCCCCCTGACCAAAAAAAAAGCCCTTTGTGCCCCCGCCCCAGCCCTATGTATGCCCCAGCCCTATTTATGCCCCAGCCCAGTCTCTGGATGTAGTATGTAGTGTGTATAAAGGCACTATGACAATTTACAAGGACCATTATTCGCATGTGTTTGGTGTACAACATGCCCCTTACCACATACCCCCGCCCCTCTCTCAAGTTTTTTGAGCTGACTGAATAAAATATTTGGGCACTCTTTTACAAACATTTCTAATCTGCCCCCCCCCCCCCCCCTGAAAAAATCCTAGCTACGCCACTGTTGCGGTGGACATTGATGATCCATCCATCCATCAATGTGACATTCCTAGTAGGTTTCAAAGACAGTACTAATGTATTTATTAGAACTTTTCTCACAAAAATAAATCATCCATCTTTGGATTATCAATCATCCATTTGTGTAGGTGCAGTAATGATTGTCATAATGAGCGATGACTAATATGGTCCACTTGTCTGTTTAATTTTTGCATGTCTTTGTAATAATTAGACTCCAAGATTTCAATTGTTGGCTTTAAAGGCAATAGGAAAAAACCTGTTTTGCAGGTGGATAGACCTCTCAGGTAGGGTCTGTCGTGTGGGTTTTTTTCCCACTTCAGAATTGACCAAAAAAATCGCTAATATATCGTCAGCTTAATAAAATAATTGCCTAAGTCATTTTTTAACAAATTGAGATTTTTGCCTTATTAATCAGCTCTTTACCATGGGAGGCACCTCGGCACCTATGGTTTAGTGCCAATGTCAATATTCAACTCTAAATCGTGCTACCAAATCAAAAGGATTATTGACTAAGTCACACGGGTGACTTAGGCATATTTATTGCATTGCCTAAATCAAATAGTGTGACTTAGGCAGTTTGTATGGAGACTAACTATTTATACAGTGAAAGTGTTTTATAAGTTTAGAAAGGTGATTGTAGTGCCAGAGGTTGGATGTAAAAAAGGTAGAGTACTATAGTGAATTTCTAAGAACTTTTATAATGTTAGAATGAGCATTGCCATGGTCAAATTGCCTAAATTAGTTTGTTGATGTAAATGTGCCTAGTAAAATAAACAACTGTAGTAAATATGTAGAAATGTTGTCATTCCACGGAAAATTTAAAAAATTTGGGTGTCATTTAACCCAAGATTTCAAAAGTGTTGGGTCAGTATTCCTTTGTACAGGAACCCCCCCCCCCCTCTCCAATTGAAAAAAATCTAGGTGGATTGGTCTGCAGTACAGGTTATTTTTGTCGCCTAATCCCCTGAAGGCTGCACAAATACTCTCCAACTCATTGCCCCATCATCATGATCATGGCGTGTTGTACAGCAATGAAAAACTAGTCTAGCCTTTTTTGTAAATTCTGCAGCGCACAAGTGACGTTTTGACAGAACTGTAAACAATTGTTGTTGGGACACTTAGGTAAATTTCACATGGACGCACACATATCTGTTTGAACGCACTCGTCACAACACTTGTATCCACATGCACTCATATATGCACTCATATTTGTCAGCCTTAATGGGAACCCTGTCTCTAATTTGGCCGGTTTGATCCACCTGGGAGTTTTTTTTGATAACCAACGTACATGTACTAGACTACCATTTGATAGGGACTTGGGCCTATGCATTTCTGTCTTGTGAATTCTAATCAATACCTCTTGCACTCTTCTTGCAAGTTGCTTGTCTCCAAAGTAGACACTACTCCTTCTTTTGTTGCTTCCTCCTCCAGATTGATGAACTGGACCAGGTGTCCCCCCTTTGTTGCCTTTGACAGGTGGCTTAGGTGTCATGTTTTCCACCTGAAAAATAAATAAATACTGTAAATGAAATCATATGAATACATAACACATGGCCCAAACATTTATTCCTTTGGCAATTCCTTATTTTATAATAATACTTTATAACGTCTATTTTGAGTACATGTATGTTCCATCTCATTGATGGGTACAGTATAATAAGAAACTATTTATTCACACCAATGTGCAATCTCTGGTACCACAATATAGAGAATGGCATCAGTCTGGCCTTGACAGTTAGTATGTCAAATCAATTACCATATAGGTTGAATATAACCATTGAGAGACATATGGGACATTTATCAGATAGTTTGAATTTAAATATAAAGCCATCTGGCTCAGGACAGTTTTACATGAATTTACATAACACTAGTACACAAATCCATGATATTGGTCTGTAGTTGGACAAAATCACATTGTAAGGTAACCAATCTTGACTCCACTGTTTTATGACCAAAGATATATATTGTATTGTAAGATTGCTGGAACACAAAACTTTAAACAGGAGCCAGTTTTTTGGCTTCAAGAAAGAAGCTTTGGTAGGCTCTCTGAAGTCTGTTGAGATATTGAACTTCCGAGCTATAGAGAACAAGATTTCTCTCTTCCTCATTTCTAATGCATGGTTAACCTATGAGAGGCTATGATCCTGTGTATTGACTTAGTAGATAAAAAATAAGGGGGAAGACCTGGTTATCATAAAGATGCATCGCATCTGAACACATACAATGTATTGCATGATGATCAGGTCTAGAAGGTAGAGGTTGCTAATTAGTTGCCTAATTTTAAAACCACAAATTAACTTAACATTTATAGCCTAAATATAGCCACCCCCCCCCCCCCCCCCCCCCAAATATGAGACCTGTCATCACGAAATGAGAGTTAAGTCGGAAAATTTAATTTTGAGGTTTGTCCAGATTCAGAATGCTCAGAAAATGCAACATGTCATAATTTCTCAATGTTTTCCTGGTCAAAAATCAAATTTAAATTGAAAAATTCCTTTGTTTTCTATTGATTTTTGACATGTTCATTGGACCATATCTCCTAATGCACACTGGCGACTCAACGCTCATTTTGTGGTGACAGGTCTCATATGTGTATAGACTCTGCACTCTGCAGCAAAAGGAACTTGTTGAATGGTTCAAAATGACACCTTTGCATTAATGCATTGTAGCTACGAAAATTCAAAAACTAGCATAGACAATCGGCGTCATAAATTTGCTGTAGCGGGAATGGGGCAATCCAAATTCAAGTAAGTTTTTCTTGGAAATTGAAATAAGTTGAGCTACTTAAACCAAGACATATTCTTTGAATAAACATGATTTCTGAGGCAAAAGTTTGACTAATTATATTCAAACATTTGACGCCAACTCGGATAGGCCTACTTTCATTTTATTTTTTGTAGTGTGTGCTTTTGTGGGTGCTGGAAATGTACAGTGTGCAGTATGTCATTAAATATGATGATATCTGAAGAAAAATTATCCAACGTCATCTCATATGCCCTTTCATTCCATAGCTCTCACACAGAGAGCTGCTAGGATTTAGATGTAGTACTTATAGGTAAATTAATAATTGAACAAACATCACAAACGCAGTACAAAGATGAACGCGCCCGAAATGATCATATTCATGCGAATGGTTGTGCCGCTTGTGCGCGCTTCACGCAATGTACGCGAAACGCTGCTTAGTTGTGTTCGTTCAATTATTAATTTACCTATAGATAGTACTAGTAGTAATTGTGTCACTGACACTGTGACTGTCAGTGTTTGTATTGTACTTTTTTAAACTTTACTTTATATTTACTAAAACTTTTAAATTAAAATTGTGTATGACCAAGGAGTTAATGTGGTCATATAATTATTCATTTTCGAGAATTAGCCAAACCAATTAATCTACCTCTATTTACCAGTTAATAATGCATGCGATGAGGATTTCACAAGGATTTCACATCAACATATTCTGATGAAATTCTGCGAAATGGCAAATGTTAAACCTTTTACGGCTACCGTGCAACGATTGTGCAAGAAAAACATGTGAAAATACTGTTCAGTTTATTTTAAGCTCGTAAGCATTCTCATTCTCGCCACCATTTACTCGTTAAAATGTGAATTTCAATATATGGATTTCGCCGCTGAAACGCGATTAGCTTACTATTCACAGTTTGTATTCCCACCCGCAAAAGTGTGCTACTGCCCTCATTTTCCAAGGTGAATTATTGTCCACGAATCATTTGACCTGTGAACCATCGTTCTTTTCCGTATTTGCAAGGATGGCTACCGGCGTGAGTATGCAGTGATCGCTGTAATAAATCCGTAAAAATCGTAGTCATCTTATTAAAAATATATTTCATATACAAATAAAACGTTAGATTAATATTTGATCGATATTTAAATTGTATGTTTGAATTGTTTTGTCCTTCAGACGCTTTACACGTATCCTGATAACTTCAGGGCCTACCAGGTCTTGATTGCTGCCCAGTACAGCGGTGCAAATGTCACCGCAGCGCAAGATCCGCCGCAGTTTGTTTTAGGAGAAACAAACAAGTCGGCAGAGTTCTTGAAGAAGTTTCCACTCGGAAAGGTAAATACATATATTTATATCCTATGTCTAGACTAAGTTAGGCTTAATCATAAAATGTCTAAAATAAAAGTATTTTTTTGAAAATGGAAACAAATGGAAACAAAGTACTTTTTTATGAAAAATGATGGTTCAACCAAGTCTGCAGGCTGAATAATAAAAAAGTTGTTTGCCTCATATTGGCAACCTCAAAATTGATCCTGCTGCATACTCAACCCTTGACGCCTTCAAATCAGCGCTGAAGGATCGTCATCTGAAGTAGTTCATCACCAGCTTTTTACCCACACCTGTAAATATTGTATATATTGTATTGCACCTGTTTTTAACTTTCCTGTTGCCGAGGCAACACATGCATACAACTACAGTGCGTTTATCTTCAACCATTTGAAGGCAGCACTTCATAGGAAGAAGAAGAAGAATTGCTAAAAACTGATCAAGTCATGCAAATTTAAAACCATTTTAGCTTAAATAAGCTTTACTTTCATGATGTCCAGTTGCTTGGGTGTGGTTATTTAGACATCAGTGAATACATCCCAGGGCAATGTCTTGCTAGACGTCCCGTAACTGAAGTGCGCATGCTCAAATCAATTAAAATACGTTGTAGCGATCACGCTTTATTCCGTACGAGACGTGAGGCAAGATATAGCCCATCCCAGCCCAATTCGCACTACTTTGCTGGATTTAAAAGAGGTAAACATGGTTCATGAGTTTTCCACATATTTTTGCTACAAAATTCTCAAACAAAGGGCGCCCTCTAAAGTCAATGATATGAACATCCCTACCTAAAGTAAGTTATTTGTCTGACAGATGTTTTAGATTATCAGTCTTGTCATTGTCAGTAAAAAGTAATTATTGATATTATGACAAGAAATATTTATGTTTTTGAAGCCCTCTCCTAGACCCAACTTTAAAGGGCCTTATTAATATTATAGTCAGAACACCTCTTTGATTTGACCTCAAATTATTAGGTACAAGGGGGCCCTAACGTAAAAGATTACCATTTATAAATAACTAAAACTTAACAATATATACAAAAGGAGACCGTTGATCGTTTACCCACTAACCTACAAGGAAGCATACATCTATTTTACTTCATTCTGGTTTATCGAATCAATATATCAGTCACCAAGGTCCCGAAATGTGAGATTTCGCACTACTGCATTGGTGTAAAAACTGACATGAACTGGAAGAAATGGGAGCCAATTTTAAATGAAAACGTCTGTAAATCCTTAAATTTTACAACGTCGTAAAAATCTGTGCATACACTGGCACATTATAATGGGTTATTTATAAATTATGATAAATTCTCAACAATTTAACTTTTTTGAGATTGAAAACTAATAAATAAAGTTATACTTGGTTGTTTTTCATTTCTGGACCTGGTCAAAAAATCTAGGATAGGCATATTCATAAAATTTTGAAAATAAAATTATCTCTTTGAAAATGGAATACATGGAAACAAAGTACTTTACAATAAAAAATGATGGTTCAACCATGTCTGCAGGCTGAATGATAAAAAAGTTATAACCAAAAGTAGTTTGCCTCATATTGCTGAAAACTGGGCAAGTCATGCTGCTCATGCACATTTTAAACCATATAGGTAAAAAAGGGTTTACTTTCATGATGTCCAGTTGCTTGTGTGGGGTTATTTAGACATCAGTGAATACATCCCAGCCCACTCCGTACTACTCCGCTGAATTTAAAAGAGGTAAACATAGAGTTTTCTACATATTTTGGTCAACTTTTTTCCAAAAAAAATGTCGCCCTCTATAGTCAATGATATGAACATCCCTATCTAGGAATGGCTAGTAAGGCACTATCGTGATCAATTGATTATCAGTTCAGGAAACCTTATAATTCATACGTATGTGAATTCATATCCTATATGAATTCATACCTTTTAGGGTACATATGATTTCATATACCCATCTTTTTAGATCCTTATTTTTTTTTGACTTCACAAATTTTATCTATGAAAAGTTTAAGAAAAGACTTCAAGCAACAGAGGTATGTAGTTGCATTACAGTGGCGTAATTTTATTGGCGCAGCATTTACGCATGCATGCATCTTTCCACAAGTACCGTATTATCCCTATTAAGCGCCCATGCCCTTATAAGCGCCCACACCCGTTTTTCTCAATGACTACCAACAAACAATCCCTTATAAGCGCCCACCCTTTCAATTAACGTAGCACTGTACAATGTAATGTGGCCACAGTGAGACCACTGCGACGCCACAATGTTTATTTTCCACAACAAATTGAAACAGTTAACTTTTCGATCGCACATGGTTTTCCACTAGTGCAACCTCACCGAATTCGACAGTGTTTATAAATGAGTTTTAAAAAGGTAACTTAATAAGCGCCCACCAAATATATAACCAAAGTTAAGCTAAGAATGAGTTCTCTGCCATATGATATGCCTCCTTTTCATAAAATGTAAGGTTTTGGAGTACTGGTTACTCAAAAAACATAATTTTATGATTTTTTGATAAATAATACCCCATTTTGTCTAAATTTACGCATTAATTAAGGTACTAATTAGACAACTCCAAAATTCCATCTCCTATTTCAAAAATTAGACCACTTTTAGAGAGCATTTGATGAGCTCTTGAAAAAGAAACCAGGATTATAATGATCGCATGAAGTTGAAATTTTGGTGTGACAGGCCTAGTAATAGAACTCAAATTTTTATGAATGTTATGATTTTTTTATTAATTTATTTTTGGATTTTGGAATTGTACATAATTATTAATGCTTTTGCATAAATATTCCTACAGATCAGTGACAGCACTACTGTGCATTAGACTTTTGTAGTCTGTAGTAGACAAGGGGCAGTCTCTACGTTATTTCCATTGGTCAAGGGGCCGTCCTTTGGCGGTTCTATTAGAATCAAATTTATATATAGTAGGCCAGTGGCAACCTTCGTGTTCAGTGGAAGCGGCAATCCATCTGAACGGCTCTTTTCAGAGCCACCAATTCTTTCACAAGTAGGAAAGGGCACCTACTCTCAAATCATCGGGCAAGGGGCAGCCCAAATGATGATAACAAGAGGAGTGGCAATCTCTATGTTAAACATTGTTTTGTTTAATATTACAATAATTTGGTCCTGAAGAAGTCAGAGCTAATCCTGACGAAAGCTTGACAGATTAAAACTTGTCCGACGGCGAACCCGTTAAAACTTTTTACTTATATTCCTACAGACGTTATGAGCTAGCACCATTTTCATGGCTATTCTCATATAAATATTGTAGGTAAATCAAAGATGTAGGACTTTCTCCGTGTCTGGAATGATCATATCTAGCATTAACCAGACCCCAAAACCTACAAACAAAATGAAGTAAACTTATTTGTGCCTTGAGCGGTGATTTGTGGTATAATTATTTTTTTATGTGCTGTAAATGGTAAATGATGCAGTGATAGATAAATAGACAATGGAAAACCTAGGTAAATCAATCATGAAGGAAGCACTTCTATCTGTATCTATCTTTTCTATTATTTTATATTCAGGTGCCAGCTTTTGAGGGCAGCGATGGCACACTTCTGTCGGAGAGCAATGCAATTGCATTTTACGGTAAGGTTGAAAGGATTTAAAGTGCCACATAGCAGATAAACTAAATACATCGCTTGAGAAAAGAAGAAAAAAATTGGTAATAAACTTGCTAAAAGCATTCTCATTCACAATGTTAGGCTTTTTTTAAAGCTCTTTGTTTGCATTACTGTATAAGTGGAAATGTTCGTGCTTCGCACATTTTGAACAAGTTTGCTTGTTTTTATTTCGCGATTTTGAGCTTCCTTACATAGATCTACATACAAAAAAGGAATATATTTTCCTGATCTTAGCGCAAAAATAAATGTAGCGCGAACATTTTCACTTTTACAGTATTAAAACTTGCATTTGTCCTGATATGAAAGAAAAGGTGTCCGTCAATATCTTAAATGAATTGATCCATGTTCAAAAAGTATTCTTTTAATAGATCCATAATTATTTGCTTTGTTTATTACCTCATCAGTCGCCAATGAGCAACTCCGTGGAGGCAATGTTCTAGACCAAGCTCTGGTTCAGATGTTTACAAATTTTGCCAATAGTCAGCTAGAGCCTGCAGTGTGTACATGGGTATTCCCCACCCTAGGTGTTATGCAATTTAACAAGCAGGTGAGTCAATATGCTACACATCTTAAAGGGCATGAAGAAGAAAAAAAACTATTATGAGTCAGTCGATTGTGTGTTTGGTATTAAAAAATGTCAACAATCATCAAAAAATCTCACATTTGAATGTAGGTTGGTCATACCCTCCCCCAATGCATGGGATAGCAGTTTTTTTTCACAGGAATTACAGTGTGAAATAATATTCCCAAATGGATTGGTAATATTACTTACAGTTTTCTATTGTGCGTGCACAAATCGGAAACTGACTTGTTAACCGGAAGTTAGCTCTTGACATCAGTTGTGTCTATACTATGGTGTTAGCCAATCAGTGCATGCATTGGCTTGCCAGGCTGTATGGTCATTTGTTCAAGCAACACTTTGGTTATTCATTGTTTAGCCACCATACGGATTACGGATAGTAGCCACTGATTAAAAAAACATTTCAATATGAACTCGGCTTACAAAGAAAATATCATTTTCTAGATGTCACAACAAGTATAATATAGGGGCGATTATTGATTACAAACAATGCTAGACTTGAATTATGACAGAATAAGTATAACAACACTATTTAAGCAAGATTTGTGTCTAGGATGTATATTGCAATATGCAGTTGCGACATAATATAATACTAATGGGTAGCGCTGTATTGACAAGCCTCAGCATGAACCTGATTTGGTGATTTGTTAACATCATTTTAAAATAAACAAGTTGCCTACTGACGTAATGAGCATATGCGTAACCCATTGTTATGCTTATTAAAATAGTAGGTAAATAAAGAATGTAGGACTTTCTCCGTGTCTGGAATGATCACAAACCAGCATTACCAGACCCCAAAACCTACAAACAATTTCACAGTAAAATAAGTTTGCATAATGACTTGCTCACAAAGTTTGATTATAACACTGCACACATGATGCCCAACGCAGAAGAATTGTTTTAATGCAGTTCCACATTCCATTATTGACTGTTATTTTGTATGAAAAGAAAATAAGTTATTACAAATACAATAATACATTCTTTCAACTTCATAATGATATCTTATGTCTAAATCTCAATGATTTCTTTCAGAACACTGAGCGTGCTAAGACCGAGTTGAAGTCTGCATTGTCATTCCTGAATGAGGAGCTCGCTACAAGGACATTCCTCGTAGGTGAACGCATCACCCTTGCAGATATTTCAGTAGCGTGTAATTTACTTCACGCATACAAAGAGGTCAGTGAATTTCAATATTGCGTATGTATGGTAAGGACCTTTATGGGACTCCCAAAATAACACATGATTTTGAATTTGGTCAGAAGTTAACAACGAGAGGTTAATCTGATACATATATTTTAGAGAAGTTGCAAACATTCATCATTAAGGACCTCTGTGGGATTCCCAAAATAACACATGATTTTAAATTTGGTCAGAAGTTAACAACGAGGTTAATCTGATACATATATTTTAGAGAAGTTGCAAACATTCATCATTGGATGATTCCCATTCAAATCCATAGAGGTTTTTTTACTGGGCACAGTGAGAATAGAATTCAAAATTATAGTAATTGTTTATCAATTTATTTTTGATTTTCACTTTAAATATATAATTAATGCTTTTGCATTAATATTCCTACAGACGTTATGAGCTAGCACCATTTTCATGGCTATTCTCATATTTATATTGTAGGTACATCAAAGATGTAGGACTTTCTCCGTGTCTGGAATGATCATATCTAGCATTTACCAGACCCCAAAACCTACAAACAATCACTCATTGACCACTTTTGCGTATAAATGGCGACCTCATGTTTTAATATGTGCTCATACTCATCTTGAAAGACGCGGTTCAACACATGTGGATTAAGCCTCCGATTGAAGTGGTTGTTTTTATGATTAATTTAAATACGAAATACGAGCGGCATTGTTATTCAAGATATGAATTATTTTGATACTGGCGGGGATTTGTCAGGAATTTCACCGGGGGAATGATGCACGGTACGGCCATGCATGCGTCAATAAACATTGTATCGCAATTTGTAATGAATTGTAAGTGAATGGGGAATGTTCGAAAACTTACAAAGCATGTAAAACCCAATTAAAAATTATATAGTTTCTTGTCGACATCCAAAAAAACTTATCGATATGTTATAAGTATGGAAAATATTGCGACAATCGACACTTCCAACAATCGATAACAGCACTATGTAAGATTGCTTACGTAATCGAAAACCGTGCCCACATGCGCTCGGAGATAAGTTCCGGATTAGTATTTTGTAGTATTTAGGGGGGTTACGGTTAATACAGATCAGCAACGGGCACACTGTGCATCATATGTGTGTGCGTGCGTTTGCCAAAATTGTGCGCATAGTGCCATAGTACGCTAGGATTACTTGTGAGCACAGAGAGATAATGTTTTCGCCAATTTGGAACTGACTAGTAAACTATAGGCACTTATAAAGTATCTTTATCAGTAATCTTTTAAGTACAGTGCTTACTTGGCTTTCTGAATTTGTATTGTAGGATTTATGCATGTAAATATTTATGGTTTCCTTCTTATCCATCATTATTCTTTCTCAGGTTCTAGAGCCAGAGTTTCGCAATCCATATGGCAATGTTAACAGGTGGTTCACAACACTCATCAACCAGACAGAATTTAAGGCAGTCTTAGGGGAAGTCAAGCTATGTGAAAAGATGGCACAGTTTGACGGTGAGCACCATTTTGTCAACAAATCTTAAGCTTTTATCATTTATTATCATTGAACTGTCTTCCTCATCTAAAACACCAAGTAGAAATGGGCAAAATGCATGAAATGGTCTGTTGGTAAATTTTGGAATTATTTGCTTAATGTCTGGACAAGTGAACTTGGTTGAACCATACCATGGCAATTAACTGGGTACTATTTTATGAAAACTTTGAAAAGAGTTGGTGTAGCAACTATGTATACTCTATTTGTCTTCCTCTGGACGTTGGTGTAACTTTATAGGCGCAGCATTTACAAATGTGTATATCTTCAGTCTTTCCACAAGTATGTGTTTGCGCCAAGTATTAATAGGAATCAAAATCTTATGATTTGGTTATGAATTTATTATTGGATTTTTGATTGTAAATAATTATTGCTTTTGCACTAATATTCCTACAGACGTTATGAGCTAGCACCATTTTCATGGCTATTCTCATATTAATATTGTAGGTACATCAAAGATGTAGGACTTTCTCCGTGTCTGGAATGATCATATCTAGCATTAACCAGACCCCAAAACCTACAAACAATCTGAACTAAACTTTAATATTTGTGCCTTGAGCAGGTGATTTGTGGTATAATTATTTTTTTATGTGCTGTAATTGGTAAATGATGCAGTGACGTCACTCACTGTCTTATGATAGATAAATAGACAATAGAAAACCTAGGTAAATCAAACATGAAGGAAGCACTTCTATCTGTATGTAGATCGAATTGTGCTTCCTCACTGTAAGCACCACCCCCCCCCCCAAAAAAAAAGAATAGAAAAGAAAACCCCACAAAAAACTACTCATGAAAGTTCCTTGTTGCACACATTTTTGCGTTATGAAAATATAGCAACTTCATTACTTTGACTTGCTATTATAAACAACTTGGTTCCATTAACATCAGATGATAAAACAGGTTTTTACAAATCTGAATAATATAACTATCATCACTGTTCTGTCAAAACCTTGTATGATTTTCTGGCCCTTCTGCATAATTAAGTCAAACTGTCCAATGGTTATGCATGGGAAGTGTTGCTTTATACATGTTCAGGGCAAGAGCACTCTCAATGTTTTGGTAGACAGGTGTTTTGCATTAGAACATTGTGTAGAGCAGACAAGGGGCCAGATAAGGTTTTGACAGAACATTGACATAATGTTCCAAACTGATGAACTTCTTATAGACCATTGATACAAAAGCAATCGCTTACATGTGAACATTAATATGCAATATTATTATTAACATTTTTTGTTTCATTTTAAATAGCCAAGAAATATGCACAAATGACAGGAGGCAGCGCTGGTAAAGGCAAAGATAAGGAAGGAAAGAAAGAGAAGAAAGAAAAGAAGAAAGAAGCACCAGCACAGAGTGAAGAAGCAGCTGCACCACCAGCAAAGGAAAAGAAGAAGGATCCATTTGAGGGTATCGCCAAGAGGTACATAGAAGAAAGGGGAAATCCCAAACCCAACGATAAATAAACAAAAAACATGACAAAACTACACACTTCACTCTCAAGAGTCATTTATCGGGAGAGAATTTGAATTCTTATCTTTTCAATTAAAATTGAATTATATTAAAACCCTTATGGCATGCCCTAGAGGTGATTTTTGGGGAATAAACTTTATTAATAAATTATTTTTCTTTTTAATGAGTTTATTTCTCTTTTTTTCGCTTTGTTTAGTATTAGTGTTCACATTTATATTCCTACAGACGTTATGAGCTAGCACCATTTTCATGGCTATTCTCATATTATATTGTAGGTAAATCAAAGATGTAGGACTTTCTCCGTGTCTGGAATGATCATATCTAGCATTAACCAGACCCCAAAACCTACAAACAATCAAGTAATTCATTGACCAATTTAATTTGTCTAAATTTGTCAAGATCTGTATGTGAAACCATCTCCTAATAACCCTAACCCTATCAAATACCACAAAATACCACAATTCAGCCCAATCTCCCGGCGTCTGCATGAATTGTCTCCCAGAGCTATACACTTGGCGCAATATACTGGGACAAGTGACTTGGATGGTCATGGCTTGTTGCAAAATTCTGTGCCCCGTGTGCCTGTCCCTGGTTCAAATTCCGGGCTGGTCAGGGTGATTTTATTGGTTCGTTTTCTTGTCGTGCCTCAGTTGCATGAAAAAAGGGATGTTGAGTATTAGGGTTAAACGGTCCCTGGTTCAAATTCCGGGCTGGTCACAGGGATTTTATTGGTTCTTTTTCTTGCCGTGCCTCCGTTGCATGAACAAAGGGGTGTTGAGTATTAGGGTTAAACTTGTTTCATCAAATTGAGGGCTTCGTGTCACAAGACCCTATCTGTACTATCTGCTAGTTGTTACATGGGGTTGTTCATATGCTGAGTAAGGTGGCGAGGACAAATCATCTGTTTTTTATGGCTGAAAATATGTCAAAAACAATTTTTCACACATTTGTTTTAAAAATCCTGATTTTGGCGACTTGCCGTCTTATTGATGATATACCTAGGGATGTGAAAATTCACTATCTGAAACAGCTGCCATTGTTATTCACCTCTGGTGTTATAATGCAATCTTAGCCAATTTTTAGAAATAGATCTGTATGTGATCCAGCTGAAGGTGGGAGCCATCCTTTTGTTATTGTTGGATATTAACACTTTCCACCCAGCAGGCAGCTGCAGACGACATTCCAAAATGTCACCAAATGTTTAAAAAATTGTCAAAATAATTAAGTTACATTACCATATTTATAATCACAATGAGAAATGCATTGAAATAAGTACAAACATTCTTAGTATTGGTTCGGTTATTCTTGAAATGGGCTTTAAAAGCTGGAAAAGGTTTTGACAAATAATCTGTTATGGTAAAACTAACAGCCGCGTGGAAAGTGTTAATAAATTAAGAGTTCCATTTCTTTTTGTAAACATTTCAGCGACTATGACTTGGATGCCTGGAAGAGGATGTACTCCAACAACGACACCATATCCGTTGCTCTACCTTACTTTTGGGAAAAGTTTGACAAAGAAGGATACTCTCTATGGTTTTGTGACTACCAATACTGTGAAGACATCTCGCAGGGTTTTATGGCTGCTAACCTTTGCAATGGTAAGTATAAATCATAATAGGTACTTAACAATATTCTGATTGCCAAAATAATTTGTCCAAATGATATTGAACTTAAAGAATAGTTTATCTATACTCCTGTCACTATATAATATAGGAAAATTTACAATAAGTATGATTAATGCTTGCGCACAGATTCAAGGAGGTGTTTAGCAGGATTTCAGCGTGTGGGTGTGTAACATTAAAAGGTTGGGTGTGCAAATTGGAGACAAAGTGCAAATATTTTAGTTAAGTATAGGCCACATAGCCTAAACATTGGGTGTGTAATTTTCAAAGCTGGCTGTGCAAAATCGGGGGAGGGGGGGGGGGGGGGGCTTGACTGCTGTCTGCGGGGACAAATTAAACATGTGCATCAATGCGAGCAAGTTTGCACATCATATCTGGGTGACCATTGAATTTTACATGCCTACATTGCGTGGAAGATCCGTGCAATGAGCGTATATTGCGTGGATGCATTCACACATAACTAGTATGTATGACAGTCAGCAGATAAGCCTCGAAATTCTCTCCATAGATTCTCTAAAAATCCTTTGCAAGAATCTAAATGGATTCTCACAACCTTTGACGAACTTCTGACTCTGTTGTGACTGATTTATCTTTAGTCGGTGGCCAAGCATAGTTGATAAATCCGCAATGTTCATCCTACTGACGTTATGAGCATATGCATCATCAATTGCTATTCTCATATTAAATAGTAGGTAAATAAAAAATGTAGAGACTTTCTCCGTGTCTGGAATGGTCATATCCATTGCCAGACCCCATAACCTGCAAACATAATAAAGACATTCTTGTGGATAGATGAGAACATTTTACGGGTCTACAAAGATAGCTGCTTAGTTACACTAGTTGTTTTGTAATTTAAACTTACAGCCATTCACTTCCATATCTTCAAGAGTTTTGATCACACACAGATTTTGTACGCCTATACAATTTAATGATAATGAATATAAGTAATTTTTGTATTGGTAATAATCGAGTAATGAATAAGTAATGAATAATGTAGCAAACGTGTAAAACTACTTAATTTCGCAAGGGATTTAATTTCATGAATTTTGCGAGGGATGTGGATTCGTGAAATTAAATACCTGCATTGGAAGTAACAGTAAAATTTCTGGCCGGATTACTAGGTTGTGAAATTGTATGCTCACTAAACTTGCAGTAATTTTCAATTCATGAAATAAAGTATCTGCGAAATTATAGTGTTTTACAGTATTATAGCTAGATATCTCAATGTTTCGATGTTCTCATGTTTTTGTGCCCTACTTTCATTAATCTTTGTCAAAATCCATTGTTATTAACAGTTATGTACATTGTGATTTATTTAAAGGCATGTTCCAGAGATTAGAGAAAATGAAGAAATATGCATTTGCTAGCTTCTGTATATTTGATGGTGGAGCTGGAAAACTTGCAATAAAAGGAGTGTGGATGTGGAGGGGTCAAGATCTCATCTTTGAGGTTGGTATAATTGTATAAGATCAATCCTACTCCCCAAGTGATGGTTTTCTAAGTGGTAGTTTTCAAATCAATCTTATAAGGGGGAATTGGGCCAAATGAAGCAGCTGCTCTGCCAGCAGCTGGATCCCATGGAAGTCCCACAGTCCTATATAGTCACGCCACAGAGGGTGAGGTTCAAAAACTTTCAACAAAAATATTAAATTAAATACAAAAGAATACTAATACTTCAAAAAAGGTTTTCATTGCCATTTAATTATAAGCCCTCTATCATGACACGACGTCTTGCCTCCTTAATAGCTTGTAAATGTTGACCCTCTGAACCTTCGTAGCAGAGACATACTTGCCCTAGTCGTTGCCAAGGTCTGGGCTTACAATTAATCCCAAGGCATCGAAGGCCTTCGATGCCCCACCTAGCATCTGAGCGTGTTCATCTTGACAATTAAGAAGGGGCCAAATCGTATCCCTTTAGGCATTTCCCTTGGATCTGTTGTAATATTAATATTGTTGAGTACCAGTCCTGTGTGGGGAAACTGAATGTTAATTTGAGGACCCATGGGGGTGGGCTAATCATTATATTCAGTGGATATATTAGTGCTGCTCCTTTCGGTCACATCTCACTACACTCGCAGCACGGAACTTGTAGAACCCATTATCGGTAAAACTGCCACCATACTTGTTCAAGGATCGTATGTCTAAGCCTCTGAATAGGATAAAGTGCTGTTTGGTAATGGAACTATTCTTCTGCTCCAGCTACCATGTTATTGTGCTAATATTGATATGATTGTTGACATTGAGATCAAGGTCAGCACAAACAAAACTAATGACAATTTCCTGTGTACTCTTTATCAATCATTTTATTGATATTAAGCTTGTTTTTTGATAATATTTTTGATGTGATATGGTTATCGGGTGATAAGGATGATGGAGGTCATCCAGCAGCTGTGTTGCTTAAATTGATATTAATTCAAGATTTTTTAAAATAAATTGATAAAAATGCAATCATATTTATAAAATGCTAGAATTTGTTTATCTATCAAGTTCAATCTCCTACAATCAGCTGCAAAGAAGTTCAACATTTGTATGTGTTGAGAGTGTGTATCAAGTATAAACACTGCTCCCATTGGTTGTAGAACAAAACAACTTTGAGCCAACCAATCTGATGAATCCAATTGGCCCGATTGTTTCTTAAGTGTTGTGAGTGGTATGTAATTATGATGCATAATTGCATATACTAAGGGTCAGTACTGAACTTTGCCGGCGATTGTGGCTCAAGGTTGGAAAAGAAAAGCAAAATCACTTAATTGGTGGTCAGTAAACATTTGTATTGCATAATATTGAAATTAACATTTTGGTTTCTTTTCTCTTTTTTTGTTGTCTCTGCAGCGAAATGGTGACTGGCAAGTAGACTATGAATCCTACACATGGAAGAAACTTGATGTAGAAAGTGAGGAAACTAAGAAATTAGTACAAGAATACTTTGCCTGGGAAGGCGATTTCGATGGGCTAAAATTTGATCAAGGAAAATGCTACAAATAAGTGTGCCTTGCCAACACTATACACAACAACCAACTGGATACATACCTTTAACCAATTTACACTACATTAGTACATTGTCATTCAATAGCCGTTTATTAATATGGATTATTCTTTGAACAGTAAGCTCAAACATTTTCACATTCACTTTGATGAAGTGTATACTGTAAGTCCTGTGTATGCACCAATTATACGGTAGAATAAATTACCCCATGGCAACAGTATGATGTATTTTATTCTGTCAATGACTTGATGTACGTACGCCTGGGACCTAAGCTGCCCTATTTATCATCAACTGGACCAAAATCGTGCTGGTTTCGGGACGATTTTAGCAAAATAGTTTTCTGATTTCTCGTTGAAAAACAAAAGATTTGAAAGGTTATTTACAACACTTCAATGACAGTCCGTCCATCTTTTAATATCATTATTTGGATGTTTTCAAATACTTCCATAATTATTTTGATTTCCCCTGCACATGTTCAACTTAAATCCTGTAGGCTGTAGATTATTAACTGCAGACTGCTTTTCCCAAAGATTTTGATTACTTAGTATTGCATTATTTTCTTTAGGGTGAAGTAGAATTTCATTATTTTAGAAAAGGAATGCCTGCATTTCTCCTGCTCAGCCGTCCCTAAGGCTTCGTGTAGGTAGAGGTGGTGCAAGAAGGTGACTGAGAAATTCACGCTGTGCAACAGCTTAAATATTGTGCATATAATTTATTTAAAAACAAGAACCAAATATATATTTATTACAAACATTTTTGTCTCAAAAACATCTCGGTGTAGTCCTGCCGTACGCATACCTGTTGCCACAGTGGATTTAAGAATTTTATTTTGTCACTTTCTAATAGCGGTGTTCAAACTTCATCACCATAACGTATCAGGGTTATTTGTTGGGCTTACTGGAAATACAATATTCTAACTACAGAGAATAAAAAGAGAAACTCTACTACAGACTATATTGTTATGGTGTTTATTACTGTTGTCACATTACTCACTACAAATAAAATGTGATAATTTTGTTGCAATTATTAATGGTTTCAAAAGCCCAGTCGTTACACTCGTCTCTAAAAGAACAGTTGCATGTCTTGGCATTGTTGTTACAAGTAATTTGACATTTTGCCATGTATTGTTACAAGTAATTTGACATTTTGCCATGTATTTTCATTAACATTGATAAGAGTTCCTACTATTTGTATAGAAGAATTGATTATAACCGTGCTTCACTGCACATGTATGTGGTAAATTCATGTTCCCTGACTGGTGAATTATTTGTCTGCATACACTAAGCTAAGAGTGTGTACAGAATGTATACAAACTGCTTAAAATACATAATTTAAAAGTGGTGTCTACTAACCTAAGAACCAAAAACTAAGAACCAAAAACTAAGACCCAAAAACTAGTGCTCATACCATTTTGTTAATGTCTTCAGCTCTTATTTGATAGGTCACAAGCCAATATTGAAGTTATGGTTATCTTCAAATAAATTTTCAAATATTGGTTCTTAGTTATGCAAATTAATCAAATATACAAAGGAAGGTTTTTATTTGGCTCATATTAACGTAACTAAAATATCATAATTAGGAATATGCGCTACATACCTGATTTACAGGTGACACGCATCTCTAGATATAAATTAAAATGAGTTTGGACCTGATGCTGATTAAATATGAAAAATTATGTTAGTTTACAAAATTGTTATTTAAAAAAAATGTGTCGTTCAGCTATTACACCACTGCAGAAAAACAACTTTTGTGCCAAATTAATTATATCTATTCTTTTAATTTTGAGACCACATAAGAAGTCTTTACTCTACCTATTCGAGAACGTCCAGATATATTTGGATATTGTTTTTCATTATTTTTTTGAAAATCTTCCAATGTTGGAATATTTTCAGCTAAGTTGGAACTGCTATGGGTCTGCCACTTTGGGGGATAGTTAATAAACATATTACCTAAAAAAAAAAAGTTGCCAGTTTTTGTTAATAGAGTGTTTACTTTTGAGATTTTTCTTTTTTTGAAAGGGAAACTGTCAAATTGACAGAAAAAACCTGAGAAATACTTTAATGGAAAAAGCTGGCGACCCAAAAAGTAAGACCCCTCTCAAATCAGTTATGGATACACCAGGATATTGGGTTAGCAGTTGAGAGGGAAGGAGAGGTCATTTATATCAATATTTGCACCAAAAAAGTTGAGGTTAGTAGTTGAGAGGACGATAAACTACTTGCCTAAGACCCCTTGTCAAATATCATTAAAATCGAGGGTCTTAGGTTAGTAGTTGAGAGGGGTAAACTACTAACCTAAGACCCTCGATTTTAATGATATTTGACAAGGGGTCTAGGGAGGGTCTTGGGTTAGTAGTTTACCCCCCTTTCAACTACTAACCTCTCCTCAAAATCGATTTTAATGACATTTGAGAGGGGGTCTTTGGTTAGTAGTTTACCCCCTCTCAACTTCTAACCTAAGACCCTTCTCAAAATCAATTTAATGACATTTGAAAGGGGGTCTTCCTCAAAATCGATTTAATGACATTTGACAAGGGGTCTTAGGTTAGTAGTTTACCCCCTCACCCCCCCCCCCCCCCCCCCCCCCCCCCCCTCTTAACTACTAACCTAAGACTTTTTTTTGGCACAAATATCGATATAAATGACCTCTCCTCTCAACTACTAACTAACCCAATATCCTGGTGTATCCAAAACTGATTTAAGAGGGGTCTTAGGTTAGTCGCTCAATGACTACAATGGAAAATGGGGGTATATTTAGAACACTTTGATATCGCGCTTTTTTCCGTATATGTTGTAATTATGTCCTGGATATGATATTTTCTTGAAAATGTCACCAAGTATGGAGAAGTATTCCTACTCCTATCAACAATGAAGAAATTGGCCGATTTATAACAAGAAGTATCCTGATTTTCTAAAAACGAGACCTGAATATTTTGACTCGCCCTGTTATAGTGGGTCAACTCCTGCAATTGTGTTTTTCATGAAAACCAATTTTAGTATCCAGAGATAGGGGCTTATTGTATTTTGCGAAACGAAACGAATTACGAAAAGTACAGAAGGAGAAGAGATTGATAAAGACATTTTAACTGAGGCTGAAAAGTGTTTAGAAGGCAAAACATTTCCTATTTAAAGGTAGATGTTCTGATCATGATGTTTTCTATTTTACATGAAAGGTCATCCTTAAAATTGTTGCATTCCAAAGTTTGAGATGTATAACTCCAATGGTTCTTATTTTATCCCTGGCCCGTTTATAAGTCCATGGTCATAAGAAAATTGCCCATTGAGCAGTACACAAACTGGCTGGTGGTTAACCACCTTTGGCAGTAATTCACCACATTTCAGCCTATAATTTCTAAATGGAACATTTCTGGCCCCCTAAAGAGTTTACCCCATTTTACAGACATAATGAGAAAAATATGAGGATTCTTCTGATATCAAAATATATTGATGTGAAAAAAATCATAGCCCAAAAGGCGCTGAAAAAAAAAGGTGATCGGAACATACACCATTACAGCCAGTAGGGAGGTCACGCTGCATGTCATATTTGTTATACGCAAGAAAACAATGGAGTCATAGTGACTGCAATATTTGCTAGAAATAGCTTCGGGGAAATGGTCTATTGGGCATCTCAAAAACTAGGAAACGTGTTAAAAATCATGTAGAATTTTAGAGGAGGGTCAATAACATCTGCAGAACAGTAAAATGTATAGTTTTAAACACGTTTGGTGACCAAATTTATGTCGTACAATGCCGGAAAATTCACGTTTTGAAAATCCGTGGTCTTCAAAATTACAGAATCCTAACTCATTCTAAACCTCACCAAATCATGAAATGAACCCTCGTCTACAACAAAGTCCGTGTACGTATTGCTCTATATGCTTGGAGATAGCGAAGACCACGGAAACCTCATAGCTTTATACCACGGAATGAAATCTGTCATTGACATTACATGGCGAAAATCGTACAGATTTGCACTGCAGACCTCTGTGTAGGGAGTGTTGACAATAGCATGACAATAGCAAGGTCGTTTGACTATTGTGTTTGTGCATGTTTGTGACGACTGACCCCGTTTAACAATCTTCATAGCTTTGATATAGGGCTTGGGTGACCTAACTATTGACTGTTTAATATCGTAATTTCTTCTCTGGACCCGGCCCGGCCCCAAGGCACGCAAGACGCAAGTTAAAATAGTAGTATTGAGGGCGCTCTTTGGTACAACATTCTCCTTCAGACGGTGTTCGATGTGATGGCGATGGCGCTCTGTTGAGAATTGCGAGTAGGCCCGCCCCCTTTTGGCCACTAAAACAGAATCATTTGAATGAGTTTGGTTTGAGGATACTATAATTGGGTAGCTTAATTATAGCTGTCAATTTCTTTCGCATTAGTCGTAAATCACTAAACCAATTAAAGGGGCATTAAGCGATGTGATGGAGGCAGCGCCCTCAATTACAAAAATATATGATAAAAACTGGGATTTGTATATTTTTACAATTGTATTACATGTATCAACTTACACCTACAAGGATTAAGAAAAATCAGCCCTCTTTGTACAACAAAACATTGATTCAGAAATGCTGGTAGAGCCGCAACCAGCATTTTGCATGGTTAAGGGTGGTATTCCAAACACATTTAAAACAATGTTTTAATCAAGTTTTGCTGGGTTCTTTTTAGTAGAAACAACAAATATGGCAATTTTTAATGTTCATCTTGAATTCTGAAGTAAATTAATTAGAATTAAACAAATTCAACATGACACCGTGTCCCTTTAACCATGTTAACCCAAATGACATGATTGTGAAATACACGTAAAAGGCCTAAAAGTAGAATTGGTTATTATTTGGCTACATTTTTGGCATATTTAACACCAATGGTCATTAAATATAAAACTGAATCTTAATTATTCTAGCTTGCATTTAATATGTGGGATTCTTCACGGCTGGTCCACGTACGTCAAGTAACATTTTCAGTTAGTGGTAATTGACTTTTTCTTTAAATATTTTTAACATAGATTATATGTTTATATGTAAACTGTTACATGGGTGATATTTTCATAGCAATTCGATAAATATCTACACGCGCTTTAATCAGTCATGAACTTATGCTTAACTGGACCAGTTGCCCCATCCTCCCCTAGGTGTTATTGGATGAGAGTATTACATGCATTTGAAAAGGGAGGGGGTCATGGACGAGAGTGAGGATAGGAGGGGAGTCTTAACACTAAACAGCCTTACACGTCACTTCAGAACACCAGTTGATGTCTATAATCTTTATGAAGTAATGAAGACGGTTTATTTTTTCTAGCTTTTAGAAACACGGTTTCAACGCCAAAGTCCTAAGAGACCTTTGTGGCTACGATGTAGCTGGAAATGAAATAGGACTCGTATTGAATGATGTTGTGGCGTAGCGACGACGACAAACTGTTAACCTCTCGAATAACATTTCTAAATGTCATGTTATAAACGCCTTGTATTTGTATTTCAGGCGTCCTGGCAACGACCTCTCTATCCTATAGCATCATTAACGCATCCCTCGGAGTATTCTCCCTGACAGTGTTACTTATACCGTAATGTCAGAGTTCGTTTAAACTGCAGTCAATCTGTATGCCAACCAATAGCTCAAAGCCAATAGCTCAAAGCCAATAGCTCATCAAATGTTTTAAAGAATTTAACTTTAGGCTACTTCGACTCTTCAACCATACTGTCCCTGATTTAGAGCAATCAAATGCGTATTGATAATGATGCTCCTCGTAAACATGGTGAACCCCCACCCTTCCCCTTAGGAACGAATGTCGGGGAAACTACCACTATTTTAAGCCTATGCCAACAATGAGCCTATCATTTTCGGGTCACCCTGTAGCTGTCATATAGCAACGTTGCTCATTATTGTTTGACCAAATTCCTCATAATAATTTCCTCCTACACAGGGTCACATGTATGACTATTATCGTAGAATATTCTTATCCTTTTCACTGATCTTTTCACCCACTCACATTTCCCTCGATCTCTACCGCTTAGTCACCCCCGTATAGACTCAATCATTTGTGACGGTCCCATTCTCTTGTTCAATTCAAATCATGCGTGTTCCATATTTTGTGATAAAAAAGTTTGAAAAGCCAACTTGGTGTCCTTGGACTGCTTTTGTTGAATGATGTAAAAGAACTATAATATAAATCTGAATTGGTTGAAAATGTAAGCAGCGACCCATGACAAATGCCGGCTGAAAAGTGGGAAACCGCGCCAAATTGCATATTGGCTGGACTAATTGTAATTTTCAGATTAGCAATACTTTCTAATTGCAACTTCAACCCTGATATCTTGTATGGCTTATGACGGCCTAAAATACATCATATGATATCAATGGTAAGACTAATACTACTTTTATGTTTCTGCACACAAAAATCCTTCAACATGTTCCCCATGGCATGTTCAAGCCATATTTAAAATTATAGGCCTTGCCCTTATGCATTAGACCTTAAATTGAACCCATTTTATTATTTCACTACCGATGGGGAAAATGTGTTACTTTGACCCGTGCATGATATGACACTTTCTGTCCCTGTTTTATTTTGAGCAATCCCAGTATGCTTTGCCTGTGTATGGCCATGGGCATCAATCCTAGGTCTCGGGCACTATAGTATTAGGGGTTGGAAAGGGGCGATGCTTATTCAAGACATTTAGGTCCAATGCCCCAATAATGTTCTTACTCTTCATTCAGGAACCTTCAACACATACCGGTAAAAAAGTGCAGTGTGCGCTACATTTTCATGATTTTAGCAGGATTTAAATATTTGGTATCATCATTTGAGCTTTTATCTTTTATTTTTTCAAACCCAAAATGAGGGTCTTTAATCGATTTTAATGACTGAATTAAAACCATGGTAAGATGAGTCATGATAGACTTTAGGCATCGAATGGCCGAAACAGCACAGGTCTTGTGATGAAAGTAGCACTGCTTTATGCTCTGTATTTAAGTTTTAACATTCATCCCCTCTGCCCGAGAGACGACCCTTGTTCATATACCACTAGGCCTCGTACGGGTACATACGTGTGTATTCAATTTTGCAGACTATCGTTTCAGGTCACTGAAAAAGCTGGGGGAAGAGGGACGACTGGGGGTAGAGGGACGACTGGGGGTACAAATAACATAGTGATCGTAATGTAATGGCCTTGAACCAATCAAGATGAGCAGGCTGATGAAATCCCTTTAATGATGCCCCGTGATCATGGTGATGCATCAAAGAATCTGGGCTATGCAACATCATAATATAATAATATACATGTCTATACAATTGCATACGCAGATACATCATAACTTAGTGCCTATCCGACATGTATTCCAATACCAGCATACAGCACTAAGCAACATTAATTATTTGAATGTCATCATGAAAATCACGCTGAACATTATTCATAATATTGTTCAGACAACCAACGCCTTTTTGTACATGTACTAAATGACAACGTGCCAATACAGCGCAACTATTTATGTTCCATAGTGTCAACTTTCATATCAAGGCACTCAAATAATTTTATATGACATTTATATTTGTCAGGTGAACAAACTTTTCAAATACAGCACGATATGGCGTATTTACCATGCAGTTAATACATGTATAATGAATTGCTCGAATTAACCCTGTTGGAAGTTTTGCCCTAAGGCAATTGCAGATGCACGAGCGTGATGATACCGACCTATTATACAGCAATCGTGGTTGGTTGGAGTCATGCTCATGGGATCAGTGGCGTAGCTAGGTTTTTTTCAGGGGGGACAAGATTTCTAAAATTTTCGTAAAAGGTTGCCCCAAAAATTTTCCAAGTCAATCACCTCGTGAATTTCACGTAAGTGGGGGGGGGGGGGGGGGGGGGGGGGGGGGGGGGGGGGGGGGGGGGGGGGTGGGGGGGGGGGGGGGGGGGGGGGGAGTCAAACAATTTCGCACGGTAAAATTTTTTCGCACGGACACAAAGTTTCCCAGTCAAAAAAGCACTATAGTCAACAAATTTTGGCCAATCCTCAGGGTTTTAAGCAGTTTTTTAACAAAAATTGTCATTTTTTTTAAAAACCAAGCTAAAATGGTCATTTTAAAATGGTTACCCCGCATATAAACACTATATCCAAAGAGAGGGGCGGGGGCACAAAGGGGGGCGGGGGCTCAAAAACGTTCTGTCAGGGGGGGCAACTGCCCCCCCCCCCCCTGAGCTACGCCACTGTCATGGATTCATTGGATATCAAATGTTGCAAGAGCTGGATGGACGGCAATCAAACTGAATAAAGTTAATGTCAAACAATTTAGACTTTATGTATCCACATATAAGTTGTCACCAGCTCGATCTGTTATAAGTTATACTAAAGACTTTGAAGAACATTCCACTTGTCACATTGGTTTTACTTGCTTTGAAAAACCCCGTGTAGGCCTAGGCGCAACCTATAATTAATTTGACCAAGTATCTTGAATTAAGTCATATCAGCTGCACTAAACCTCATGGGTCATACATCACTGACCATAACGGAAGTGAAACACGTTCTTGGTATGGTCAAGAAACCTGCTATCTACCGTAGATACGTTTATGACTTTTAGTGTTATTATCATTGGTTGTCTTATCTCGGCTTATTCACTTATGATCCCAGTTTATCATAATGATATCATAAGCATTTCCGATAACCCGTTTCATAGACCCTGATGATGCTGTTAGCTGGCATTGACGTCCACTTTACTAATCAAAGTAGAATATTTCGAATATTTTTGGGTAGTAAAGACAACTTTGTATTTGACACTCTCTTTGCCACAACGCGATAAGGCCAAAAAAAGGTTTGTTATATTATAGACACTTTGGAGTTCTATTCTAAAAGCCTACCCCGATACTTTTAGAGAAGGAAAAGACTATACATTTTTTTCAATTACTTTAATGTTCTTATACGTTTGTTTTAATAGCACCATACCAAAACAAGAAATTTCTTAAAGAATACAACGCCTCAGCTTAAACAAACAAAGATTTCTGTTTTAATGGGGTTGGGTGTATGGTTTTCACAAATTATTCAAAGGAAATGTTAAAGGTGTTAAAGTGTAAAAATAAATTTGTCTTGGCATGTGTGAAGCTTTCTTTTTATCCCCCCCCCCCCCCGCCCAAATAAATGTGTGTGTATAAGTAAAGTAATGTAACGTAATGTAAAGTAACCTAACGTAACGTAAAGTAACGTAACGTAAAGTAACGTAACGTAAAGTAAAGTAAAGTAACCTAAGGTAAAGCAACGTAAAGTAACGTAAAGTAACGTAGCGTACAGTAACGTAACGTAATGTAAAGTAACGTAAGTTCCGTAACATAAAGTTCCCCATGAATTGCATAAACAATTCAGATTTTATGCAAATCAATTTTGAAATTTGGATTAGGACATTGTCTAAAATATTTTAAGTAAAGCTATAAGAACCCATTTGTAAACATTTTCATTGGACAGTTATTTTCTCCATAAAACACAGTTCTTTCTCTTTTCTACTTGAAAAGGTCTTTATTCTACCACCCTGTATAACAAGACATTATTTTATCACCCTGTATAGACACTGTAAAGAATTCCACTGAAATATATCGATAATCGATAGATAGATAGTTTAATTAATATCGACTGAATCGGCACAACTTTTGCTCTGAACCATTCATCATTATGAATGGAATTTCCCAGAAGGCGCACGTGTTGAATGCAAGGGTGACAGATAATGTGCTAGTTGTGAGTACGAATTGCGAGTTCGAGTTGCGAGTTACGAGTTCAAATGTGCGAGTTGCGAGTTGGATTTGCGAGTTTGAGTTGTGAGTTGTAATATGCGAGTTTCGAGTTTGATTTTGCGAGTTTGAGTTGCGAGTTACGAGTATCGAGTTGAAATGTGCAAGTTGCGAGTTACAATATGCAAGTAAACAGTTGCGAGTTGTCACATGCGAGTTGCGAGTTCCCTATATTTGCGAGTTACTTTCATTCATTCAGTTCAATTAAAGCGCTTTGATAATTCTATTCTAATATGATTATGCATTTGTTTAATTATTACTTCCTTTGCATACTAGCTGCGTTATGTTATTTTGTATAAGGAACATTAATAGCTGCTTAATATGTTATGTTGCAAGGTAATAATAGCATTAATAGCTGCTTTATGTTATTTTGTATAAGGAATGGTGCTCTGCTTTATATGTTATGTTGCAAGAGGTAATAGCTGCTTTGCATCTATATGTTATTTTTAGGGTTTAAGGATTAGCTGCTTTGCATTTATAGCTGCTCTATATATTATTTTGTATGGTGTAAGAAATAGCCGACTTGCATTTGAAAGGTTTATTATGAATAGCTGCCTTGTTTAAATAGCTTTTTCAATTTTTTCATGGTATTCTCCCATTTGATGTCCCTCAGCCTCAAGCCTCTTCTTATAGGTTTTGATCTATGTTTGAAGTGGGAATGCTCTACTTGACCGAATAATGTGCATAAAGTAGGGGTCTGGGGGACATTAACATGTGTACAAATATTTCCCCCCCCCCCCCATTATGGGAATTTCAACAACAACAAATTGAAGCTTCAAAACTTTTATGACCCCCGCCCCCTCAAATTTTCCAGTCCCCTAAAAGTTCTGTATTTTAGAAACCGAACAAAATTTGAGATATTTCTCTAATAAGCTCTAGTATTAAATTTCACTAATAATAAACGATCCACACTCTAGTTGGACCACAAAAACCCAATTTTGCAATATTCATGTAATAATAACATTGTTTTGTCATTATTTCGCATTTAATGTATGAATCAGTCTCATCAGCCATGCGCCACAGGAATAACCACTCTCTCTCTCTATGTCAGATGGCACCAGGTGGTGCTGCTGTGGCCTTCACAAGAGCTCGCCATTTGGTTCGGTTTGATGCACGTCGTGTTGCTTCTATCGTACTATAAACCAGTGATCCTTTTAATGTCATCAGTCCATGATGTTATAGGGCGTCCTCTGCCACGACTACCTTCTACTGCACCTTGCAGAATTAATTTCTCGATACTGTTATCTCTCCTGGTAATATGACCAAAGTAGCGCAGCTTTCTGATGTTGACGTCCCTCCTTAGTGTGAGCTTTGTTCTAACCTTTTCCAATACCCAGTGATTGCTTCTCTTCTCCCTCCATGAAACTCGTAGGAGTCGCCTATAGCACCACATCTCAAATGCATCAACTCGTTTCCTGTCATTCTTTGTCATTGCCCATGACTCACTTCCATATGTGGCGATGGAGAAGATGGTTGCTTTCAGGAAGCGTACCTTGAGATTCATTGATAGCCCTTTGCTCTTCCAGATAGTTGACATATCTTGTAATGTCTTGCGAGCTATTGCCAGTCTACGTTTGATCTCCGTTGAACTGTCACTCTTGGTGTTGATAAGAGATCCTAGGTACTCGAACTGTTGTACAACATCTTCTGTTTATCTAGTGAGAAGTCAGCCCCTGTGTCCTCTTTGTCCATTACCATTATTTTTGTCTTTTTAGTGTTCAGCAGAACAGCAGAAGACCTTTCTTCTCACTTGCTTCTTTTACCCTTTGTAGAAGGTCCATGAGTTATTTTCGGCTGCTGCATATGAGTGTGGTATCATCAGCATATCTTAAGTTGGTAATTTTAATTCCTCCGAATTTCACACCACCTTCAAAGCTCTCCAATGCTTCTCTCATAATATCTTCAGAATACACATTGAAGAAGCTTGGTGACAATATGCACCCTTGCCGTAATCCTCTTCCTATGGCAAGGGCCATTCTGTATCACCACTTGATGTTCTCACTGCAGATTCTTGGTCTTCATACAGCCTACAGGTCAAGTCGATGAGGTGTTTTGGGAAACCCATTTTCTTCATGGTCTCCCACATTTCATTGTGGCTGACACAGTCGAAGGCCTTGGAGTAGTCTATGAAGACCATGTACAGGGGGAGTCGATGTATTTTGCACTTCTCCATGATGTTCCTGATGTTGACAGTTTGGTCCCTAGTTCCTCTCCCCTCTCTGAAACCAGCCTGCATAATAGAAATCTCCTGATCTAGCTTTAATTTCACTTATAACCGCCCCAAATCAGACAGAAACTGCTTGTTCTGGGCAGGAATCTTTGGTGATGGGACTTTGATTGGAATTATCTCCATATGGGAACATCATTGCTATACGCTCGATCTGTTTAACAACATGGTGATACCCGATTTGTTATCACATGGAAGATACCGTTTGAAACAGATTGGCTCCATATCTTGTCGATGGTGAAATTGATCAAGATATTATTATTTATTAATTACGTTTTATGAATTGATTTATTGAAATGATATAAAACTATTTGAAAAAGAATTACATGAATTATGTATAGTTCTCTTAATGATCCTTGCATGATACCTAATCATTTAATTTTAACATACAGGATTGTATTCTATGCTGAAAGTGGCCCAACCCGATTTCTAGACGACTTAGTAGATTGGTCATAATTTTTAAACAAAATCAGTTAACACATCACTTATCACACAGTGTAAACGACTTTGACATTAAATGATTTTAATATTGGGTTAAAAATGAAATTGTAATTGTATAACCTTTTTTTGTCACTGTCTGTAACGATAGGCTAATTGTAAGCTGAGCTAATAAGTTCAAATCAATATATTAATATACCATTAGACTATAATATTCACAAGTTAAAATTGTTACTGATGCGGGTTACAAGTAGAAAGCTGTTAGTGTTTGTTCTACTCATAGGAGCAATAACTTTAAACACTGCAACTGAATTTGGTCTTGGGATCCGGGATAGCCTAGGCCTATAAGTAAAATAGGATTACTTATTATTCCAAGATTTGGTCGAGACTGTTAAATCGACCATGGTCTCGTGATTTTGTCACAATTGAATAGACCTATGCAAATCGAACATCAACTATTGTAATCGGTTTAGGGTTCGGGAACACGCCCGACTTATTAGCTTTGTTTTCCTTGTTTTATGATAACTTCTTTTCATTTTACTCGTATTCGTCAATTAATCTCTTGAATATGTTGAATAAAGTAGAGCTGTAAGGCCAAACAAAGAAGATAGTCTGTGTCAGAAACATTATGCAAAAAAGGTAAGTGCTGTGCGATTTTCAACAAAAAAATTAGAAAATAGGCTATGAGGTATGCGATTTTGTTGTTGTTGTTGTTGCTATTTTTGTTGTTGTTGCTTATCCTAGCTTACGGAGAACTTTTTTTAACTTTTTTTTTAAAAATCAAAAATCAAAACAAAAACAAAGAAAAATTCCATTAAAATGGAAAGTTGGCGGTCAAAAGGAAATTGCGATATAAGGCAAATAGAAAGAGCAAAAATAGCAACATTTGTAAATACGGCTTTTAGTTGCTAAAATTATGTGGCAGAAGAAGCAAGCGCATAGATGATAATTGTGCAAGATTCTTGCATGGCAATACTAGAAAGCAATATAAATTACAGCCATAGTTTAGTGATAAACACGGTTTTGGCAGCATAAATAAAAATAATAAACAAAATAATGAATCAAATAAACAAAGCAAACAGATAAATAAATAAAAATGATTAAATAAATAAATGAATAATTATGCAAATAAGTAATATTATAAATAAATAAATAAATATAGAAAAAATACGGTTTATAAGCCAATAAATAAATTTAACATTCAATTTAAGTTTTAAATATATGTCATATGTATTCAATTTATTTGATCAATACATAAATAAATGTAGAAATAAATAAATGAGTGAAATATATATTTTTAAATACTTTTAAATAAATAGTTGAATCATTTTGTTACTAAATAATAATATAAATCGAAAATTAAATTTTAAATCGAAAATAAATAATCAATAAACTAATGAATCAATACATAAATACACGCATATTAAAAATTAAAATATTAAAAATTACTTATAAAATAAAGAAATTAAAACAAATAAACATGAGAAAACATTAATAAATAAAAAATAATTAAATCAATAAATGAATAATTATGTAGATAATTAATATTATAAAAAGTAAATAAGTAAATATAGAAATATAGAAATGAATAAATTTTACATTCAATTTAAGTTTTAAATATGTCATATATATTCAATTAATTTGATTAGAATTCTATTCAATTTAATATGGCCAATATTCTTTAGTAAAACTATGGTTGAAGTAGAATTTATTTGTTTATTATATTAAAAATTCAATTGAAATGGAATGGGGGCGATCCAAGAGAAAGAATCATGTTTTGTAACCATTTTCTGAAGCATCTGTTCATTCTGTTGCATACCAAAATACCAGGGATATGGTGTATGTATCTTTCAAACCAAAAAACCCCAACCCAAATCAAAACACAACAGTCTAAAAATAGTACAGGAAACCAATAAAGTTGATGTGTGTGCATGGAGGGTGGGTGGGGGGGGGGGGGGGGGGGTACCATCTGAAGAACAATCTAGGTATATATGACATAACTCATTAAACAACCCCAGGACATTTGGGAGATTTCTCCTTAGTCAAACAAGATAAGCTATTATGTCTCTCTGTTGGGAGTCTAATAACATCTCAACCAAAAATCCAAAAAATAATCCACTTTGACCACTTTCGACCTCCCCTTGTCAAATCGACTAATTCAGGCCATAACTCAAAATCAGCCCCAGCGACTTTACGCACATTTTGTTGTGCCAGGTCACAATATAAACACAAACAAGAAGAGTTTTTAAAAATAAAATCATCGCTTACATGAGGTAGATTAAAAGCTTATTATTAAATTAATTTCAATTAATGGCCTTTATTGATTAAACTTGTTTGCGAAGCTATTTACAAATCTCGCGCATCAATACATAATTTGTATGTTTAGTTTTGTTAAAGGCCGTGATACTCTGTCCAGGATTCCTTTGATAAGGGTGCACACAACTATTAGAGTCACCGTCAAAGCTTCCGGCCATCGCCATCACCCAGCTAGTCCCTAAATAACGGAAAGAATGATTCATATTGACATTATTTGGCATCAAAGATGATTGAATTTGGTCTCTATTTGTTCACTGAATTGTACCCGATATATTCTGATTCTGAATGAAAAGAGGATACATCCAACGTTTTATTTAAAAATATTGGCGGAAGGATACACATTGAACACCGTAAACGCGCTACAAGGTGTGATTTCTTGTTCAAAATGACTACGCAGTATAAAGAGGGAAATATTGAAAAATCTGAAAGGGCAACCCGACCTGAATTTTTTACCCAAGTTAGATCTATGTGTGTTAATTACTATTCCAAAATTTTATAAACGTAGTTGCAAGGTAACTCAAGATATCGTCGTTTACCTAAGGCACATTTCCCATAGAAACACACTATAGCGCGTAATAGTTGTGTGCACCCATAAGATGCATAATCACGATGGCTGGTTTCCAATTCTGAAATAAAGTTTCAACCTGCTTTGACAAAGAACTAGAAGAATGGCAGTATTTCAAGAAAGTTTAGTTATGGATTTTTCTACACATACAAAAGATATAATATCTTACTTTTTAAAATTCCTTAATATGAAGAAGATGTCTACTGCCTAAAATGCCAAGATTAAACTCGAAACAGTCAAATGAAATACGCAAATGCGCCGCATGGATACACGGTCTAATTAAGGGGTTCTGACCAGCCTTTCTTCAAATCTTTGTATCTCAAAAAGTCAATATTAGATTTGATTAATCTCATCATTTCTCAAATGAAGGTCAGAAATATGCATGCTTAAATATAAAACAGTCATGTTTGTTACTTTGAAAGTTACAATCCCTCCCGTCTTTGGACCCAGATTTGTGGACATGCTGTATAATAGTTGTCGACGAAATGCAAAATCTAGATTCATAATCCTATTTTATACACGGATAACATCGATACCAATTTGAGTTTTTTTATGATCAACACATGACCCTTAGCCTAACCATGTTAACATTGACCGTATGCGTGATAAATAAACCTATTATAAGGTATATTTGAACATTGATTTCCAAGGCGATTCTCATCATGATGCAGGACAGTCAATGGCCATGATCGTACCAATGCAGATAACAGAAAAATAAACAGATTTCTGACAACAATGTCCTTTTGACCCTCCGATTTTCAACATCATTTTAAAAGAATCAAATGTCTATACAGTGGACACACTGACTGATCGACTGCTGTGGTCAACTCGACTTCCGGACCAGTAGACTCTCAACAATATGGTCAAAGGTAGGTGTATTTCAGTCATTTCACTTGTAAATATCATAAATATCATAAATTGGTGCAAAAAAGTCACACTTTAATAAATTGAGAGAAAATTCACCAATATTGATTCAAATCCACATAACTTTGATTGTATACATCCGATCTACACGGAGTAAAGATATTTGGAAACCTATCATTACAAGGATACCAGATATGTAAGAAAAGCACATTTTTTACTAGTTTTGATATACCCAATATAACATTAAAAACAAGTATAATAGTAAGAAGGCAGGATCGACCAATCGTCCTCCGTTAAAATATACAGGGTGGCCAAAATCATGTATATAAAATAATGGAAAACAATGCTTTAGATACAAAATTGCGGCAGTAATTATGTTTTGAACCATTGGGTTAGATACCTAGATGAAGAAAGACAATTATACTAGAAGAATTTAGTTGACAACAATGGTCAAAATGTAGAGTGGGAAAACTCCAAGGGAAGAAACCTCTAAGGTCCGTATGCACAAAAGAGTTAGACCGGGTCTAAAGTTAGACCTGGTCTAAGTGGATTTTAGTTTTTGTGAAAGCACACCTTTTATTACATTTCCTTCTCAAATAAGCTAACAAATTGTGAAGATTCGGATGCAAAGTTCAAAAATAGCACAAAATATCTCATGAAAATGCAGAGGAAAACAGATTTTGAGGCATGAATAAATTTCACTTAGACCAGGTCTAACTTTAGACCCGGTCTAACTCTTTTGTGCATACGGACCTAAAAGTCTATAACTAATTTTGGAGTTGATAACCGCAGATTGCTGTGCTGGAGTAGACTACATGTTAATGTATATACATTTCAGATCAACATTATGCTATCCTATACCATCTTATTGTATTATTCAGGGTGTCAATAAAAATATAACTAAATGGCCAATTTTATGATGATCATTTTCTATATATTTCATACATTTTGATAAACAAAATTCTGTGGATTTTAAAAGTCCAAATGCACACTATCAAGAAATACAAGTACACCTTGCATCAAGTAAGTTTATAATCATACATGTATACAAACTTACATGGTAATCATCGCAACTTTTTGTAATATATCAATTAGTCTTGATTTAATTAATTAATCAATTAGCCAATTAGTGATAATTAATAAGAATACAATATAATTGTTGCATTCAATTTAATAATAATATAGTTAGTTCAGAAACAACATTCTGATAACCGATGAATTACTTAAATAAGTTTTAACACACAGAAACCTGTTAAATACACCTTCAAAAATGAACTAATTAGCACTTCATTAAGCAATTAATTATTTAGATTTTTGGTGACAAATTTATATATTATCATCAGATATGTGTGTTATTGATTGTAATACCTGCACATACCTGCCTATGAGTTATAGTTTAACTTGGGATTTTTTAATTTAAAAGAGGACATTATTAGCAACAAAATGACACCCTACTTAATTCAATAGGTCAAGTACTTTAAAAATCAATTGATATCTTTAATTATTTTGATATTGCCATGTGTTTTGAACTCGCCACCCTTCCCGTTGCATGTCAAGATTTTTACATTTTACACCATCTGAGATTCGAATTAGCATATCGCAATAACTACTTGTTCTACCCCATAAAAAGTATATATTTTCTGAACGGTAATCTCACAAGAAATCCAATGCGATTGGAATTTCCATAGGACCTAATGGTAACATCTTGTGATTAAGAATGTTCAAAGAATATCGATTTTCTTTTTCTTCATATTTTGATTAAAGCTCAATATATTTTTTTTTTATTCCTATCCCAATCATCATTTTACTGTGCATATTAGTTCCTCATGCAATTTACCCATCAGAACACAATTGTTGTCAAGGGTAACTTGTTGAAATATACTATATCGGGAAGTAAATGAGCGCAAACGTTTACATTTCATATTTATTAGAGTTTTCACTTCTTTTTTTTTTTGACTATTCACCCTATCCTGATTTAAGCGGGATTTTTGGATTCCCCTATTTGAGAGCTTTCCAAAAATGTGTAATTTTGCTATCATCGGTTGAATAATTCTGTTGTTATAGTCATGAATGTAAAACCGATGAATTAGGGCAAGTTCACTGTGTAGTGAATAGGGAAAAGGCCAAGGACAATGGTCAGTTCAAAACACATGGCCGTATGTGTGACAAGTCCACCTTATTTGATACATCAATTCACGACATATGACCTAAGGAAAATTGTACCACAATATATATGACCCGTAAGGATTAGTTCTGTGTTAACTTAAGACAACGAATCCTAACTGTCAAAGGCTTCATATGTTTCGTTTCATATTGATAATGCCAAATAATAGAGGTTATTCATGTAGCCATGCGGAACGGACACCAAAAGGGATTCGCACCCGGCCTATTCAATAGAGTTGATGCGTGACGTCCCGTTCAAAGCATGAATTGAGCTATCAATAAAACACGCGTGTATCGTCTTTCTGAAAATCTTAAACAGAAATTAGTATTCCTGCTAATCCATTACATGGATAACCTCTATGATAAAAAAAACTCGGAAAAAAAGACTCAAACCTGATTCTCTTTTCAATTTTGAGATGCTTTCCTTTCAGATTCTATTTTGAATTATTACTCAAGGAAGTTTTTGACTTGATTTTTTAAATTTTGTGAGTGCTGTAATTATTGAACTATTAATCAAATGCATATAAAAGTATACATTTTTGGAAAGGAAATAGATCAGAGAATCCAAAATGTTGGACCAAAAAAGCGCGATTTTTTTTCATTTGTTTTCACTTTTTTGTTAATATTCCAAAAAATATTAAATTAGGTATTGAAGAAGAAAAAAAATCGTCTCTAAGTCAGTGTCTTAACATCATAATCTAGCAATTTGGGATTTTTTTTACTCACAATTTTTTTTGTTAGCTTTGTTGAACTTGTTGGGGTCAAAAAAGTGATTTTTCTTTTGGTGATTGTCTCAAAAATATCAACATTTTTTGGTCAAAATTTCGGCAGAATTTAGATTCTCTGCCCTATATACTTTTATATGCATTTGATTAATATATAATAATAGTTCAATAATTACAGCATTCACAAAATTCAAAAAGTGACTTCTTTGAGTCCTCCTTAACCATATTAAGTTAACTTAACTTAGGCCTAACTTTGACTTAAGTCGGGTAGTGATTTTCCCGAACCACGATGTGTCTCCAAATCTTCCTTTCCAATAGCTGTCTCGATTTCTTCAATCCTGTTTCACGCTTTAATAGTTAGTATATATAATTCAATGTAAGTTAGGACTGGTCTAGTCTAGGGCAAGACTTAAACCGGAACTAGAAGTCCAGACAAGATTATTATATTCTATTGTGATTGCGGGCCTTTGGTTTATTCACACCATTTGATCTGATATATACAATGTAATATCCTGTAACCCTTTCACAAAACGTACTGTAAAAGGACAAATTACGAAAACATTACAGGAAAGTGGTCAAGGGAATCTATTCGATTCAAGACTGAGTATATACTTGACTTCAGCATGTTCAGTGCCATAGCCTCCATAGAACAATGCCCAAATTCTAAGCAAAGTTTTTTACCTTACCGATTACCAAAGAGAGCAGGCTCGTAATCAACATTTGGGCAAATTCGCCCCTCTACAGGTCTACATTTTGGGGAAAATTGTCAATTTTTGACAAAATCCGCCCCCCCGGAAAAAAATCTTGAGGTTTAATCAGCCGAGAAGGTACAAAAGGTTTGATGGTCTGAGTAGGTCAGTTAGGGGCCAAAAGTCAATAATTTGTGTTGCTGCCGGGTCGCATCCTGTACGGGGGACCAGGGTGTCAAGATATAGGGGGCAGAAAATGTGCTTATCCGGGGCTTAATCAGCCAAAGAGGTACATGGACAAAACTTGTTGGATATGATTCCTTAGAGGGTACTTGTAACAACGGTAGCAGTGACAGCAACTTTTGCCTGTACAGGACGCCAGACAGTAGCTTTAAAGGGCCCCCAAATATGGTTTTAATTAGCCGAAGAGGTACATGGATGAAACTTTTTGCATTGAACTATTACACATTGGGGTATACAAAAATACCAATGACAGCAACTTTTGCCTGTACGGGGCCCCAGACAGTAGCCTCAACTGATTTATTCAGCCGAAGAGGTACATAAATGGATCCTTTTGATTTAGAACTATTGCATAATAGGATATACAAAAATACCAATGACAGCAAATTTTTGCCTGTACGGAGCCCAGTAGCCACAAAGGGCCCGAGTGCCCCAACTGATTTATTCAGACGAAGAGGTACATGGATGAATCTTTTTGCATTGGAACTGTTACATGTTAGGATATATAAAAATATCAATGACAGCATCTTTTGGCTGTACGGGGCCCCAGACATTAGCCCCAAAGGGCCTCAAGTGCCCCAACTGATTTATTCAGACGAAGAGGTACATGGATGGATCGTTTTGCATTGGAACTATTACATGTTAGGATATATAAAAATACCAATGACAGCAACTTCTGGCTGTATGGGGCCCCAGACAGTAGCCCCAACTGATTTATTCAGACGAAGAGGTACACGGACGAATCTTTTTGCATTGGAACTACATGTTAGGATATATGAAAAATACCAATGCCAGCGACTTTTGGCTGTATGGGGCCCCAGACAGTAGCCCCAAAGGACCCCACAAGTCTCAACTGATTTATTCAGCTCAAGAGATACATGGACAAATATTTTTGAATAGGAAGTATTACATGTTGGGATATACAAAAACACCATTGACAGCAACTTTTGCCTGTATGTGGCCCCAGACAGCAGCCCCAAAAGGCCCCACATCATCAAATCATGTTGACCTTGACTAACACTATATTTAACAAGAAACGTCTCAGCTTAAACAAACAAATATTTCTGTTTCAATGGGATTGTGTGTGGTTTTCACAAATTATTACACAAAAAAGGAAATGTTAAAGGTGTTAAAGTGTAAAAATAAATAAAAGTAACGTAACGTAACATAACGTAAAGTAACCTAACGACGTAAAGTAACGTAAAGTAACCTAAGGTAAAGTAACGTAACGTAAACTAACGTAACGTAAATTAACGTAACATAAAGTAACGTAACGTAATGTAAAGTAACGTAAGTTCCCTAACATAAAGTTCCACTATAACCCCATTAATTGCATACAGGCGCGTAGCCAGCATTGTCATTCCGGAGGGGGGGGGGGGGGGGGGGGGGGGGGATTTCACGTGAATTTCACGTAAGTGTGGGGTGGGGTCAAACAATTTCGCACAGTCCCAAAAAAATCGCAGTCAAAAAAAATCACGCAGTAAATGTACTACATGAACAATTTCTCGTCCCCATTTCTCTTCTCTTTCCCCTCTCCTTCCCCTTTCCCTTCTCCCTCTCCTTCCCCTTTCCCTTCTCCCTCTCCTTCCCCTGTCCCTTCTCTTTCTCCCTCTCCTCCCCCTTTCTCTTCTCTTTCTCCCTCTCCTTCCCCCTTCTTTCTCTCTTTTCTCCCCTTCTTCTCGTCCCCATTTTCCCGCTTCGCCGTCCCCATTTTAGGTGTCCGGGGTGGGGGGGGGGGGGGGGGGGGGGGCAGTCTGCCACCCCCCCCCTGCCCCCACTGGCTACGCTACTGATTGCATAAACAATTCAGATGTTATGCAAATTCAATTTTGAAATTTGGATTGAGACGTTGTCTAAAATACTTAAAAAGAACCCATTTGTAAACATTTTCATTGGACAGTTATTTTCTCCATAAAACACATCTTTTCTACTTGAAAAGGTCTTTATTCTACCACCCTAACAAGACATTATTTTATCACCCTGTATAACTAGAGACTGTAAAAAATGCCACTTGAAATTACTATACTACATTCATTCCAATAATAATTGAGAAGTCTATATAAAACAGATTTCTTTCTCTTTTCTACTTGAAAAGGTCTTTATTCTACCATCCTGTATAAAAAGACATTATTTTATCACCCTGTATAGACACTGTAAAAAAATCCACTGGAAATTATCGATAGTCGATAATCGATAGATAGTTTAATATCGACTGAAAATGCACATCTTTTGCTCTCAACCCTTCATTATGAATGGAATTTCCCAGAAATCCACCCCTATCCGTCAATTGAACAATTCGCTGCAATAGTGCGTATGAAGGGACACAATGTCATGTTGAATTTTTTAAATTTTAATTAATTTTACTTCAGAATTCAAGATAAACATTAAAATTTGCCATTATTGTTGTTTCTACTAAAAAAACACCCAGCAAAACTTGATTAAAACAATGTTTTAAATATGTTGGAATACATTACCACCCTTAACCATGTAAAATGTTGGTTGCGGCTCTACCAGCTTTTTTTAATCGACGTTTTGCTGTACAAAGAGGGCTGCCTTTTCTTAATCCTCATAGGTGTAAGTTCATACATGTAATACAATTGTAAAAATATACAAATCCCAGTTTTTATCATATATTTTTGTAATTGAGGGCGCTGCCTCCACCACATCTCTTAATGCCCCTTTAATGAAGTAAATATATAATATAGTAACTCTCATTATGAATAGCTCGAGTGAACTTGTGAAACGAATCTTTGTCAAACAAAACACCCACTTCGCGTCTTGATAATCCGCCTAATTTCCCTATAAGAACATGAAACTTTCAGAAACTTGAGGCTTTCAGGCCAACGGCTTGACCTTTTCAGGTATCGTATATATTGTACTTATTTATATTCTATTTTAATATTACAAGTAATATGATTTTTTTTTTGCAGTTTAACCCTATTGTTGTCAATGTAGCACGCACAATATACCGCCCAAATGCGCCTTCGTACAGTCGCCAATTCGAATATAGACCGCCTTTGGCGGGAAAAAATTATATTTAAAACCAGACTTTCAAAGTCTTAATTTTATTGAAACGTTACGGCCATGGCCATGGCAGTGAGTGACGATATAATATATAAATGTCTCGGTGTGTATGCTTAATTTGTTCCGGAATTTGAGGTAAAATTGGGGCCATACTACTTTTGTATTGGTGCATCAAGTGTACATCTATAAATGCATGACATGCGGTGCTGGAGGTGAGAGGTGGCGGGTAAATAGGTTAGCTCGGGGCGTGCGAATCATCCCGGGGCGCTCATGACCTTGACCTGATGGGGACAACAAGTCCCTGCGATACAGGCCTTCTCTTTTAGTTCCAGTAATTATGATTAAATACTTGTCTTTGACCCACAATATTTGTTGGTAATAAATACTCATATATGTAATGAATGTCAACGTTTCCATGATCTTATTCTTGATTTGCCATATTCCTTCCTCTCGAAATTCTTCTACGTGTCATCAGTCCTTCTTTTGAACTGCAGACGTGACTACCTCTCTCTTGATTCCTATGGAGGTATGTAGGGATAAAACCGTATTCAGATTAAAACATTTAAATCCATGTAAAGTGCTTCACACTTGAAAATAACTTTAAATGGATTTAAAACTGTTTATAAAAGCCATGAAAAGATTTATTTTTGAATCTAAAAGAATTGTTTTTAAATCCGATGAGGTTTGTCCTTATGACCCCGTCCGCTTAGACTTAAGAATAACCCCAAAGAATATGTCAAAGTCTTCCCACAATGCATTGCGCGGACTCAAACCAACTAAAGATTTTTCCACACGATGCATTTGTCGAGCTCTTAAAGGTTTATGTTCCGATCACCTTTTTTTGGCAAAGTGCAAAAAAATGTGTGCGTGTTCGCTAAACTTGTTCGAAAGAAACAAAAAATATTCTCTCAATCTCTTGTTTCTCTATTTTAAACTGTTGTTTGTTATGGTTGTTATTCTTCATTTTGATTTTATTTGAAGAGTAAAAATAAATTGCCACACATGAGTGATCACAAGCTTTTATGTAAGCTAATTTTGAGGCTAAACTTGAGGGACATTTAAATACGTAACGAAGTGGTCATTTTCATATTGTGGGATGGAGTTTCTTACACAATTGGTAAAAATGAAAATGAAATAGTCTCTTACTTATTAACCTCACCAACTTCATCCTCCATCGTGAAAATGAAATCTAAGACACTGGCTTAGATTTCATTTTCATATTGGAGGATAAAGAAGCCACTGCTATTTCAAACACCACTTTAAAGCTATTTAACAGTCCCTAAACATTTGTCAAATAAAACAATGCACGGGTCGCAAAAGAAGTGTGACGAACTTCTTTTACACTATATTAGTAGACAAGAGATTAAGAGAATAGTATTTGTTTCTTTCAAACAAGCTGTTTAACACACACATATTTTTTTGCACTTTGTCGTGAAATCAACATGTCTTGATAATGAAGTGTATCTTGAGTTTGATAAATCCGATATTCATGATCTAAAATTCTAATGAAAGCATGTCAAGGATGATGAAAAAATAACGGACCTGATCCCATTGGTTTTGATGATAACAATAATTAAATACATTTAGGCATCAATGGGTACTAATCATTTTGGGACAGCCCGTAGACTCTATTTATCAGCATTTATTGACACTGAATTTGTTTTTTTAAATTAAATTAAAAATGTGTTTATAAGCGGAAAATAAAATCGATATCTAATGAATAAATAATAAATATTCTGAAAAACTATGAGTATGAGCTCAATTTGGAATAAAACCCAATCTGAACAATCTGTTTTACAATCATAATTACCTACTGACATTGTCATTGATGTCTTAATTATCATATCGATTGTAGTCCATCCATCCATCCATCCGTTTTCATTGGATAATTCATTGCACTGGAATCCATACAATTTGTATCGTGTCCATGCAGCTGGGTAGCCAATGATGAGTGGCAACTTGAACAAAACAAAGAGGATTTTTATGATATGCTGTGAAAAAAATATAACTCATGCATAATTAGTCATCTACGGTACTAAAAAACTGCACGCACTTATAATTCCAGTAAGTAATGAGTATTTATAATACGGACATACAGACTTGTTATTGTCAATAGGTCATTCAAATGAAAGTTGGACTGCTTGTGATGTGGGTAAGTCGGAGGAGAATTATTCAAATTCAACGCTGATGATGGCGTGAAACTTTAATAAGAGGATACATTAAATGTCTATAACATTATGCATAACCTCTCACATTGAAGTAATGATTGAGTGTGAACAGTGAGAGTAGTGAAGCAAGCAAATGATTGACTATTGCATTTACAAATATTTCGCATGGATTTATCGAAGGATTATTATGACTGAATGTTGAGCGTTCTGTTTAGTGCTTATTTTCTACATATTATTAGGTAAGTTTCATATGTTTAAACATAAAATTACTGATGATCAGGTTATCCATCTGGCGCGCTTTTTATTTTGTATTTTAGCTTTAATTATGCAATATCTCGGAGGAAGCAAATACACTTATCGTGCTTATTGGCCAATCTCACTTTATAACCACTACTGCGGATAACAATTAATTCAATAATGTTGTATTGTGATCATTGTATTTGGACTGTATACAAACTGTTGCTTCATTTAAGGTCTGTTGTGAGTAATTATTCCAAAAGAAACAGTATAAAACATGTTGTGGTATGGTAGTAAAAAGACAATTTTATTTAATCATCCTAAAAACATTCTTTAGTAATTTGAACGGAAGAACAGACAATATGAAATAAAGTGAATGTTGCTTCAAATGAGAATAACAACATTATAATTGCAGGATTCCATGTTCGACAGTTTGATTGAATTAAGAATGCAATATTGACTTCAGTGTATTGATTTGATCATATCTTACTGTTACATCTTATCGATTGTTTGGAGCACAAGTTGGTAAATTTGAGATTTAATTTGCATAAAAACAATAAATTGTACGGCGATTTTATACATAAAACAATAGCAATTGAGCATCTTTTCCATCAACATGGTTTGTGAGTATAATTAATATAGTCGCACGACGCCATTGTGGACGTGTATACACCAGTCATGCATGAATGCGTTGCACAAAAGTGCATTGGCACTGTTTTTCTGAAATATGCGGGTAAAATTTACAAGGTAAAATCAGAAAAATGACATCAACATGGAATGATGTTTATTTTAATACACTTTCCACGCGGCAGTCGTCTGCAGACGACAGTTCCAAACTATCATAAAATGTTTTCAAAAATTTCATCTCCATATTTCGAATCACCATGAGAAATGCATTAAAATAAGTACACACATGCCAAGAATTGATTCAGTAATTCTTGAGATAGACTTTGAAAGTTAGGAAAAGGTTTCTGAAAAATCTGTTTTATATATGGTAAAACTAATTGCCGCGTGGAAAGTGTTAAGTGAGCAATATATTAATAATCATATCGTCAATAGGGCGCATCGTCGGGTATGGTGAAATTGTGATTTTACTCACTATGGGAGAGTAGTCAATGAGGTATGATTATGAAGAAGCAAAGACATTAGGTTATAAACTGAGATAACTAGGCCAAAATACAGGCTTTTATACGCACAGTTTGAACATGGGGTAAATTCCATTGATTGTTTTAGTGTACTTTACGATACAATACAATTCCACCATGTCACAATTTGCAATGCAACACGATCGTAGACCTTACAGGATCTTTTCTTGGTAATTGTTTTAATCCGTAAGCAGGTACAGAGGAATATGTTCTAAAATACTATAATGAATGTAATGTATCTAGTTTTAAAAATTAAATAAATGATTTTACAATTCATGAAATAAATGCTAAAACAATGTGTGTGTATAATACACACACATTGTTTTAGCATTAGCATTATCTGGAATAGCCCATTTACCACTCAAACAAATCGTACGTGCCACGATGTTTGATATCAACCAAAATAGTAAATGCATATTTCGATATCCTGTTTGAATTAAATGGAATATCACTATTGTTGACCGGGGATTATAGTCAATTATATCATAGATTTTGATACATATGAATGTATAAAATAATGACCCTAGGCTGCTCGATACCATTTGAGTAGTTAAATTTGGTCTCAGTTAGCAAATGCATATTTCGATATCCTGTTTGAATTAAATGGAATATCACCGTTGTTGACCGGGGATTATACACTGCAAAAACACCGGTGTTAAAAATAACACCATTGGTGTAGTGAGAGGTCCACACCAAAATAAATTAACACCGTTGTACCGGTGTTAAAATTTTGGTGTTATATCAACACCATGTAGTGTCATTTTAACAACTGCAAGTGTGAAAAATAACACTGTAAGTGTTAATGTAACACCAAGATAGTGTTAAAATAACACTAATTGGTGTGGACCTCTCAGAACACCGAACGGTGTTATTTTTAACACCGGTGTTTTTGCAGTGTAGTCAATATACATATGAATGTATGAAATATGACCCGAGGCTGCTCAATACCATATTAAATTGGTCTCAGTTACATGTACATTACAGACAAGACAATTAACCAACCATAGAATCAAATGAGATTTCAATTTATTTTACATTTGACCATAATTATTATATTATGTCAGCTATTTTGCGATTTATTACACGGACATCCATTCAAATCGTCACAAATTTCCGGGCAAATTTCGCGCAATATATACTATAGGATGAGTACTAAATTATAACATATAATAGGCCTAATGAAACAAAGTTTAATAATGATTAAATGTTTATAAAAAAGCAGAAAATAATAATTAAATGTTTAATGAAAGCTTAAATAAATGATGAAATGATTTAAGTCCGTTTTTATGATATCAGTCTATATTTGGATGTTTTAACATTTACGAGTACGTTAAGGGGGACTCAAGGAAGTTTTTGATTTGATTTTTTGATAGTTTGCAAGTGCTGTAATTATTTAACTATTAATCAAACGCATATAAAAGTATTCATTTTTGGAAAGGAAACAGATCAGAGAATCCATATTTGGTGTCAATTTTGACCAAAACTGTTGAATTTTTGAGAAAATCACAAAATTCTCTTTCTTTTTGGGGACAAGCTGACAAAATTAGGCCTAGTTGTAAGTAAAAATGCCCCAAATTGCTTGATTATACTATAAAGGACACTAATTTAGTGCCAATCTTCTCATTTTGTCTTTTAAACATGTTAAAGCTGTATTTTTTGAAATTTTGACCAAAAAGTGCCCAAAATGGGATTCTTTTCATTTTTTTTTCTCACTTTTTTGGTTAAAATTTCAAAAATACAGCTTAAGAAAAAATGAGAAAGGAAAAAATCGGCGCTAGATTGGTGTCTTAATAGTATAATCAAGCAATTTTAGGCATCTTTTGGCTCCAAAATAATTTTGTTAGCTTGTCCCAAATAAAATTGGTCAAAAAAGTATACTTTTTATATGCATTTGATTAATAGTTTAATAATTACAGCATTCACAAAATTCAAAGAGCGACTTCCTTGAGTCCCCCCTTAAAGGATATTAATTAAAATTGCTAATTTAACTTAAAAAAACCTATTTTCTAATATATTAACCTTTTATAATTATGACTTTAAAAACATGAAATTATAAATTTTCCATTGTACGAAATCTGTTTGAATATTTTACGAATAATATAAAATGTCAAATTATGATTTTCAAAATAATGGATGCTTATAAATGTATTTATTTTGTCTTTTATATTTATCAATTTTATATTTAGTTACTGATTGATAAATTTCGCAAAAACAAATACGTTTTCGTGTGGTTTATTATCCTTGACACATTGAAGTTTGTACGGGATGTCAATCCATTGATGAAGGCCTAAAGTGAAAATATTTCATTGTCAATATGTTTAGGCGCCAATTTTAAGCCATAACATTTGATGAGTATATAATTTTCAATCATGCGATCCCATCGGTTTAATGCAGGTGTCTTTGCAGCAGTAGCTGTAGTATTAACTTCCTAGTTAATGATGGTATGAGTAGCTTTGTCGGCTATATGCAATGTATTTACAATATTTATTTTGACAGTTTCCATGGAAATTATACCAGAAACGGGTTGGGATAAAGTAATTGCAAATTGTATATTTAGATAAATTCATCCTCTTGTCGTTACATCTGATGGGATATAGTAGATAGACCTGTTGCTTTGTTTAATCCAGGAGACTTGGTCGGCCACGTTTTGGTGCTATGCCATCGATGGCCATCTGTCCATTGTTACTCAAATGACTCAATGTTTTTGATTCCAAAGATTATGCAATCAAGTCCAATATATACAGTTAAGCCCACAATTATTCATACCCTTTGAAAAATATGAGTTGTTTGCATTTTTCTTATATCTATACCAGCTGGAGGGATGGAATTTTCGCTTTACACAAAAGACAGTTAGTTTGCAAGTACAAATAAATATATTTGGGCTCAACATTTTTTGAATAACAATAGAATTGAACAAGAATCGTGTTTTTATGCCTGTCCAAAATTATTCATACCCATACCAAGTCTCAGGATTGAAGCCAATTTTGGTGATAATACACATGTTGTTGACATTCCAAACGTTCTTTATATTGTGTGATAGGCTTTTATATTGCCATGCAATTATTCCATGATGTGTGCATACAATGTGGATGCATTACAAATGTGTCCTATTGAATGTACAGTGAGGGATATTATAGGACAACACTCTAGCTCTTTGTTAGCATGGCGAAGAAGACCAAAGAACTCAGTGAGGACCTTTGTGTGTGCATATTGCGAATGCTCACAAATAGGGGAAGGCTACAAAGCTATTTCGAAGCAATTCCAAGTGCCAGAGTCAACCATAAAAAGCATAATTAGGAAGAACAAGACATTCAACTCAGTTAAAAACCTTGAAGGACACGGTCGGAAGCCAACGGTGTCCCCTTGTTTGACAAGAAAAGTATGGTGAAAGGCCAACATCAATCCACAGATCACCGTCAATGCTCTCCTGAACAACCTTGTTGAGTCTTGGACCAGGATATTAAGGCAGACACACCAGCAGACATTGCACACGAGAGTTCTCCATGGACTCCGACCAAGAAAGACGCTACTCCTAAAAAGAGACAAAGAGAAACTCGTCTAGCATTTGCAAGAGCACTTCTGGACAAAGATCCAATTGGTCCTCAGTGTTGGGGTTGGCTAAGATGATAAAAACGAGTTTCTCTGTGTCTCTTTTCAGGAGTAGAGTCTTTCTTGGTCGGACTCCATGGAGACCTCTCATGTGCAATGTCTGCTGGAGTGTCTGCCATGATATATTGGTCCAAGAATTGCCAAGGTTGTTCAGGAGAGCATTGATGGTGATCTGTGGGTTGTTGTTGGCCTTTCGCAATACTTTTCTTGCCAAACAAGGGGACACCATTGGCTTCCGACTGCGTCCTTCAATGTTTTTTACTGAGTTAAACTTCTTGTTCTTCCTAAGTATGCTTTGCATGGTGAATTCTGGCACGGAATTGTTTCGAAATAGCCCTGTAGCCTTTCCCCTCTTTGTGAGCATTCACAATATGCACAAAAAAGGTCCTCACTGAGTTAGTTGGAGTTATTTGATTTTCTTTGCCATGCTGACAAATAGCTAGAGTGTTGTCCTATAAGATCATTAACTGTACATTCACTAGGACACATTTACAATGCATCCACATTGTATGCACACATCATGGAATAATTGCATAACAATTAAAAGCCTATCACACAACATAAGGAATGTTTGGATGTCAAAACATGTGTATTAATATTATCACAAAACATTGCCTCAATCCTGAGACTTGGTAGGGTTTGGATAATGTGCGAGTTGCGAGTAGCGAGTTGCTAGTTGCGAGTTCGAGTTGCGAGTTCGAGTTGCGAGTTCGAGTTGCGAGTTGCAAGTTGCGAGTTGAAATGTGCGAGTTCCGAGTTGGATTTTGCGAGTTCGAGTTGCGAATTGCAAGTTGCGAGTTGAAATGTGCAAGTTGCGAGTTATATTTTGCGAGTTCAAGTTGCGAGTTACGAGTTGAAATAGTGCGAGTTGCGAGTTAAAAATGCAAGTTGACATTTGCGAGTTGCGAGTTGCCTACTATTTGATAGTTACTTTCATTTCAATTAAAGTTCAATTAAAGTTCAAATAAAGCGCTTTGATAATTTTATTTTACATTATTTTGTATAAGGAACAGTAATAGCTGCTTTATAAGTTATTTTGCAAGGTATAGGTAATAATAGCATTAATAGCTGCTTTATAGTGTAAAAGGATTAGCTGCTTTGCATTTGGAACAGTGCTCTGCTTTATGTTTATATTGCAAGGTATTATAATAGGTAATAGCTCTTTGTATTAATAGCTGCTCTGTATGTTATTTTGTAGGGTATAAGGATTAGCGGCTTTGCATTTATAGCTGCTCTATGTGTTATTTTGAATGATGTGAGAAATAGCCGACTTTCATTTGTAAGGTTTTACGAATAGCTGCCTTGTTTAAATAGCTTGATACAAATTTGTATGGTATTCTTAGGAATTGGTCTATGTTTAAAGTTGGAATGCTTAGACCAAGTAATGTGCATAAGCAGGGGTCTGGGGATATTAACATGTGTTCAAACATCTTTGCCCAACTCCCCCCCCCCCCCCCCCCTATTATGGGAATTTCACAAACAAATTGAAGCTTCAAAACTTTCATTTACCTCTGCTCCTGCCTCACATACCTGTTTGTGTAAGTATGTGGAGCCGCATATTCATATAGTGATCAGCCCAATTTTATTTGTTTATACTTGTAAAAAAACAAACACAATTGACTGCGAAGCGGCCAAAGATAAGTGGGCAAAAACACAATAAACAAAGATACAAATAATACATTATTACTATCGCTTTCTTTGCCAACTGTATGTGAAACAAACTCCCCTTTTTTTGCCTGTTTTTTAAAGGTGTATGTTGCGATCACTTTTTGGGGCTATGATTTTGATGGCCGAAGGATCCCCATATTTTTTTACATTAGGGACCGTTCATTATTTCTACGGGGGGGGGGGGGGGGGGGGTGGGGCGTTAGCTGAAAGAAAGTGACAAAATTTAAAAAAAAACATGACCCCCTTTTCTAGATACTAAAAAGTTATGACCACGCCCCCCCCCCCTCCCCACTGGAACGTAGAAACAAGTTATGACCCCTTTTTTATACACACACCCGGCCTATACAAATACAATAAGCATACACAATTGAAGGGTTGGGTGCAATAACTTGGTACTTTAACTTAGCACATCCACCCCTTCAATTATACATTTTCGAGAATACTATAAAAATATACAACAATTATATTATTATAACACACTTTGGATATTTGTTGAGTAGTGTTTAATTTTAGACAGTCAAGAAAAGATCAGTAATAATGAAGTCATAATAGTTCTCTCCTGTTAATATTCTTCCTGAACGTGTTGTCACTTGTGAACGCTTGCGTGCAAAATATAGCGTTTTCATGCTAAAATTGTCAAATTTGGTTTGGTAAGAAAAATGCCTGCTTTTGCACAAAAAAAATTCCATTTCATGCTAAAATTGTCAAATTTTGTCTTGAAATATTGGTACAAAAAAGTTATGACCCCCTTTAATTTCATAAAAAAGTTATACCCCCCCTTTTGATATCTTTAAAAAGTAATGACCCTCTCCTGTTTTATGCCTTTCCGGTAGAAATATTCCATTTAGAAATTATAGGATAAAATGTGGTGAATTACTGCCAAAGGTGGTTAACCACACGCCAGTTTGTGTACTACTCAATGGGGACATTTCATAGTGACTTTGTGCTTTTAAAATAAGAACCATTGAAGTTATGCAACTCAAACTTTGGAATGTGACAATTTTAAAGATGACCTTTCATGTAAAATAAAAAAACATCAAGTTGAAAATCGGGCCACCTCTTTTAATAATCCATATAGACTAGCTCCTACTCCAATGGTAAGTACCCACATAGCATATAGAAACATTGAGTCGGCCACAGGTAGGTTGATAGCATAATAAAGTAAGTCACATTAACATTTGTGACATAAATGACAACTCGCAAATATGAAGAACTCGCAACTCGCATTTGACAACTCGCAAATATTAACTCGCAAAATCCAACTCGCAACTTGCACATTTGAACTCGCAACTCGAACTCGCAAAATCCAACTCGCAACTTGCACAATTGAACTCGCAACTCGCAATTCGAACTCGCAAAATCCAACTCGCAACTAGCACATTTGAACTCGCAACTATCAACTCGCAGAATACCTTCCCCCGGTAGGGGTATGAATAATTTTGGACAGGCATAAAACACAATTCTTGTTCAATTCTATTGTTATGCAAAAAAGTTTGAGCCCAAATATAATGATTTGTACTTGCAATCTAATTGTCTTTAGTGTAAAGCGAAAGTTCCACCACTCCAGCTGGTATAGATATGAGAAAAACGCAAATTTGTCAAAGGGTATGAATGGCTTAACTGTACATGGCACTTCTTTCTGAACGGGTATACTATCGACATTCGTATACCATACTGCACCAAGCACAACGCACCAATTACCCTATAAGGGGGGGTCACAAATATGTCAATGGCCGTTGTTAATAAATTTATAACCCCCCCCCCCTATCCGATTCAAAATAATTTTATGACCCCCCACCCCCCCCCCCCCCCCCCGGCCTATTGAAGTTAGATTTTTTAATGACTAAAATAGCAAATAATGACAAATAAACAGGAAAGGTGTTGTAAATATGTACATTTATAAGGGATATGCTTAGATGAATGTGCGCGAAGCGCGAAAAAAATTGCCGTTTTGAAATTTTAGAATCTGAATTGCTACACAAAACTATAACCCCCCTATTTTAGATTTTACAAAATTATGACCCCCACCATATTTGTGCCCCCCCCCCCTCCCGAAGAAAATGACAGCCCCCTAACATTTACCTCCGTCGGGTTCGGGAGGGGGTCACAGGTCACTAATAGGTATATCAAATAAGGTGGGATCGTTTCAAAAAATCCTTAAAATCGTGATACGTGTCTCTATTTTAAATAGAAGTTGTCAAAAAAACATAACATTTTTGGTATCATATTAAAGACAATTTATCCAGCTACCGGATAAAAAAAGAATTAAAGCCACATGTTTAGCAACAGTGAAGTTATCAATCTAAACGTCGAGTGAGTCAAGGGTGGGAGCGGTGGATGAGGAGCCGGTGGATGAGGCGCCCATAGGTTTGTACACAAAATAGCGGAAAACTAGAACTTTTGAAATTGATGCCATTTTAAAAGTATACATAGGAAATTTTTCAAACTTCTCATATGTGTTAATAACATGTGCCTGCTACTATGAATACTAATATTGAATTGTTATCTAGACATTCTCTACTAGAATATGATGTTCAATTCAGGGAGTGTTTTAATGTAAAAAATACAGTTTTATTCATTTTATTGATTAAACAATGGCCAAATCGCAGTCTCTCTATTTCATTTGTGTGACTCTTCGGTCCTTTTCTACCCTGGGTAGTAAAACATTTACCTAAAAAAGCCAGAAGTGTTTCTTCACAGAATTGTTCATAGATTTATGAAAAATTTGCTATTTAGATCTATTTTGGACCACCCTGTATTCAAAATAAAAGGAACTTTAACGATATTCATGTAGTTCATTTTGATAACCATTTTCTTTTAAATTAAATGGTCCATGCTAACTAAATTTCATAGAATATTATATACAAACATTCATTTTATGCATTATTTCATCATAATTTTAGACACCCTGTACTTTTCCTGTGTACATTTTAGGCAAATGATTCTTAGCACATTTGGTAGCACCTTCTGCGGTTGTTCCGATTTTGGTGACTATTTTCAGCTAAACCCTAATTGTACAAACTATCAAAATATTTTGTGAGGAGCAAAAACGATCAAATTGTTTATGTTCCACCCTGTAAAAATTGTACACACCCTGTATAATTTGATTCTTTTTTGCAAAAATAAAAAACCTTGAATCTTAAGCTTTCCAACGATATATAGTTTGTGGGTCATTAAGTATGTAAAACTATAAGTTTTGTCCCGTTTAATCAGAATTGGTGCATTTCTCAACATTATTAGAAGTGAAACTTTTTTTTGGACCAGTTTGTGACTTCTGACCAGGGGGCTTAATCAAAGTTGGGGCTTAATGTTATTATTATATGTTCAGACTGTTTTTTTGACGATGCAAACTCATTCTAGAAAGTTGTTGAATGAGTTCTGTTTCTCCACGGTCCAATCATTGAATGCATTGAATTGGATATTATCGGCCGATAGGCTCTACTGCGCCAAGGGAATTAAGCTAAAAGATGGAAAATAAATCTGAAATGACTACCATGTACCACGTGATGCTACAGGGACTGGGTGAGGCTTTATTATCGTGCTCAACAAGTACATGTACATGTAGTGTCGTTTTTCGCGCGATTGGGCACACACACCGCAAATCACACACACAATTTACACAACGCTGATTTCAGTGCCAAGCAGACACACGTGGATTTATATACTGGCCATTTTCTGATTATATCTCTCCAAAGCATTATGTTAATGAGATGAGTAGCTGATAATAAGAAGATTTATCACATTCGTCAAGTGTAGTAACTTTTAGCACTATCTGTGCTTTTATCACTACCGTAAAGCCGCAATACACAGTCATCGATCTTGTAACGAGGCTAATAGGAGAATACGGCGCACCCTATAACTTTACTTCGATCTCTTGACCTCGGTTGGCCTGCAAGTTGTGCTGCTATCTGCACATACCACGACCGGTTGTTCCCCATCCCACATGTGGCTTGGTTGGGTCAATTTGTAAATGGACTAGGACTAGGAGGGGAGTTGACATGATAATGGCACTAACTTTTCGCTAATGTGATTACAGTGATTTGAATAGGGCTACCACTCGTTACAGCGAAAGTGGCACTTGCGCATGGTGCTGTACACTGATAATACAGTAGTGGCGTTCGTCCGCGTCCACGCCTTCTTGAGGTGGAATTGATTTGTACCATCAAAACAACTTATTTTAAAAAGAGGATTCAAGGACATATACCGATAGTCAACATGTTTTCACACAAGAAATCCTACAAAGTGTCGGGCCCGGATACTAAGAGATCTAGTCTCATGAAACGCATGTCAGGAAGCCATGATACAGAAATGGCGGCAGGTTAGTACGGTTTTAAAACAAAGTTTACATGCACTAATAGTTCTGAAAACATTTCTTTAATACCTGCCCAGCCAGCAGGCTGTGTGTCTGGGTGCCACGTCTTCTCGTTTGTATAGAAAACTATTCAGGTATTCTACAGCCACTTTACAAAATATTATGCATTGAAATAACAGATTAGCATACTACCAAACGACCCATTGCTGTTATACACAGGGGCAGCATTGTATTGGCATGATTGGCTATAATATATATTATAAAGCTCGGAATTGTTGCTGTGGTCTGGTCTAGGCATTCATTGCTATGGTTAAAAGGAAAAACCATGCTAAAAAGCTGGAATGCATGTACACAGTTTTACACATCCAATACTTAGTTTAATACCAAATGCAATTGATTGAAGCAATTGTGATTGAATGACGCGACGCCGTTTTCCAAGATCTGTGTTAATTTTTAAGTTAAATTCTGATTTTATTTAAGTTGAGAACTATTTTATCGTAGCTCTCTGTTTAATCAGGGAGGTGTAAAGTAATAACATCTCTCTGGTTTAATCAACAATCCAATACAGACAGACTATTCAAATGTAAATAGTTGTAGAAAGTTACGTGACCCTTCCAATGTTTATTATGCAAAAGAAAACTTGACATATTAATATAATAATTATGCTAGTATTTGCGCTTATAAAATATAAAACATCCAATCGAAAATGTGTTACTTTCGGGATGACTTTATTGGAAACACTTGAAATCTGCTCTCGGAAGATAAATTGCTGGGTGGATCTCGGGGCCCCATGAACCCCCACCCCCCCCCCCCCCCCAAGAAATCCACGGGTTCCAAAAGGGACAGTCCCTAATTAAAATTGGAGTTCCTTTAGTATACCCTTCCACTGCATGTTTTACCCTTAAAACTAATAACCTTAACAGTTCGATCCTTCACTTATTTCTGTGTTATTTTTTATTTGGCATTCTTCAAAAGTCTACAATTAATAGAAAAAGAAAAACACTTGTATAATTATGTGGAGAAGGATGTATGACATCCTATTCCTAATACGCCTTACGGTATCTGAGAAAATATTTCCAAATCTTTTGAAATAATAAGAATGTAGGCCTTTATCTCCTTTAGTTTAATTTCTTTAACTTTTGACCTCTATCTAAAGTTGCTGGTGCTTGATGGATTAATTATTAGTCCCACCATTATTACAAGTGACTCTACGTGTATACAACCAAGGAGTTTAGTTAACTATGATAACTCCTTGATACAACCAATAGGGCATCTTCTATTATCTATTTAGACCAGTAGCGTAGCCAGACGGGGTGCCCCTGAAAACAAAGTGACCGGGAAAATCGGGAAGGCAGCGGAAAATCGGGAAGGTAAAAGAAGGGAATGAAAGGGAGAAGAGGTGACAAAAGGGAAGGAAAGGGAAAAGGGACAGAAAGGAGAAAGGAAGACAGGCACATTTAGTTGGAAAATTGCAAGTTTTTCTTGAGACGCCTCCCCCCTCAGGCCTTCCCTCCCCTCCGCTTGTCATTTTCTTACTTAACTGGTGTTCAACGGGGGAAATCCCTTTACCCCCTGACAGTGACAAGTGACCCTGGCTACGCTACTGATTTTAATAGACACAAGTTATTTCTTAGCTACTGTTTAATAACTGTACAATTTAATATTATGACATGCCCTTTGACCATGAACATACACTACACAGGCACAAATCATTACGAGCTTGTTTAATCGCTGGTCAGCAATCACTGGTCAGCGGTCACTGAAGTATTTGTAAACTAAACTTAAATGCCACAGACCATAATAATAAAACGATAAAAAGGAGTGTTGGAATAAACATGAAATAGTTGACATAACTGGATAACAACTGAATTAATAGACCCTCGAGTCGGAAGATGATTGGCTTTTTGTAGATAAACCCAGGGTCCTGGACCCCAGATTTTTGGTTAGTGGCTTAAATTATATATCAAATCGGACCCTGAGGTCTTCAAGATTCATGATCGGACCATGAAGCTAGCTTCCACCATTTCGATTATGACCATGGAGTGCTCCAACATTCGGTATGCCTATTTAATGCCCACGTGGAATAGTAAAACCAAGAACTGTCAAATTATGTAGGCGTATAAAAATAGTCACAGTGTAGGCCCAAAGCCTATATGAATGGAAAATCGATGTGTGACTGCCTAATAATACACAAATCCCCGTATGATGGGTTCAACACCCATGACGATTATCAGTGTTACCTCTGTTCCTCCAAGAAATACTTAGACTTAGATGTAATATTATGAACTCAAAGTGAGTCTAGAGACTATTGTATACATGACTATATAATAATTATTAATGTTCTTTCGTTTTGTCAATTATTGTATGTATATATGAACGCACCGTCGGGTAGACGGGTGCCACTGTTGTAAAAGTGTATGTTCAAATAAATAAATAAATAAATAAATAAATACTTCACATATTAAAAGTGTGCATAGTTTAGTATGCAAGTAGGATGAGTAATTATGAGATCAGTCGATTGTTCGATCTAAATGACAATAGGTGGCTTTGTTTGACAATGTATGTACCCATTCACAGATGTGGTTTATAGTTGGAGCATTTCTATTTTCTAATAATTCCATGGTTGGAGAGGTGATCATTTGCTTGCATAATTAGATATAAAAGAAGAGCCTTAAAAGTTTTATATTATAGTCGGGTAATCTGAGAGATCATTGTATTTTACATTTAACCATTGACCACCGAAAGTTAACATACTCTTTTTTTTTAAAGCTTCAAACCGAATACAATTATCAAAAATATATTAATGATGTGCATCTTGAATTTGAAATGGGAACAATGTGCGATGTCTTACACTTACAGTTCAAAATTCAAATCCATTGAAGGATTATAATTTTATGCTTCTCGATCAAAGAATATGAATTAATGGTAAAATACCTTTTAAATACCGTAGAATGTTTTTTAAAGGTGCTATCAACAAACATTGAATTGGCTACAAAACAATGTACATGTATGTATAAATGTAGGCCTACACATGCCACGAAAATATATTTCCTTAACAGCTGTGTCCACAGAAGAAAACTGGTTTATGATATATCATTCTGTCATTTATGTACAGTTATGTGTATGTTTAAACGATGGCACCACATTTCCTCAATCTAAATCAAAATGTTTCTCCATAAAGAATAACATGAACTTACTCTGATGTATTTTTAGAAAGCGATGCTGCAGGAAATGGCGATCCTCCAGTGGGATATTTATTTCATTCATTCTTTTCATTAATATCAGAGTAACATTCTTAGTTCTGTAGCAGAGACTGAGGTCATCGGCGAGGTCACTGTTATGTCTACAGCCCCATGGGCCCTGCAATGCTAAAACATAAAAATAGAGAAATATGTTGTATGAGATGACGTACGTTACTTTATGTATTCAACTGCCATAGCTAAGCATTCCACTTGTCAAAGTATACTTTTTATTACGCTTGCAAATAAATAATTTCGATTGTGAAACAATCGATCATTAGTGATATCATGGAATGGTAAGCATTGACCATGTTTACGTGTTTGTGTTAATCATACTCCAGTATATATGAATACATATTGGGACGCATCCATCTGATCTGTATAACTTAAAAGTAGTTTTGAGATGTTGTCTATAGAACGAGAAAACGTGCCCTCACCCAAAATGTGAACCTCATAATTAAAATTGGACTTTTCATAAACTCAGACATCAAATAACATTTCTAATGTACTCGGGGAACTAACGAGCAGCGAATTTGAGCTAATATCGGACATGTTATTACCCTGGGTAAAACAGGGTAAAGTAACCGTTCCTCTCTGGCGACAAAATAGCTTATGATATCAGCTGTTTAAACAAACAGTGTGTTTCAATTCAATCGGAACAAACAAACTCGAAACAAACAAACAAACCGAACAAACAAATAAGCAAACAAACAAAAAAACAAATAAGCAAGCAAACAAACAAATACTAGTAGTGTAATATTTTGCCTCTTTCACTTTCGAAGAGAAAATAAAAGTTGCAAAGAGTTCATGCTGAATCTGTTAATTCAGTATATTTCCATTTGTCCGCGTAAACAACTTGGAATTTCACCTCTCTTTTGACCCTTTTCAACTTAACAATTCACAGTGCTTCGGCATGTTCACGGGCCGACCCCTCTAGCCCTTTTAAATGCTATCCATTCCTCGTACCTTTTACTATGCAGATTTCCTGTGTTTGGATTTCTCTACCACTTTGCCCTATAAGCGACCCAAAATAAATAAATGATTCCCGTGTACCTACCAGGTATTTTATATTATGCAAAAGTTTGATTCGCCATGGGACCTTGGGAAAAATGTTTAGATGACCAGATCGACCAGGCAAACAATATAATATATTAACATTGAGTAGTGTTACAAAGAATGGTTTGCTCATGCTGCTGGTAGAAGATGCCATATAGCCAGAAAAGTACCCAAATTGAATTAAGGCACTTTTGCCCATTTTGAGCCTCATTAAAAAAAAGTAACACTAGGCGGAATATTATCAGCGGTATAAGCCTAAATGGTTTTTGAGACGCAGTAAGCAACCTCCAAGCCGCCCAATTGTGCACCTAAAACGTGACATCAAAGAAATAAATAAATAAATAAAGGACGCCCTAAGACGTAGCATCAAAGAAATAAAGGACACCATGAGACGTAGCATCAAAGAAATAAAGGACACCCTAAGACGTAGCATCAAAGAGATAAAGGACACCCTAAGACGTAGCATCAAAGTAATAAAGGACGCCCTAAGACGTAGCATCAAAGAAATAAAGGACACCCCCAAGACGTAGCATCAAAGAAATAAAGTACACCCCAAGACGTAGCATCAAAGAAATAAAGGACACCCTAAGACGTAGCATCAAAGAAATAAAGGACACCCCCAAGACGTAGCATCAAAGAAATAAAGTACACCCCAAGACGTAGCATCAAAGAAATAAATGACACCCTAAGACGTAGCATTAAATAAATAAATGACACCCTAAGACGTAGCATCAAAGGAATACAGGACACCCCAAGACGTAGCATCAAAGAAATAAAGGACACCCTAAGACGAAGCATCAAATGAATAAAGGACACCCTAAGACGTAGCATCAAAGAAATAAAGGACACCCCAAGACGTAGCATCAAAGAAATAAAGGACACCCTAAGACGTAGCATCAAAGAAATAAAGGACACCCCAAGACGTAGCATCAAAGAGATAAAGGACATCCTAAGACGTAGCATCAAAGAGATAAAGGACATCCTAAGACGTAGCATCAAAGTAATAAAGGACGCCCTAAGACGTAGCATCAAAGAAATAAAGGACACCCCAAGACGTAGCATCAAAGAAATAAAGGACACCCTAAGACGTAGCATCAAAGAAATAAAGGACAGCCTTAGACGTAGCATCAAAAAAAAAGGACACCTTAAGACGTAGTATCAAAGAAATAAAGTACACCCTAAGACGTAGCATCAAAGAAATAAAAGACACCCAAGACAAAGCATTAAATAAATAAAGGACACCCAAAACGAAGCATCAAAGAAATAAAGGACACCCTAAGACGAAGCATCAAAGAAATAAAGGACACCCTAAGATGTAGCATCAAATAAATAAAGAACACCATGAGACGTAGCATCAAAGAATAAAGGACACCCTAAGACGTAGCATCAAAGAAATAAAGGAAACCCTAAACGTAGCATCAAAGAAATAAAGGACACCATGAGACGTAGCATCACAGAAATAAAGGACACCATATAATAAGACGTAGCATCAAAGAAATAAAGGACACCATGAGACGTAGCATCAAAGAAATAAAGGACGCCCTAAGACAAATGCATCAAAGAAATAAATGACACCCCAAGACGTAGCATCAAAGAAATAAATGACACCGTAAGACGTAGCATCAAAGAAATAAAGGACACCATGAGACGTAGCATCAAAGAAATAAAGGACACCGTAAGATGAATGCATCAAAGAAATAAAGGACACCCCAAGACGTAGCATCAAAGAAATAAATGACACCCTAAGACGTAGCATTAAATAAATAAATGACACCCTAAGACGTAGCATCAAAGGAATACAGGACGCCCCAAGACGTAGGATCAAAGAAATACAGGACACCCCAAGACGTAGCATCAAAGAAATAAAGGACACCCTAAGACGTAGCATCAAAGAAATAAAGGACACCCTAAGACGTAGCATCAAAGAAATAAAGGACACCCTAAGACGAAGCATCAAAGAAATAAAGGACACCCCAAGACGTAGCATCAAAGAAATAAAGGACACCCTAAGACGTCGCATCAAAGAAATAAAGGACACCCTAAGACGTAGCATCAAAGAAATAAAGGACACCCCAATATTTAGCATCAAGGACACCCTAAGACGTAGCATCAAAGAAATCAAGGACACCCCAATACGTAGCATCAATAAACAAAGGACACCCTAAGACGTAGCATCAAAGAAATAAAGGACACCCTAAGACGTAGCATCAAAGAAATACAGGACACCCCAAGAAAAAGCATCAAATAAATAAAGGACACCCTAAGACGTAGCATCAAATGAATAAAGGACACCCTAAGACGTAGCATCAAAGAAATAAAGGACACCCCAAGACGTAGCATCAAAGAAATAAAGGACAGCCTTAGACGTAGCATCAAATTAATAAAGGACACCCTAAGACGTAGCATCAAAGAAATAAGGGACATCCTAAGACGTAGCATCAAAGAAATAAAGGAAACCCTAAACGTAGCATCAAAGAAATAAAGGACCCCCTAAGACGTAGCATCAAAGAAATAAAGGACACCCTAAGACGTAGCATCAAAGAAATAAAGGACACCACGAAACGTTGCATCAAAGAAATAAAAACACCCTAAGACGTAGCATCAAAGAAATAAAGGACACCCTAATACGTAGCATCAAAGAAATAAAGGACACCCTAAGACGTAGCATCAAAGAAATAAAGTACACCCTAAGACGTAGCATCAAAGAAATAAAAGACACCCCAAGACAAAGCATTAAATAAATAAAGGACACCCAAAACGTAGCATCAAAGAAATAAAGGACACCCTAAGACAAAGCATCAAAGAAATAAAGGACACCCTAAGACGTAGCATCAAAGAAATAAAGGACACCCTAAGACGTAGCATCAAATAAATAAATGACACCCTTAGACGTAGCACCAAAGAAATACAAGGACACCCAAGACGTAGCATCAAAGAAATCAAGGACACCTTAAGACGTAGCACTAAAGAAATAAGGGACACCCTAAGACGTAGCATCAAAGAAATAAAGGACACCCTAAGACGTAGCATCAAAGAAATGAAGGACACCCCAAGAGTTAGCATCAAGGACAACTTAAGACGTAGCATCAAAGAAATAAAGGGCACCCTAAAACGTAGCATCAAAGACACCCTAAGACGTAACACCAAAACAATAAAGGACACCCTAAAAAGGAAGCATCAAAGAAATAAAGGACACCCTAAGACGTGCATCGAAGAAATAAAGGACACCCTAAGACGTAGCATCAAAGAAGTAAAGTAAACCCTAAGACGTAGCATCAAAGAAATAAAAGACACCCTAAGACGTAGCATCAAAGAAATAAAGGACACCCTAAGACGTAGCATCAAATTCAAAGAAATAAAGTACACCAACTCATTTTGAGAAAGAAAATCGAACACTTTCACAATGAAAATGCCAACTTAATAATGTGCATGTGCAGTTTTGTTTGGTAAAGGTGGGCGTGTGCATTTTTATTGGATTAATTACTTGGAAGTAGCAAACCATCTACACATCTATCTTCTCATGAACTCCTCACGTTATCATGTAATAACTATAGTAGAGGCCTATTTACACATATTTGGGAACAAGAAAGATAATTAATCTGAAATCGTATCATTGTTTTGTAAAAGCTTAGTCAATATTGATATTGTGATAGTGATACCACCACTGTATTACTTGATTGGTGCATGAAAGTAACAGACTTTCATGATTGGTGTAATACAGAACAGAACACTTATGATGCAAGCTATAGTTGTTTTGTATCGGCAACGACACATTTAATACAACTTGGAATTCATAATTTACAACCATTTGTGAGCTTGTTACATATATGTAAGCTTGATAAATTGAAAATTAAAAAAACCCCGAAAAACTAACATCAGCATATCAACCATTCTCTCGGCTAATTTTAAACTTTTAAATAAAATCTGTAATTAAAAATGAAGGTTGATCGGAATGGTTTGAATTTAAGCGTACAACATTAATAAGCATTCTTTCACGCATAGTTTAGTTAGTGGTGGTGGATAAGACCACCGATCATTTCCAGCTAATTTAGCCCTTCCAACGCTTTCTTTATACGATACGAATGCGATGATATGCCCACAGCGACATGCCCTATTTATTTGTTTGGTTCATTACATCATACAAATTGAATTGAGAGATTGCTATCAGAACGCATTCCTAACTTATCAGAGTTTCAGAATACCAATCCTCGGTATGCAAGCTTTGATTTGGTCACGTCGTATCATTTGAAACATTGTAGTTCGCCGAGTGCAAAGAGTTCCTGACCTTACGAACTTCGCCCCTTCAAAAGTTGATGGGTACAAATTGGAAGAGCATTAAAATCGAAAATAACGATATGTTTCCACATTTCTATTTTAACTTTTACTAGAGGGCACCCAAGGCCAAGGGTAAATAATAAATATTATAAAGTCACCACAAAGTCAACAATTTCTTAATGCAATGGACAGGTTATTTAAATTTCTTAAAATACTAGAAAGACTCAATTTTGTGTAGCAGAAGTAAATTCCCTGTCACAAAATATATTTCAGTATTTCATAAACGTAGAAGTTTTTATAATAAGGCCAACAAAAAAATGTTGTGTTGCCCTCATCGACCAACCCTAAAATCTCAAAATTATCAGGGTCATATAACTCATATTATTTTTATTTTTTAAAGATTTAAATTTTACCCAATTTATCGAAATATTACTATTTTCTGCTTGAAATGAATAAGTTTGCTTGAATAGATTGCTTTGAAACTATAGTATTATGCACTAGAAACATTAGTCAAATTGACATTTACCAATTTTTGTCTTGTCAAGAATCACGGTCTGTCAGTAACGGTAATATTTGTCAGCAAAAGAAATATGGAAAATCGACCGACCGACCAGACTTCAGATTGTTGGCACTTGAGGGCAACACAACAAAGAATGTTGGGCCTAATACTGCACCATTTCTTGTGTGTTTGGATTGTTCATTTAAACGTATCTAGATGATGCATTTTGGTCCTGGAACACATGCAAAAGTCATGTGAGATAAGACTATTTAAACTTAATAAAATACAATATATTCATTGACAAAGTTACCCACATTAGATAAGAATTGATACGGTAACTTTTAGAACTTATTTATTTTAGTTACAATACAAATCATTTTATCATACTATGTCTTTTTTAAGTTGTGGGCATTTGGAGCGAGTAAAATGATATAAAAGCAAGTTTTCAAGATGATTAACAGAATTTCTGCTCATTAGGTGCGATACACTGTAAAAATGGTGTCTTACAGAACCATGTAAGACACGTCTTGGCAATAGACATGTCTTCAACAATAGATAACAAAGAAAACAAAAACAAGTGTCTTGCCTGAAGACACATTGTAAGACATGAAGACACAAGTCATGTATCTATGCAAGTCATGTCTTGACAGAAGACACGTTTGTAAGACGCATCTCATGTAGCAGGTAGGGAGACGCGTAAGTTTAGAGACATGTGTCTAACCAGCAGACATGTCTTCTTGCGAGATGTCTTGTATAAATACATGACTTGTGTCTAATTGAAGACGTCTTACAACCGAATTGAGTCATGTCTTACAAAGTGTCTTCAGGCAAGACACTTGTGTTTGTTTTCTTTGCTATCTATTGTTGAAGACATGTCTATTGCCAAGACGTGTCTTACATGGTTCTGTAAGACACCATTTTTACAGTGTAGGCCTACATGTGATATGTATGTAGCGATATCGAACCTATATGATCAATGTAATTAGGACATACGTTTTCAGCCGTGATATTAAGGCCAAATAAAAAATAAACATGTTTTGCGTCCTGGCGGAGGAGGCCCTTTTTAATTTCTATTTTTGGCACTTTTTGGAGCAAAATACTAAATAGCCCCGATTAGCGACAAACTTTAAAGAGGAGGAGGCCTCTTTAAATTGTTTTTATTTCATGGTTAGTGGTTGGTCACCACAAAACTTATAATGAAAGAAGCAAAGCTGTTACAAACATCTTAAACTCTGAAACACCTGAACAAAAAAGTTATGACTGAAATAATGAAAAAAGAAAGCAAATTTGAAGCAGACCTCAAATAGAAAGCGGGAGGGGACGCTACACATGTATTTCTTTTTTATTTAGCCTAAAAATGTCAAGATCGCAGGTTTAATCAAGAATTCATTAACGAATTGATTTGAATCACCCACTCATTCACGCGAACCAGACACAAAGATGATGACAGTGACATATTCAATAACATTTTCATTAATGTTAATTGTCAGAGATGATTATCGCCATACTTTTAAAACTGTTTACAATTATTAATTAATTAGCAATGTATTGACACAAGGCAATTTACGTGGGTTACATCTGTTATTAGGACGTTTGTTTCCCGATTTAATAGTACATGTATCATTATTATTATATCGGGAATCATTCATGTACATGTATATGATGCATGAGGTTTCTCAACTTTCGTTGCAAGTAAGAAATGAGACGTTTCAATTTGGAAGTAAACAGAAATCAACCATAAACATTGATGAAGTTGTAGAAAGGTAAGCAATTATTCGATATATATTTTCAATGAATCATTTCGCGGATTCTTGAAAATCTTCACAATTACATCTTTTATAGAGAATGTTTAATGTATTGATCAGGTCGATTGCGTGTGCAATTACATTTTTACGGCAAATTATTTCATTTCACTGAAAACTCTGATTTCTAGGCAATTGGCATCCACGATTCCACGTTTTAAGATTTTCAAGTTAATAATATCTCAAAGGATGAGTGTAAATCATGATACATGATAGATACAGGGATGGGATAGAGGAGATTTTATTTCACAACCCAGTGTGAATTGTTCAATAACTTGATACTGCTCCGGATTCGTGGACTAGATAATAGAAGAATCTGATTGCTTGTTGATAAATCATTTTTCCATCGAATGATCAAGAAGATAATTAACATACCCACTTCATACCATTCTCTCAATTGAAATGCACCTCGAATGCTTTTCCGGATGTTGGGAAAGACTCATCACTCCGCTCCCAAAGTAATACCCCACCCCTGATACCAATAATCTGATTAGACAGGAATACATGTATAGTGAACTTGAAGTACGCGAAACAACATATCGGTTGACAGACTATGTCTGCACTTCTGATTCAAAATGTTTTCAGAAAAAGACACGTTTCTTTTTACAGTGAATACATATAGTGAACTTGAAGTACGCGAAACAACATATCGGTTGACAGACTATGTCTGCACTTCTGATTCAAAATGTTTTCAGAAAAAGACACGTTTCTTTTTACAGTGTATAGCTTCTCTCTTGCACCTGCACTGGAAGTTCATCCTAGTCAGTATCATCCGAGTCTCAGGTATCATCCGTAATGTGACACAGTCACTAGAATTTAGGGTCAAATTATCAAGTCATTTTATCCTGTAAAACACACCAATGCTAAATCTATACTCAATCATAGGTTTCATAGTAAAATGCATGTATAGACAGCGACTTGTACTAAAAATACATGTAATGTGTTGTTTCAGGAATTCTTTTGGCACCGTATATATATTTATATTGCATACAGGCCCGCATAGGCCTATCAGGGCTTTCCTATTTGCGTCTCTCAAAAAGTTCGGACGAGAAATTAGTTACTATTGAATATTGTATTTCATAGATGCTGTAGCCTTTTATTCTGATTTTCTATAACCCGTGAAAAGGTACGTTTGCACACCTTTTTTGGCCTCTTTGGTATGCAATGAACAAGTTCATTAACATTTTTAGCGCGCTTTTGATACGCTCCAAGGCCACAATACAACAAACCCACAAAGTCCCTCGCTATATACATACTTCAGTAACCTTTAACCCTATAAATGCCCCTGGGCCCACCTGCAGTTAGGTTTATTGCCTTCGCGAAACAAATGCCTTGGCGAAACATTGCATCTTCCACTTCTACGGACTATGAGGTTGCATTGAATAGCGCCCTCGAAAAAACATTGAATTATTTTTAATCTAAATGTATCACGGTGCAGATGCGTATATTTTATAGGGTTGTTTGTATTGAGGATGGACGTAACGGGACGTTCGTCTGCCAAACAATGTGCCAAAATGTCAAATCTAGGTCAATGATGAGATCCCATTTACGTACAGAAGGCCTATATGACATCTTACTGCGATACTTCTGGTAATAGTTATTTTCAATTGTGTGTGTAAAAAGTTTTATCTTGCTTTAACAATATAAGGAGGAGTAATACATTTGGTCAACATTGTTACGCGTTAATACGTAACATGCATGATTCGATATACAAATACTTCAGAACTATTTCTTGGAAGGCGCTGATTTGCGAGGTGCGAATGCACTTTGAGAAAGGGTGGTATTTGCACTAATTAAGGGTAGCCAACGGATTATGTTGAGGGAGGATGGCATATTAATTTTTTTATTTGAACATACAATTTCACAACAGTGGCACCCGTCTACCCGACGGTGCGGTACGTTCATAATATTTAAATATACATGAATTAACCAGACGAAAAGAACGAAAGAACATTAATAATAATTTCAATTATACAGGGTGTATCAAAAAAGCATGGATTTAATCCTTATTGAATCCTTATTGAAACCACTAAACAATGACCAAATTGATTTCATTGTAAAGTACAACTAACAAAGTTAAAATCCTGAAAAGATGAGAAAAATCCATCATCAATTATTAAGGAAAGTATGCCTATAAATCCAACCCATTTTGTAGTATGTACAATGGTAATTCACATAGTATTAAAAGGTAGTTGCCGCGTGGTGATATTAATGGGACAACCGAGCATACAATTTTGTGTCCAGATTACTAATAATAAACTCTAGCCAAACATCACTAAATAATAATAATAATAATAATGTGGATTTATATTGCGAACAAATCAACCAAAGTGCGCGGTCTAGCCGCGTTACAAAAAATATCTTACATTCCAACATACTTTTACCAAGGAGTTATTATAGTATAACTCCTTGGTTTTACTTATACACAACTTAACCTACACATAATTTAACTCATTACAACTTAATAATGTAATAATTATATACATAATAATATCATAATTTAAAGGAGAACGGTGCTTTTCATGAAACCAAGCATTATATGTTAGGAAAATAATTATCTAATGTATATTCAATTATATTGACCAGTTTAATTGAACACAGAACTATAATATTCAATAAAACGATTTTAAACTGCATATATCCCCAACCTGTGATTATTTGAAATTCGCGCCCAGTTGAAACTTTAACCTACCGATGTGTTATCTTACTATAAATCTGGAAACGGTGTATGTTTGTGTGTTTGTTTGTTTGTTATCCTTATTTCTCCGTTAGTGTTGGTCAAAGTGGAGTCTAATTTGCATGAAAGATAGAGGAAATAACGGGAAGGGTGTTAAAGTTTATTTCAGTGAAATTGGTTAACAATTGGCTCCAAAAACAGCAAAAAACCGCTCAGATTTGGCTCATAAATGCCACTGAGAATTGAACAACATTGTGCGTTGCGCGTACTACCGTGGTAACACGGCGCGTGCATGTTTGCGCAAGGGCTCACTGCCGCGCGCGGCACACGCACTCCTACACATGGCGTGAATCTGTACAGTGTGTTGGTAGGGTATTTGGTGTCATGTTGGGGAGGGAGGGGGAGGTGAGGGAGTGGGAGGGGAGGGAGGGGGGAGGGAGAGGGAGGGCGGGTATGATTTAGGATAGGCCTATAATGGATAGCGTTTTGCGGGGGTTAATGAAACCACCTGATTTCTTTACTTAAGTTGGCATGCCAAACAATCTAAGGGACCGAGGATTAATGAAGTAGCCACGGGAAATGGCTTAGGGAGGGTTGTGATTAGAAATCAAATTGGTTTGGGTGTGTGCAGGGGGGGGGGGGGTAAAACCACGGGAAATGTTTTAGGATAGGATTAAGAGTTAATGAAGTAGCCGCGGGTATGGTTAGGGAGTGTTATGATTATAAATCCACCTGGTTGGTGTAGTTGCAGTGTGTGTGGTGGGGGGGGGGGGGGGGGGGCGATTGTAGGGGGTTTATGTGGTTTTAAAAATACCGTCGGAGGGTTAACTTGATGCGGTTTGAGAAGTAGGGGTTAAAACAGTAGCCATGATAAATGGTTTAGGAGGGATATGGTTATAAAGCAACCTGATTGGGGGTTGGGGTGATGTAGGGGGGTTTATAATGCCGTTAGAAGGGATATGGTTATAAATCAACCTGGTTTTGGTGGGTGTTGTAGGGGTTTATGTGGTTTCAGAGGTAGGTGGTGGCATAATCATCTAGCGGGGACCCGAGCGTAGCGAGGGTACGCCGCTAGTGTATAATAATAATGCTATTACATATCTGAGCGCTTAAAGTTCCATGGCAAGTATTTCCTTATACTTACGCAAAAAAATTAACCTACAAATGAAGAGCTCTATTCCAAAAGGGATCAACTCCACTTTTTGTCGAAATTGAGTTAGGTGCAGAACATGAAAGAGAGTTAATACGAAATACATCTTTTACACGTTGTTCTACATCTTTAGCATGTTCGGGTCAAAAGTTATGGCCCTCTGTAATTTCCGGAAATGTCCGGTAATTTCCGGAAGTTTACGGAAATTTTAATATAATTCACTATTTTGTAAGCCAAAATGGTAGAAATAGGTTTCTTTTATCATGGTAAAACATTGATAGGAATGTCCTTAATGAAATGCAATAAAGAAAACGTAAAATGTATGGGATAATTGTTTTTAAAATTTCACACAAACAGAAGTGTTGTTATTTCAAAAAATGTGCCAAATTGTCAAAATTTTCAGTTTTTTCAAGAAAAAACAAAATGTCATAATTTAAAAAGTTTAAGAGGTATTTGAATGCGGTTTTCTGTTTTCAATGTGATTTGATAATGTCTTTCAGGTGTACCTTAATTGAAAATAACGATTGTTTAGTAAAGTGGTTTTGAAAATTGATCGAAACATTTATGTTCCAAAAGGGATCAACTCCACTATAGTTTCCGAAAATAAAGAATGCCATAGGAAATACAGTGAAAAAAAAAAAGAAATCAAACCTGTTTTTAAGCTTACACGTATAGTATCTTTCATATGGCAGAAGATAGCATAATCAATGAAGTGCAACATCCTTAATTTAAAAAAACGTTGCTTTTCTCCTATTTCACTTATATGGAGTTGATCCCTTTTGGAACATAGCTCTTCAATAAAACCATTGTTGCACAGGTTATGTTCAAGTTTGAGATATTCCTAGGCCCTAAAGCAAGATAGGCCCTAAGCAAGAGGTTGGCATCCAATACCCCTAGTTAAAAAGATAAGCGCATTTGCTTTATTTTTCAATCTTGTGCTTAAGACCCCTCTGTGTCGCGGGAGGGGTATTTGACCGTTTTGTTGTAACTCCCGACTTCCAATACCCCTGGTTAAAAAGATAGGCGCATTTGCTTTATTTTTTAATCTTATCAATGTGCTCAAGACCACTCTGCGTCGCGGGAGGGGTATTTGACCGTTTTGTTGTAACTCCCGACTTCATTTTTTATCGATCCAGACTCCTGAGTATGAACATGAATTGAAATGAATGTAGTACTACTTGTGATCTTATAATGTTAAAGACTTGGCCCTGGCAACTAACTTGTAGGTCGTTTGTTCCTTTGACCCATGACCTTATCGATTACGTCACAGTGGCTTAACCTTTCGTATTATGGTCATTGTCGCCAACCAGGCTTAGGCTTTAATGACCGGATAAGAGCGTCTGGTAGAAACTCAAGTAGAAACTCAAGTTCAATTACCTTACAATGTTTCTAAGTATACACTTTAGTAGCCCAATATTGGGCTACTTGTCACAACAACCATGTTTATGATCGACACATTTTCTACATGAGACTTTCAATTGCAAAACCTTTAATAATTAAACTTGGACACATTGGAAAGCACATGAGACATGACTTCATTCGAATTGACTTGGTGTGTTTGATGGATCAAAATAAATGGTAAGGATTGATCACAACACTCTATGAAACATGCTTAAGCAAATCTACTATAATAGCCTATGGTCCAGGGAGATAGGTGTCTGTTGTGGAGTCTCGGATAAGAAATGTATTGGGCCACCTTTCACCATGATTTTTCGTTGGCAATTTAGACCTATATTTTGTTGGCAACACAAGATCAGCTGCACCTCTTGGGTTTGTTAGTAGGCCTAATTAATACGATTTTTATTGACTATTAAACTGTGCGTGCATCTAGAGCTAAAGAAGATGCGTCCCCTGATGTGAGCCGTCTTCGCCTAAAATGCTACTACTCTAGGCCTATCTTGTAATATAATCAGTCAGTAGAATATAAGTTAAAATGGGAGGAATTGTCTCGCAATTATTTCTGAAAATATTTGGATGGTCTGCTTCAAAGCCCGCTTCAGCTAATCCTGCTGTGACTGAAAGTGAAATGATGCCTTCAAGAAAAGGGAGTCTAGGTGAGTTGTATACATGTAGTACAATAATGGCAATATTCTCCAATAGGTCTCCAAGACACAGAACAAAGCATAAGGCAGCTAAATCATTTACAATTATCAACTATAAACAATTGCTATCTTATGGTTTATTCGATGGGAGACCGGCGTCCTATTTCAGGATGTATTGCCAATAATACTAATAAAATATTAAACACAGTACAGTGGATCCGAGAGATGGTTCGATGTTACTTTGTTATAGGACTTATACAGGTTTAAGGAGTATAACCCACGTTTTGCTCAAGTTTTGGTTTGTGCTTGCATAGACATCAAGTATAATATGATAGAGGAAACCGGTCGATTTTCAGGCTGAATTGACAAGTTGTTGAAATTGAGATGCTGTTCGAAAGGATTGTCTATAATACTATTATATATTTTTGAATTTTATATAATTATTAAAAAAAATAACAAAATTAAATAAGTTGACAATTAATTATTCATTGACTTAAAAAATCTAACAAAACTATAGCTCTCTCTCTCGCATCATCGTAGGGGAAAATGATGTAGTGTATTACTATTAGCAAGATACTTAGATAGTGCATGTGAAAATAGCCATGGAATCTCTTCGACTTAGCTAATATTTACTTTCAAGACTCTCTTGAAGACTAATTTATATCATGTTGTTGTTGTGTGTATCGTAACTAATGATTTTTTTTGTGGTTGTCACGGTTGTTTATGTGTAAATTGTACTTCGAGTTCCACCTCGAATTGTTACTACAATATAATGAGGGCGCTATAAAGATGTATCTACTAATCAGGGTTATATAGGTTATAGTTGTTAAAAAAAGGGAAAGAGTATCTAGAATTGCATTAATTGTCTGTTGTATTGCATTGTTTCAGTAAGATAAAAGTCAACTCCGAAATGTCAAAGGTCAATACACTTTCACGATTAAATTTTATTTATAAACCTATTATAGCCTAGGCGTACCTAAACTTAGAAAGGGTTCTTATTTGTTATAAACTCGCCATGCAAAAAGCTAAATCTTGTCATAAAAAAATATAAAGCAATTTGTGTGATGGGGGAGGGGGGGGGGGGCTTGTAAAGTTCACGATTTACAGATTTATATGGTTTTCAAATAATGTTTATAGGAGTAATGGGCATTAATAATAATTAATAATGCCATCTCTGATACTGCCCCCTTGACTATGGTTTACCACAAGGATCGTGCATTGGACCAGCTGTTTCCTATTACTAGGACATGTCATAATTTATGTGTCAAAGCATGGAAGTTCGGAAGTTCCATAGATCAGGTCGACCCTACTCTTAGTCTTATATAACCCTGCTTGATCTGATCATTTTACTGGTAGGTCTCAAGCTACTACTAAATTACTCTTGCTTATAATGTGGGGTATATTTCTTGAGCTTCCTAGATATTGATCGACTTCCCAAGCGGGCGAAGATATCCTTCTTGATGATTTGCATGCAGGCTCCAACGACTTGTACTCTCTCAAGGTGTTCATTCATTCGTTGACAGATGTGTCCGTCTACAAGTGCCTTCTTGGTCGTTTCATGTTCTTCCAAATCGAAATATCCGCCAGCTGAAAAGCGCGCTCCAAACAAGATTTTTGAACTGAGTGCACCAGTTTAAATAAATAAACAAATAGATACAATATTTTGATGTTGAAGTAGGAGAACTGTTTAACGGTTTTTCACGTGAAGATGATGACTAATCGCAAACATAAACGGCATAATGCAATCGAAAGTCGAATTGTCTGTAAGAAAAGAAATGGCAAATATCACGTGACTCGTGAGACCCGCCCTCGGGTGCTACTTGCAACCCGCCAGAACTTTCGCAATACCAATAATCGATACCAGTTAATATACCGACACATTGAAATCAGCTTTCTACCTATTCCAAGTTTATACTAAGCAATTGATCAAAATCGATACCATCATCGGCGTGCCCCCTTACCGGATGTTGAGGGCTATTCAGCATATATACAATAACCAATGAATTATCGTATTATTACTATTATCACCCCTAGGTTTATATCATTCAATTCCTATTCCTTGCCCTTATTTAGGATTCAATAATGTTGGAGGCCTTTCTAAGAAATATTAATTATGTATATTGTATTGATATTATTAATATTAGCGTTTTGAATCATATAGAACGTAGCGTATTATGTACATTAAACGTTATTTATGTCCACAAACTTCATGATATAGTGCCCCTCACGAATATGTTATGAATTCCATAATTATATTGATAATGTTTGTGCTTTTCTTCTGTTGTTTAATATAATATAACGTGTTATAAGTATGCTAGCTTGTTTTCGGCCCCTTTATCACAAGTTATAAAACTGGGTCATAATTGACACTTTATATTTGGGGCTTTTATGGCGAGGCACTTCGGTAAATTATGATTTGCACATGCGCTATGCTGGCCTCTTCTTGACCTTTGACTTGAGGGTAATCGACAATGTTGATACTTTTAAGAAGATAAAACATGCAAAATTGTGGCTTATGTTGGTGGTTTGATTTAATCATGATTATGTCAATTTAGGGAGCATGACCTGTGACCCGGAGGTCATGGCTGACCCTTTTTTGACCCATCCAAACACGTGCAAAACTGAAAGTTGTCTGAACTTGTCTCACTTGAATTTTGAACCGTATCGTTAACTGTTTTGAACCGTAGTTTACTGCATCTGCATCAAAAGTTCTGTGAACGTCTTACAGATCGAAACTGAATATTACAGATAGCCTATTAATTGGGATGTCAACGTATGCAGAAAGATGTAGGCCTAAATCCGGGGCCTAAGCCTAAATCAGGAAGAAGATGGTTTTTTGTATTGTGATTGTGGCCAAGTCTCCCACGAAATTGGCATAATTGAGATTTTTCGGCTCTCCTTATAGAATACCTTCAGGAACCAAATAGGAACATTCAACATAATTGTCAACTGAGATGGCATGTTGTTGTTGTAACTCCCCCTTTCCCCTCAATATTGTTTCTGTCACGCCAATATTTGTTTTAGTCCGGAAATTTTTAAATATCCAAACTTGCTACTCTTAGTCAGAATGTATGAATGAGTTTCTGAGGCCTTGAACTCAAACGGCGCTATTTTGGACGATGGTTGACCATCCTCTGATGCAGATGCCCCCGCCTCTACTCCACCTGAGGCGGATGCTGACACGGACACATCCATACTAGTACTCCATTTATTTCCCATGATTTGTGTTGCATTCCTCCAAAAAACGTTATAACAAATACAAACAACGGAGGTATATCGTCGAAAACATTCAGCGCGTCGTTGATCTTAGCGTGGCTTATTATTTGTTTTCGTAGAAATGTGAGCTTTTTTATTGCAATTTGCCAAACTCATTTCAAGACCTCATTTGACTTCAGAATTAAAACACGTCAAATAAGACAAGACTTCATTGAAGAACGTATTGAACACTTAAAACAATTATTCAGTATTATTGTTAAAGTTTCCGTTTTACGCAGTGATGTTTATTTTTAAACGACAGGTGAAAATTGACCCTTTCTACCGATAACATCCGTAGATAAAACAGGTAAATATCAAACTCATCAAATTCACCGCCGCCTTTGTACTGTGCTACCAAATGTAATGTTGTTGCGACGTGAGGTAAAATAGCAACAGCTCAATAAAATGAAATCGGGTCTATTCCTTTATTTTGTTATTTTGGCGTGTTACACTAATTTTATTAAATCATTATCGGGTACTTTTAAGCATAAATTTGACATAGTTTTCGTATGATTGAGCACATGTATGCATCATATACTCAGTTCAATAGTATTTACTAAGCCTCTTCAATAGAAATTATGCACAGTGCATGCGCACATTGCTCAATAACAATAGCGAGGCCACTCCTCCCGCGCTTGTAGTGCATGAATATTTCCCACATCACATAATCGACAAGGCTAAAGCACTACGCCGTTGTGTGGATTGTATGTATTGAGACTGTGTGGGAGAAACCCAGCCTAGGCCGAGCTATACTAGCTCCTTTCAATGGTAGTAACAACTAGCGCCATGCTAAGATCAACGACGCGCTGAATGTTTTCGACGATATACCTCCGTTGTTTTTATTTGTTATAACGTTTTTTGGAGGAATACAACACAAATCATGGGAAATAAAGGAAGTGCTAGTATGGATGTGACTGTGTCAGCATCCGCCTCAGGTGGAGTAGAGGCGGGGGCATCTGCATCAGGGGATGGTCAACCATCGGCCAAAAAGCGACGTATGAGTTTCAAGGGCCTCAGAAACTCATTCAGACGCTCTGGTCGAGGAAGACGGAGCAAGGCAGGAGTTAAGGGACTGAAATATAATCAAGGATCACCCCGAGTTGAAGCCGATGTATCTGGTCCCAATCTAAGTGGGGATCTAGAATTGAAACACAAAGGCGGTGAGTAATATCAAAATGGTCCAACCCCTTTCTCAGTAATGGCCACCAACTTATCAACTAAACTTATCAATTACCATATTTTAAGTGTTTAAGCAGGCGCTTATGAAGATTCAATCGTTGGAGCTTCATTTGCTGGGGTTACTTATCAATAAAATCCAGTGCATCAGATCATATTCTCTACATTGAATTAAAATTGATGACCTATAATATTGTAGTGGTGTTTCTTCGTTAGTTGACAACCCGGGGCCATCTTGGGACGGCGTGGTTTTGCCAAACGACAGGTATGGCGGAAGAGGTCATTTGATCCGTGCAAAATTATTCAAGCACGACGGGAAACTGACGCTCATTCACCTTATGCATCTACATTTACACAAGTTTTGTCTTACTTTTGCTGTTGTTATACGGGATTTATTTTAGGAAAGTAGAAAATAGGTTACAGAATTTGAACATGTTTATTTTATATTGCTTTGCTACCATTATATTATCACCATGCTGTAAAGGCGGGATTTCGCGTCCTAGCATTGATCCAATATCGATCTAGTAACGCGTATTACCCTTTGAAAAGTGTGCACAGTTCATCAACTTCCAGACATTATTGTTCCGGTCATTTTGTATTGAATGAAAAACAACCATTATACAGGTGATGTTTGTCTGTCTGGACCACAGTGCCTTGTAATACTCTAATACCAGGAAATGTATGATATAATAGGTCCCATTTGAAATTATTTAATTATTTGGGAAGTGCAACTTAAAATGCCAATAGGACTATAAATAATGTAATAAACGTTATGATATTAACTTGATATTTACCTGTACATTTCTCAAGCATATAGATCTGTTCGACTAAATTATTGCACATCCAGGGTTGGTTCCACTGACATCACTGATTACATTTATGAGAAGGGCAAAGTGTGTTTACTACAGAAGGTTAAAGGTCAATTTTAATAGCAAAGTTGTATGGCAGCACAGAAAAGGGGGTACCAATACAACTAGTGAACTTCACACTATTTTATGTGGATTATATTTTTAAATGTTAATTATAAATGTGATTGTGAAGACAAATAATTCTCACATGAAATTAATTAGACTTCTATTTTATCAACAATATCTTTTTTTGAAACAATCCTTTAGATGGATGGCCTTGAAATTATTATATTAACACGTATGTATTGCACGTACCTTTATTACCGTATTTACCCAACTCGACACTGTTTACTGATCAAGCACCAACATAAAGAAGATAAAAACATTATCTGCAATTACCTTGATAAATTCCGCTATCTACGATGGCGGCTAGCTGGGCCTAGTCCCAACCAATTAATAAAAATATAAAACAAAATGTAATCAGAATTCAATGGGCCTCTCTTAAAACCATTGTATTGCATTGGCTCTTATGTAACCATATGATGATAAATGATTACTTGGAAAATACTTCTCCAAATATCCACCGGGTATCCCTATTAAATAATACAATTTTTTTTTATCAACATAAATTTACCAACCAATTTAACCTTATAAGAGGTTATTTTACAATTTAGAATGATATATCAATTATGTACTTACTCATCTATTAGTCCCAATAGTGACCTGTCCTAGGTAGCTACCTAGGGTCACAAAACTCCCTATTGACTGTTCACGTCGCGAAATTCACATTGAGTGTCAGCACTGCCGATTTTTCACCTCAATATTTCCCCCAAAATGAGGATGCTTGATCAAAATTAATTAACTCAATGTATAACTAAGAGTTCTAGGAACAACATGTGAGCGCATTTTGATTGATTTAAATTATATTTGATGTGAAAATCTTGAATTAAAAATGTGATTTTCGCGACGTCGTGTGTCTATAGAGGGTGTTGTGGCTATAGTATAGTGAAGCATGAACGATAGTATAGCCACCATTGGGTCTACTCATCTATATCTATAATAACTAACTCTGAATGAATGTTATCTGCATGTGAATACCACCAGCTGTTATCCCGCCCATAGATCAATTTACAACAAACTATAGCATTAGTACCATAATAGTAAACCAATTGTTAATTTTAAACTTTTTGTATTGAAATTTCATATTCTGTGCGAGTACATGTACACACGATTGTACTTATTCAAATTATACATGTATACCACTATACTAAATCTTTATTGAGTCAATTTCGGTCATTTTTAATTATATTGAATTTACATATTTTGTTTCAAAACTAAAGCATTACCATTACTAAAGTAACTCTTTATTGTCCATTTTTGTAATTTGTATTGCTCTAAAAAACTAAACTAAAGCATTACCATTACTAAAGTAACTCTTTATTGTCCATTTCTGTCATTTGTATTGCTATAAAAAACCAAAACTATAGCGTCGCCATTTAACTAACTCTTAAATTGTCTGTCCTTTTATAATAATTTACATTGAATCTAAAATTAAATATTCTGTAAATGTTAGGAAGATATTGTATTAAATCAATAGCAACTGCTTGTCTGTCAGTCATTTAAATGCAAACGTGTCTAAATTTATTTATTTTTATTTAAATTCCGCGTTTCTATAAAACTTACTTCATTTTAACCAGTGAATTAGAATTCATTAATGTATTTGCAAATCGGACACAATGTTAATAATAATAATTTGTGATTTTTTACTCTTCGAGGTTGAATTTAGCTACAGATAATGTTAATAATTATTCTCAGTTAAATAATGTTGGTATTGTACAATTTAAATTCCGAGTTTCTATAAAACTTAGAATTCATTAATGTATTTGCAAATCGGACACAATGTTAATAATAATAATTGGTGATTTTTTACTCTTCGAGGTTGAATTTAGCTACCGATAATGTTAATAATTATTCTCAGTTAGGAATAAGAATGGTAGGGTATTCTAAAGCTTACCCTAAAAATTAAATGTCATAACCATTTAGGAAGATTCGGTTACAAGTCACCCATGGCCACGTGACAATGCAAATGATATCGTGGTAAAATGTGTATGCATAACATTTGAATGTTAAACATACATGTACATTAGTCTACCTGTAAAGTCAACAAGTCCCTCAGCACAACGGGGGAATCCTACATGATCCGTTTCCCGCGTTTTACGTCGCGTTGCATAACATCGAAGTACTGTTATTTTTCAATTTTTGTATTTTAGCACAATTTTAAGACATTGTCTTGATTTTTCACTTAGGAATTTACACCTTGATATATTGAGGGTTCAAGAACTATAACATTGCATTGCATTTTGCAAGGTGATTATTTTTTGATGAAATTATTGCTTCTGTAAGACTGTAATATAATTATTCTCCCGCTCAGTTTCCGCGAAAGATGAAGTGGGGTCAACAAACTTTTCGGTCTATCTATATTCTATATAGTTCATTCTCACGAATGAGTGATTCTTGTCGATCAGAATTATTGATAATAATTTGCCGTTCTGCATGTGGCAATTGGGGTTATTGACAAGTTTCGATCGCGTCTCCGTTTTCTGCAAGGTTCAATGCATACTTGAACTCTGGGTTCAATTTTATACATGTCGTCTTGAAACATGGCTTTACTTTTCATAGCTCCTACTCTCCAAAGTGCTTATACCACGCTATTGAAACTTTGAAAGGCCATAGAAATCAAAAGGGATCATGGTTCATTTAATCATGAATGCCAATTTTAGAATTAAATGTGTTTTCATTGTTAAAGAGGGTTTCATACCGTACTTCCATATAAATGCCGGGTTTTTTTTGCAATTAGTTTTTTGTAAATTATTGATGGCATATTCCTCCGCTAGTTCATAATCGGGGATATAAATAAAGATGATTATTGAAGACATTCAGTAAAGAATACATGTAAGATGCATCCCTCGAACATGAGATGACTGGTGCATATTTCCCATATGAAAAGTACATGTAAATATTGAATGTTTCAATGCCGGACATTCATTTTTTATTTTAATCTCGATATTTGTGATAAAAATGCAATGCAACCTGCACTGTCATAAACAATTGCACAGCAAACGAAGTAGGAAATAGCTATACCCACCTATCTGCCATGTGATTGACGCGAATGCATGCATTTTTCTATTGGTACTAGTGGTGATGTACATTATTGTAAAAATTGGCACTTTACTACTTGGTCAGTGTACGAAGTATTTTGCATTTTCCCGCAATAATTTGATTGGATTTTATTCCACGACCTAATTATTTGCAACTTTTAAGTGTTTTATATATACAAGTATTCCCAGATGCCCACCTACGGGGTTCATCTGATACGGAGATGGTGTCGGATCAACTTTTCAGTGTCAGATAGTGTCCCGGTGAGGTCAAATTCGTGTGAGCACTTCAGAAGGCTAACGTTACGGTACATTACTGCACGTTTGGATGATGGGCGTGGGAATGCCGCACATTCGGAATTGTTGGTGTGCACAATTATTTGGCGAAAAAAACACATTTACGGTAGTAATAGTACTATGTACATTTGTATGACCGAAGTTTGATGAATAGCATCTACGAAATATTTTGTTTGACAATTTATACAATTGAAGAAGTTATCATCGTTTATTACGTATTAATCATACTTACCCCTTCATCAATTTGGTACAATCAGCAAATCTCTTATTTTGAGCCAATGTTTGATTAACTTCGTATCTACATGTAGACACATTGAAATGATTAAAAAAAAACTACTGCGGCGAAGACATAAATGGCCGCTCTATTTTTGCATGTCTTTATTGAGGAATTTATAAAATTCCTGTGGCATTTTGTTTATTAATCAGAATATGTTTATATTATGATAAGACATAAAAGTATGGTTTTGTTTTACACACGCAAGGATAAGTGTATGAATCTGGGGGTTTGATCAATATTGATTTGATTTATTTGACTGATCAAAGGGCAATTCTCCGCGTGGACGCATCTTGTTTGTGGGTTCATGTTGTATAACTTGTATTCAAGGTTGTATCACATGTATTTGGCTTGATTTTAGTTGACAATTTACCACTTAATACCAAATATTTGTTGTTGAGGGGAAGAGTTTTTTGACTTAATAAAGCAAGTGCGGATGGAACATGAATGATTGTGATGATTTCTATGTTACTAACCTCCTTTATTGAAATATTTAGTATTTCCGAAAAGTGTCAACAGTGTTGCACAATGGTGAATACAATGCATGGGTCAAAATAGAAAACAGGCGCGTTTTGATTGGAATCATGATCACATTTCTAATTGGGTATAAATAAAATAGCTAAATGACAATAATGACTGCTATTTTTGGACTAACCTTGGGTTTAGGTAAAATTTCTACGCCTCCGGTACAACTAGGAGCATTTTGAACACCTTTGTTAACCTCAACGGGAGCTAATAATGTTAATGTTCCTGATTCATTTTAACTCACGATACAAAACAAGTCTGATATGACATACAGGTTTGTTTTCTACAATAGTATACTTTAACAACAATTACGATTAAGTACAGAATCACCGAGGAAACAAAAGTCAACGATTGTTCAGTTCACAAACATATGCTACGTTAAATACTAGTATTATCACATCACACATTAGCGTTGCCATGGTAACTGTGCTCCCGGCAGATGTCCCATGCTAAATGCGGTATTTACACTGAATGACCGACTACGTTACTATAGCAGCAACATATTATTGATGATGATAGGGCATGTACATTGTACATGTTTGCCCCATAACCAGATTGATCTATTTCTCATTGCACAATATAATTTAAACTTATCATTTCACTATATTATTGTTGTAAAATCCGTCATGCTGCACTGAAGCTGTAATCATTTACATTGCTATCATTTTGCTCCAAACAATTGACATAACAAAGCATTTTACGCGTTAGTCTGGTCATGGTTTTACATCCACGTGTACTGTAAACTATATCTATTGCAGGTGTTTACACAATACAATGTAACCTATAGGCCTTGCAATGTACATGTAACTTGTTATAATTATTATTAATATTCTTTGTTTTGTAATATCTCGTCTAGTGAATGAAATGAATATCATGCAAAATTAGCCAAATGTGTATATTTATATTTTATGTAGCTCTCTGTAATGACAATATCGTTAGACATAATACTATAGGCCTAGATGTGACCGAAGCTTTATACGAAAAAACAACACAAATATCACTGAAATTACGATTGTACAAGTTTTTATATAATATTTGACAAATCTAGATTTTCACTTTGACACCAAATCTGGATTTTAAGTTGGAAGTATTTTGTGTTTTTGTGTATCACGAAGAAAGAACAGTGATATATTTGTTTTCAGACGCCTATTTGATTTTATACGTACCGGCCTGAAAGGCAGCCTAGAGATTGGCCTATATAAATTGATAATTATACATGTAGGAAGTCATGGAATGCGCAACCGGAAGTTGTTGCCTGAACGATTTTCCGCAATTGCTAACATTAAGAATATCCAAGGTCAGTCAAAACCAGTGGATAAACTTCCAAATATTCAATGGTGTGGAATGCTTGTCATTGAAAATGATCGTTTAAACTTGCATGACATACCTGAATATGAGAACGAATAGCCAGCCCAATTGGCTATACTGTTCCTGTGTTTAGTCAAGAATACATTTCTGTTAAATATATAAATTATTTAGGCCTACTCAAGGTATAATAATAATATCGTAAATACCTGATCACATCGTATTACAATTTGATTTAAAAACAAATATATCAAATTCATTTTAATATCATCGCGCATTATGCCAATGTCACATGCCAATACTCATGTGCAATATATTTACCTAGCATATATACCTGAAGTTGTGTGTGCATTGCAATGTTACTTGGAACATGACTGTGACAATACCTCAAATGTTTCAATACGAAGGATTATTTCGAGAAACATTACGTTATTATCACCTTTATAGTTGATTTGCAAGGAGTCATTCGACTTGATCAGATCTAAATTACGCAGTATTATGGCATTGCTATGTCACTGTCGGTGTAGGAAGGGAACTCCCTATTCAAGTATCATGCACCTTAAAGTATGGGTATAATGATATAGTAAATGTTATTTTAGTCCATGGCTGTTCATCGCATCAGTTATAATTACAGTAGGAGGTAATATCTATTTCATTATTTTCTGATTTTGGATAAATGGATACATGTCAGCATTGGTTTCCGGCCCTTTGATGCTTCACTTTTGTCTTTCTGATGGTTAATTTCAAGCGAAATTGATTGTTTAGGATACAGGGTTGATTGAAATATTGATCAAGTTATTAATCACAGGCTTTCTTGGGCACGGTCCAATGGTAGATGGTCAACGCCCACATTCCAGCATAAAACCAGAGATTGGTATAACCATGGTATAACACATGGTTATACATCATAACTATATGGGCTACTTTTTATTGTAGGTCTGTGATTTTGACCGTGATTTCTTGAAAACATGAATGTCAGAAAGACCCGTGGTGTAAAGACTGTTTAAAGCGAAGTCAGGTCAGGTAGTACCTCCTGAATTAAATGTACATGTAGTCATCGTTTGTTGCTCTGGTCTAAAGGTGTTCAAATTGGAAACCTATTCAAATATTGATTGCACTGTTGAAGTTTTTTTTTGATAAAATGATTGTTTCAGTTCGTTTAAATGCCCTAAAGTAAAATCTGAAATACAACTACTAGTGTATGTACTCTCTGTGTCCCTGACCAATACTTCAGATTTCTCACACTCTTTGTAATGCAACTATGCGTATTGGCAAATACTATTATACTTTAATACGAAAATACTTTTATCAATGGGGTCAAAAGAGGGTAATTCGCGATGCAAATCCTACTGCTTTCTTTCAAAATGTGACCCGTCAGTTTCGGAATGTTTGGCATGCCGAATAGTGGCTGGCGTGTACATGTATAATATTAAACTGCTCCCCATATAGGCCAGTCTCAGGGTCTGGTTTTGACCATGTAAAAAAGGCCGTTTTTGTGTGCGTGCGCATTGAAATACACAGAGGATGAATAGTATTAGTACGGCCAGCGCCCATTCCCACTCACTCAAGTGTGCACTACACCAAGACGCAGTGGAAGTTAACTTTTAAGAGAGGACAACTTTTTTCGTAACTCCGTTGGAATGTTGTATCATCCTCCCATGCAAAATCGAACCCTATCAACACCTATTTGTGGATATAAGGAATCAATTACGGAAACTATTGGAATATAAATCAGCTGCCGAACAGGAGGGAGGGAGGAAATATATACAGTCTTGGAATGTCTGCCGTTAATTTGAGTCATCTGCAACGAAGATTGACCCAACCATTGAAATAACGCTTAAACCGGTAAGATTGAGGATTAGGAGTCCATCCAGGGTTGATTCAATATCAATATGTCGGTAGAGTGAGGACTTCCGGTTTGCTACCTTAAAAGGTTCAGTGTTTTGGTGAAGTTGATGTAATTACAGTGGTGGTGATGTTGTTTCAACAAGTGTAATGTTGTGATATACGATCCGATGTGTAACCGAATTCTACCACTGTCTGATGGTTTTGTATCCATCGATAGTGCTTGTGTGCGTCGCAGTGGCGGACACGCCTAGTTTACGCAGGATGCTGTTTCATGCTGAAAAGTTTCAGTTCAGAAGATCGTACGTGGTGAACCGTTTCACTGTAATATCTGCGAAATACACCATCAAAGGGTAATATTGGCAAAAATACCTTGACCCAAACATTGTGGCTACTATTTGTACGGTATCGAAAAGTGTTTAGTTGTTTCAACTTGTTTGCGCTACTCATTTTACTGGTACTTCATGCGCTTGTATTTCTTTATGACGGTGGAAGAATGACCTTGCCTCGGTTGACCCTTTATAAAAGGAATTTTTGTTCACGGCGTGGGGTCATATTACACGCTCAAACTGCACTATAACTATAACCCCGTTGTTGGCTTGTCATGGTCAGACTACATGTACCACTTGAAGTTCATTGACTATATCATGATTTTAAGATTTAATTCCCGCCATTTCAAAGATCGGCTGAAGTCCTAATGAGTAGAACGGGTATAGTGTATTTTTAATTTGTCACCGGCAAACTTGTATCTGTTGTGTCCTCTCCAGGTCCCTTGTAAAACTACCAAAAATGCCACACCCCCTTTCAAAATATTAAATAATGCTGTGTTCTTACGTGTAGGCGGTATTTTATTCCACATTGAATATTATATGCACATATTACACAAAAAGTCCCAGACCAGGTGCTTTGATGTTGGCTAATTTAAAATCAATAATCGGTACCAAAGATCTGAGATATTTAAATGAGCAAATTTCTTCTTCACTAATAATAATATCAAAATTGTTTCAGTAAGAACAGTTAAAAGTAACTGAACACATTTAAACAGAAAATCCCCACTCGTTTTAACTGTATGCTACATGTTACACTTGCAGTCAATGTTATTCATAAGCCTGCAGCTAAGCTTTGGATCAGATTTGCAGCAACGAGCCTTTGCAGTAGCTAATCCGCAGACAGACATTTCGGCAAGGACATAGTTTAGACATAAGTTATTTTTTTTATCAAATGAGTTATTAATGCCCCAAGAATTATATGGCAACTACCTTTGTCCAATAATGTAGTCATTCACTCTATTTTAATATCCATTCGTGCAAATATCAAATTATAGAAAAGATATTCCCAAACGCAATATGAATTTAGTACAGATTTGCAAAAAAATCGTTGTCACGTGATACGTGTTTTTGTTTGTGCGTGGATCGTTGCAGATAGGATGACTATTTATTACTAAGTAAATGTTAAAAGCTGGTTACTAAATTAGTTATCGCTGTAAAAATTCCTTATATCAGGGGATTAATCACAGAATCTGTAACGGCTAAATAATGCCAAGTTGAAGAAGTACAAAAAGTGTCCGTTCTTTTCAAAATGTGTTGTTGGCAAAGGTGAAGGAAGTCATCCTACATGTTCAGATGGCTAGTCCTTTTCTTAGGACTAAATTTTTTGTCTCTACAAGTGTTATCATTTAATATGAAACCAAGTTACCGGGGATACTGTCTGGTTTCAGAGGTTTTCGGATTATCATCGGTGCGTACATTTGGGATTTGTCATAGTGGGATACACTGAACCTTTCCCTCAGTGAGGTTGAGAGAATGTGAAGGTACCGTACCGTACATGTCAATCAACAAAACACAGGTGTTTAGCCTACAACGTGAAGTGAACCACAGATAGTGAACGCAATGACCTTGGATATGGACCCTTGCAATCCATGCGATATTTGACCACAAATGACCCTAGCATGATTTATCCTCGAATAATGTAGACAAAAAAATCGTGTGCCATCTCTAATAATAAATGAAGCCTCTGCCAACAACCATTTAACCATGTGCTCACGCGTGCGTGGCAACCATGACCTCAAGCGAGGTGAAACTGTTTTTGCACGCACGTGACTGGGAGTGGGGAATGGTATAAATGTGTGATATACTTTTTAATTAATAATAGGTCATTTGTCTGGATATTTTCATAATATATTGATTGTTTTTGCTTGTTTGTTTACCAGGTTATTGTTAAAAATTTGATTTTCTCTGTTTGTGAAATTATTATTCACAAGTTCTGAACACACACGATTTCTAGGTCTACATTTAAATTTAATATGTATATATTTGTATTTTATTAAAATAACGATATCTGGATATAGCATCATGAATGATGTCCTGATCTTGCATACCACTATTACCAGCGATTACGTGTTGGAATTCAATGCGTTTCCCATATTTTACTTCGCCCCGACCAACCTTACTACTCCAATTCCATTGATCGGATCGTTTATTTCCATATCCATAAACATAACCTTATGTTCAAGTGAATGTAATCAATCACTGTAAGAATCACAAATGAAAGCTATTTGTTAACGCTTTCCACGCGGCAGGCGGCTGCAGACGACATTCCAAAATTTCACAAAATGTTTCAAAAATGTCAAAATTATTGAATTATATTACTATATTTGGAATCACCATGAGAAATGCATTGAATTAAGTACAAACATGCCTATTATTGGTTCAGTAATCCTTTAAATATACTCTGAAAATTATGAAAAGGTTTCGGAAAATTCTGTTTTGTAATGGTAAAATTAATAGCCGCGTGGAAAGTGTTAACATTTTCATGTTTACAATGAGTTAATATTTATTTCTCATTCGTTTTCCACAGGTATTTCAGTGAAAGGCAAGGGCACTGCACCTTTAGCCGAAGACGAGACTAAAACATTTGACGCAGACACAGGTGAGAACTCAAGTTTGTTTATTTATTTGTTTGTTGGTGTTTGTTTGCTATATCTCTGTTATTTGGGTAGTTTTCCGTGAGAAAAGTTCAGTGATCTGGACTGATTGGACCAACGAACCTCTGAAGATGCAAATAAACATGACTGAAATTGAATTAAAAATATGAAAAACGTAATGTTCATTGTCTGAGTGTGTTCCTGATTATTATGATATAGCAAGTGTTCCTGCTGGAGCTTTTGGTATGTCTAATCAGGAAAAAACATGGATGGTTGAATTTAATTTGAACATCTTAGTTTTCAATAAATTATATGGGAAACGTCATATTTTCATATTAACTCGCACTCAATACAATTCAATTTCAAAGAGCATGAATAAGTATTAAAAACAGAACGACTTGTTGTAGTTAAGGAAATTGAAAAAGAATCCAGTAAAAAAGCAACCATTTTCAGTGTCGCAGTTAGCCAGGGTACTAATGATCTAATACTAGAATGTTTACGGAAACAAATTAAGGAAATAGTAAAGGAAAGGGAAATTCCAATAGAGTGACAGACAAGTAAGTAAGGTTTTAGCTAAACAATCTGGGCTTTTATGAATGGGAGAAATATATGTCAATAAGAGGGAAAACAACATGTAGGTGTCCATTTCCCGATTTTCTACCTTCTGGGAATATGATATAATTTTGTAAACCAGTATGCACACTTTGAGTGCATGAAGTGTCAATTAGATGCCCAATAATCGCACACTTAATTATTGTACACATGTAAAGCGACACCTTCTTGTTTGATATGTTTTAATTTATGAGTGCTAGAATTTCTGGACAACTTGTGAATCTTTTCATGCGTATACTAAAAGTATTTCCGCATACCATCACTTGAATAATTTATTTCATGGTCATAATATTGCTCATCTGCATTTTGAAGTGTGTTTATCATACCGTGACGAATTTAATGAGAACCATGACGATTTTAATAAGAGCCAAAATATTACATTTAGAATAGTCAGCATTTTTTTCTAGGTTAAATGATCTCGAATGGAGGGAAAGAACAATTGATCCAAATTTAGGCTGCAAGTATTTGGGTTAAACAAAAGCCGAAACATTAGCATTTCTATCATATTTGGTAAAACCAACAGCTCGTTGCATTGTTTAGGGCGAGTGAAATTGCTGACAACACTTCATATAATTTACATACATGTTACATGTACCACGTAAGCCTAGTTCTATATTATAATATTAGGGCCTAATATCAGATTGACAATTGTATTCGTGTCTCCCAAAAAGGGCGCATAGCTTGGGTTCCTCAACCTTTATATGAAGAAATGTTATTTGTTCCTACTGGTTATTGCCCCCTCTCAATTTGTTCACTCGTATATCCGATATTTGGTGCTTATTCATAAGGTCGTTATTTTGTACGACGTCTCTCTTGGCACCTATCAAGAAGGAATGCGGAATTGTGCCGTGAAGCGTCTATAATTTGTGCATTTAGTGGACAGAGGAGTATTATTAGGACGTTGATGTTGATGGGCGAGTTCACAAGTTCAGTTCATTTGTTTAGGCTCATCGTAAGATATAACACAGTGTGGGCCCTGCATGAATGTCACAATTTAAAGAGGGGTAATTAGACAAGATGACCTGTTTACAGAATGTGAATGATTGGATGAGGCAAGTTCACAGTTTGTTTGTTTAGGTTTATCTCAAGATACAGCACAATCGTGGCTACGGGTCCAGCTAACGAATGTCGCACTTTTACAGTAGGTAATTAGACAAGACAAGATGACGAATGTTTACAAAATGTGAATGGTTGGAGGATTGGTGTCTAAACATTGACCACACCCTGATCCTTTTTCACTTTTCAACAAGATGCTTAATTATTTTATCCATGATCCCCTTTCTTGACCCCGAATCTCCAATCTCGAAATGTTCGATCCCGATACACCATCCATAAAGCTAATTGTACACGACCAATGTTTCAAATGGGCTTATAAAATAAATTATATTGAAAGCGTACAAGAATGGCCACGTATTCTATAGTTTTATTATTCAGTGCAATTTAAAAGATTGAGGCGGAAGTTGCATGACCTTCACGCAATATTGATTATTGCAAATACCGTATAGTACGGGTAGTTGTCGACACTAGCACTCAATTGACGGAGATCCCCGGTTTGAATGTATCAAAAATAACACCTCTCGCTCAACGTGAAGTGCACGGTGCATACATATTTACTGTTACATCCGAAAGTTTTTTTCGTTGCCCCTAACTACTCTTGCAAATCACCGCCAGAGGCTTGTCATTATTGGGTCAATTCCCCATTGGCTGATTGCCATGGTAAACATCATCAAACGAAAATACCAAATACTCCAAGTCTGGAGATGGTCAAGTTGTAATGGAGATGATGACACTCTCTGATCATATTGTAGTCTGTCTTGATACATGGAACCAATCGGGGAACCAATTAGACCTAATTAGTAGTCACTTTTGGCCTTAGATAATGATACTTGTGCGTCGCGGGCTAGACTAATAATAGCCACTGAACTTTTAAAAATAAGGGGTGTCTAATAATGCTGCAATCTGTCAATCAAATAATATCAACGACCTAACACATTTAGCAGGAGTGCACGTAATATGGCTAGTGGTATACTACACACTACAGTTGTTTGGCATATGGCGTGCGCCGTTGATGGCAGCTCCAATGCTCAAACGTTGTTTAGAATCTTGGAGAGACGTGCGCGTGTCCATATATGGTTACTATGGAATGAGACTTACTGTGTCGACGCATGTTGTTGCACGCTTTATCAATCTGTTGAACCAGCTAATTGTGTTTATAATGTCAATTTTAGAAACTGTTCTTTCGGAAATTACCTCTTAAATAAAAACAATGTGGCTTTATACACTGAAATGGGATAGAAATAAACAAACGTACATGGTGAAAGTGTAGTAGATGGATAAATGGGGACATGTACTTCATTCACTGCTTGATTAGCAAAGAAAAATGGCGTAGCATCACGTACAGTGCCTTAGGGATTGAACTTGAGAATATGGTCCTGTTTTTAATACGATTGCGTGAAAAAGAATCCGATTGGGGTTTGGGTTCAAATGTTGAAGCCATTCTTAATGTATAATACTGTATAGCTAACGAAATGCTCAGGCTATGAACCGGGTCCAATGGATACCAGTGATCAGACAACCCCAAAGGCATTTGTGTATCGGGAACAGCACAAAGGGATCGTCTGCTATGTTCAAAAATGTCAAGCAATGTTGTAACTGATTAGCAAAATATCAGTGCTCAAATGTTTACTTTTTCACCTTTCTTGAACATGTTCAAATTACACTTCGTCATTTCAACTTGCTTGAGTAACTTTAGAATACCCTACCACCACAAAAGTTTCCAAATAAGGCTTTAATTAATGATCCACTCGTCCAATGAAATAGGGATTTGGTACGGTATTCTCAAACATGATCTAACTGCTCATAAACAATATGTTGCAAGATGGTGTTTTCAAATAATAAATATGTGCAATGTGTTGGCCATGAATCATCATTTACAATTAAATTTGTATTGTAAATTGTACATAGCACAGATGTCGAAATGCTACAGCTATCATCATCAGTTTATAACAAATTATTTGAAAATTGCTAAATGGTTATCATGTGTTAAATAATAGAAAAACAATATAATATTTCTTATTAATAATAATAGGGCTATATGTGTTATTTTCATCGCCCATTAGCAATTTCAATGCTAAAGCTAAAATGAGCAGTTACGGATACATCATACATGGACATACATTTTGTTTTAAGTCACGCTCTAGAGAGTACATTTCACAAAATGACCATATTGCTTTTATTTTTTGTGATTTTTAGACACGGTTTCAATTGTCCATTTGGATTTCTGATTTCATTTCCAATAAGCAAATGCACAGACAGACAGCATACATAGAAACTTTCCTATTCGGATTGGAAGGGAAGGAGCTTAAACCAATATTAGGGAGGGGTGCTTGATGTTTAAAAAATGTACCCACGTTGAGGTTAAAGATTCAAACCTAGGGTGGGGGTGGGAAAATCATCTTATACACAAGCCAATGTAATGCCCTTCGATTCAGATGGACAGTTGTCAGTTGTTTGTTAATTTGAAGGGATAAATATGTACTTACCCTATCCCTGCTCAGTCAGTATGGTTTCTGGACCAGCTTTAAAAATTATCCTGAAAATAAGCAGAATTAGGTTTTTGAATAGGGGCAGGATTGTTTTCTTTTTTCACCACTCAATGGCAATTACTCATGTGTTTTGTTTTTTGTTTGTTTGAGATTGCAGCAATAAATAAAAATACTTCACCTTCATGGGTTTTGAACAATATTGTTTCGTTTAAAATTGCAGCGAGGAAAGTGCGAAAAACGTAGTGTGAAAATTTCCACTTCTAGTGTGTACATCAGTGATTGTTTTACCGTGAAATCTCTCTGAAAAACATTGAATTAATTTATCTGTACACAAATTCAAATAAATCTCTTGTTGACTGATAAGCTACATATCAATTCCGGTACAAAACGCTACATCTACCTTCTTGCTATCAATTCCTGAATAAACAACAAAGTATTCCGCTTCGTACGCTATGATTATGAATATCATTAGTGTATGTGTATCCCCAAAAGACACAATGCCACAATTGAACTAGAGCAAAATGATCAAAATATCCGCTGCTGCTGCACAATATTGTTCAGAGGGATCGTATTTTGATGAACGCTCCAACATGCTCGATGAATACCCTTGGCAACTGCGAGAATTCAACAGGAATGATCACGTATCTGCGGGACAGAAATATAGATTTATTTTTGATGGGGTATATAACATGTTTGGTTCTGTGGTGAATGATGATTCACAAACATGCATAGCATTAGCATTTTTTACATAACATGGAACAGATTCGAGAGTTGATCTAGGTCACTCGATCAAAAAAATAAGTTGCCATGATCTCGATATTACTATCTCTCGCCCCTTAGGTTTTAAGCTGTTCTCCCGCCTGCCCCCCCCCCCCCAACAAGTCACAATCGAGGTCTCCTTCAAATTGTCAATTTCGTTTCCGCACACCCAAATGATGTCCGCAGAGATTGTTTGTGGGTCATCCATGATTCGACAGTCTCCCCAATGATCAAATAAGAATGCATTAATTTATACCCGCATTGGACTTGGACTCGATGCTTTAAAAAATTCTTGCTGATCTGCATCCACCACATCCACAATCTGATTAAATCACTAAATTTCAATTATTCTGCTTCTGTGGCTTTAGGATCTTACCTTAATAATATCATGGGCAGAGAATGAATAGATTCTTAGGTCGGTGCTCACGCTATTGGTTTTTGCATTTTCCAAATCTGCCAACAATTTAAAACAATTAATGTCAAATTTAGTGCGTACTCAAGAAGGTGCATAGGTTTTATTGCTTTGATTGATCAATACACTCAGCATATTATTACATTGGAATTTTTTTTTTATTATTCATATCATTTTCAAAATTAACCTAGATTACATGTACATTGTAAAATGTGTGTATAATGTGACTCATATTCATTTGTAGTTGAGCTGTTAAGGGTTTGATTAATCAATGCAGAATCAATCAAATGAATGCATTTTCAAATCTAAAACATTTTTCAAAAAATATTCAAAAAAACCATAAATTATGTAAATCATTTTTGTTGTTGAAAATGGGGGGGGGGGGGGGGCTGGTTTTGTAGAATTATTTTTATTCTCTGTTGCCTTAAAAGCAAAATAAAAACCTTTAAAAATGTAAAATATTAACAGTTATTTAGTAACAAAGCAAAAGTGATCCCAATGGCATTAAACTAAAAATGGACAATTTCATTGAATTGTGAACTTACACCAGTTGAATTTGTAAACAAATTATGATTCACAAATTCATCATTGATTTTCTTCTAAATTTACTCATATTATTTTGAATTGTGTACTTTTTTGCCTGTTTTCAAATTTAATATTCTCAAATTTTTTTTACAAAACATAAGAAATATTTGCAATTTTTTATTCATGATTGATGGATACTTGGAAGAAGTACGAAGTGCAAAAATAATGTTGAACTGATCATAGATCCTTGGACTACCGGAATCCAGTGTCCAGCGAGGTGACTATAGTTTGTTCAGTTCCAAATTGGCAGGCCTTCTCACAACAACAAATTGATGGTGGGTGGGTGTGCAAAAATATGCTTAATATGTGGAATGTGCATCATGCATGCGGACATGTCAAAATTGCGTGCAACTGTTTGGATTACTCTTGCACGCAGAATGATAAAAACGCATATTTCTCGCACACACTATAAAATTGTTCACTATAACTATTCTATTGCACTTACATAACCATATGTTTCTGTGTTATTTTCCCATTTGCAGGTGCAGCCATGGCTGATGCCGAGGTTGGGGCTTCCATCTCCGCAGGTGTAAGTATATAATGTTATTAACTCTTCGTTGTTTTTAATTACATTGCCCACTCAGTATCTCTTCTCATTCGTGAATCCGTAATCAGAAACAAGATGGATTTGTTATGCAGAGTAAAATCAAATGTTGATACTCTACTGATGTGACCTTGTACAATGTGAAAACAACACAATAGGTTATTAAATCTTACAAGGGTGAAAAAACAATATTGGCAAATTAAGAATTGGCAAATTAATACTTAACCATGTTAACAGCGTGTCCTAAAACGGGGTCCAAAACTGGAGAGCTTGTAAGTGAAAAGGTGGGAAATATAACTGCTTCATATTAAAGGATATCAAAGTATATATCCGTGCTTAATTAGTGAAATTATGAGTCCAATCTGATGTTAACTTGTTGAAATACAAAGCCTTGAATAGAGCGTGGTCAGAACCTGTTTGTCCTGGTTTTGCCCATGAACCGCCAATGCATTGCATTTGCGCTTTGTTTTGTCTTCGTGTAAGTTGTGCCTTGAATTTATTCTTTAAAATGACTTGGGTGAGGAACATAATTATCTTCGTAAAATAAGAGTCGCTATTTTGGGTCCTGTAACTCTTTTTGGAATGCTTTATTCTAATAAACAAATATTAAGTCAAGAAGTGTTCAAGCGTGCAATTATATTTCACGATATGATCATTAAAACAGCGCCACACCCCTATTTTCAGCCCGGACGCTTGCGTTCTGACAGCCTCCGAGGACGTGTGTTCATGCGCGTGATACATTTTCAGTACAATCGAAAATCAAAATGTTGCAATATCCTGAGCAAAGTACAAGAGATTATCTTTCATTTTAATTTTAAAAATTCTATACTCTCCCCAAAAGTTGACATCAGATTGGTCTCACAATTTCACCAATTAAGGTCTAATATATTTACTTTCATCCAGGGGTGTACCTCCATTTTTTTCCCAACCAGCCAGTCGGGCAGGTACATGTAGCAACTAAAAGTTACCCGCTCGAATGTAAACTTAATACCAGCCCAACAAGTAATCATACGATTTCTGACAAGATGAAAATAAAAGCTTAGATTTTAAAATCTTGAACTCTTGAATCAGTGTTCCGTTTATAGTTTGTCTAAATTGCCTTAAATTCTTATTACAGGGTGGTGCCCTAATAAAAGGGGCTTCGTTTTTGATAAATTAAGAAAACACGAAATCGTGCCGGCCAGCCAGGTGGTCCAGCAAAATTATCATTTTATTTTCCGAGCACAAAAGGGCCAACAAAATATCACTCAGAAGTGCTGTTTGAACATTCGTTGGGATACACAATCATAGCATGTACGTACTGTCATCAATGGTCATCGAGATAAATTGTAATGTCAAATTATTCTAGAAATGCGGCAATGTCTCCAATCTCAAATTATGTCGTATGCCTAACACTGGTTTTCAACACATGTTGCGGGAGTCCTATGCGGGACATTACCTGTTACATATTTCATGGACAGGAATTATTGCGATAGAATTTTTAAAGTTTTGCTACAACTTGTCAACAAAAGATCATTATTTTCTATGCGTCCCAGATATCATGTCCGAGGCATTACCAACGGCAAAATTCTTACCCGCCACCGGTGGGTACTATGTACACAGCCCTGCTTTCATCCCTAAATACAAAGCAGTTATGTTTCCTCTTTTAAGTTATGAACTTAATTGTTATTTGGGACACGCTGTATTATCAGAAATGTTTACCATAGTCTATCTGTCCATCACAAGACAGTGACGTAACTGCGTCATTCACTAATTGCAGTCCGTAAACGTGCACGCTTACTCGAAGCACTGGCGTATATTTAGTATACACTCGCGTATAGAAAGGCGACGTCACTGTCTCATGATAGACTATAGTGACTGTAAACCTTACCAGAGGCCACATCAAATAGCTGCTGTACCGCATGCTTCTTGGTTCTATCTCGTGGCACCATCCGGCGAGCTGTCTCGAAGAAAACCTTTTTCAAGCTCCCCTTTTTGGGCGTCCACCTGCCATGGACGATAGTTAAATTGTCAAAAACATGCTTAGGGAGTAAGGGTTAAGGGTAAAAAATAATACATTGCCCTTTGTATGGGATGCTCAAAATTGCTGTAAAATAGTCTATCAATCTTCATGCTTGTGATGTATTCATTTATAGATCCCTTAATCTTGCATTTACCATCAATTTGTCAGTAATTCTATCATAGAAATACCGTCCCCCAAATAAAATGTATGGCTATAAATAGGGTTAAGTAATGAGACTTGGTTTTAACAAGCCATTTTTGGTTGCCAAATATATTATTGTTGCATTTTTTCCTGCAATTGTTTTTATTTTTGACATGTTTTTATTTTTGACAATTTTTTTAAAATGTATTAAATTTGTCAAAAAAAATAGAAAATGTTCAAAATTATTTTGAAAAATTCACCAACATATTTATGAGAGGTCCACCCACCCACACAAAACAGGTTTTGTATTGCCTTAGTATTAGTGGTACAAAACAGCGTTATTTTGTATTTCAATGCATAGGAACTGAATGATTCCATTACAAAAATATCCTAAAAGTGCTACATAAACAAATAACATTCACTTTCTTCAGTAGGGTTCTGTTACACGTAAAAATACTGGAAATCGAACACTGCATGAGCCCTTCAGGTAATTGACCCTTTTATGACAATGGCACACATTTATTACAGAGACATTACAGAGAAGATAAAATTATGCAGGAAGTTGTCATATTTATAAAACATTTTGTGGGGCGATTTCATCAAAAATTCTATTCAAAATTCAAAAGAATTGTTTTCCCTTTCATACGGACATGTACTGAATATCTGATTTCACAGCTTGCTCCGACATACATGTAGTATCTAACGACTTTACTATTTGAACTGTCTTATTAAGATAGGTGTCTAGGGCATTATTTCACATTTTATTTCATGTTGTACTCTCCATTAAAGCGCAGGGAGCTAAATTATCCACTAGATTTGTGTACACAATGTTTGCTACATATGCACTATTCGAATAATACTACAGGTACAAAATATGCAGAAAGATATTCAAATCCAGTTTCTTGGCGCTGCACACAAAAAATGCTGTGAAATCGAACACTGCGCTAGAGGTTATTAACCCTTGTGACACACTTATTCATGCACATTTCAACAATATTAGGGAGATAATAATAATTTTTAAACATTGATAAACTATGTTAATAGGCTATTCACTGTATTCAGGAGAGCTTCGTAACCACTTCGCTTGACCATGATCATAAAAAAAAAAATCTTATACTTATTGAAAACCTGATTTCAGGACACGGTCCGATGTACTTGTATGTCGTCTGATTTTACTTTCGACGTCCAGATATCCTTCGACTCTACTTTGGACATGTTGTGTAGATACCCTCCTACTAAAACTTTTAAAACTACATGTAATCCAAGATAACACTGTCTGGTATCTGCAAGTAAACCAAAATGCATATTTTACATTTTAGCACTTCATGTTTGCTCATCTCACCAAAGGCATTGCCTTGGCTATTCGGATGAGTTGCATAATGATGCTATCGCTATCAATTGTAGACATCAAAAGTAGCTTGAACCCATTAGCCTGGCGTCTTTTATCTTGTTAAAGACAAATTAGTATATAACGTGGGTCAATGTTTACTCTACTTAGAAACAATGGCTATTTAATGTATCCATTATCATTCTTCTTAATCTTACTTAGGTCATTACGTAAAACAAACAACTTTGAAACCCACCTCTGATTCAAATAGCACTAATTGAGTGTTTTCAAGTTTCTTTCTTGTAAGATTGGGCAATATCACCAGTTTGTGCAGATTTAAATGAAATACAAATGTAAATATTTACACCACTGAAAAGACTGTTCTCCGGTCTTGACCAACTTTTATATTGTTTTTAAAAAAAATTGAATACATTTTTTGTGTGACAATTTTTGAAAATATTGTTCATTATATTTTTGAAGAGCTTTGTTGCAAAAGGGCCACCAGACCACCCCAACATGTTACTCATATTAGTGGGGGCAGGGAGGGCAGTCTACATGTATTATATATCTATTATCTTACTGAAAGCAATTATTTTTAAGAAAATGGGTACTACTTTTTAGTAAAAAGCCCTGTAGTTAACATAAGTGTTATGCCCTCGGAAGACTACTTTAGGTCCCAGATTCTGGACTGTACTAGCCTCTAGGAATACCCAGTATTGTTCAATACTGGTACAGAATGATACTGGTACAAAATTATTGTTCCAGTACGATACTGGGACACATAAAATGTTCCAGTACCGGGTAATACTGGAACACAATTATGTACCAGTATCAATCAATACTGGGACAAATCACTACTGGTAGTATGTATGTGTACCAGTACCTCCCGATACTGGAACATAAAACGTTCTAGTATCGCTCGATACTCGAACATAAATTGGAATTCCAGTATCAGTCGATACTGGAACATAATTTGGTGTTCCAGTATCAGTCAATACTGGAACATTGAATTTGTACCAGTATCAAGCAATGCTGGCAAATTTCATGGTATACCACAATCTGAGACCTAAATTACACTTTTTCCGTATCAAGCCTCTCTGTGTTCAGAAAAGGTTAACTGAAAGTTGTGACCATGTTCAATCAATTCCCATGAAATTCACAAGACAGCCCATATTTTTCTCATAAAGTACAATGATAAAGACATGGGATATTTCCATATAAACAGATAGTCAGGAACCACTCGGGTTATTTTAACTCGATGATGCACATGCATGTAGAATGTAAAGCCCAATGTAGCGTTTTCACTCACCCTGTATCTTTGAGATACCCTTTTTAAATTTCACCCTTGAAAATTATCTGAAATTACAATATTTTACTGGCTTAAAACACTCCCTAGCACCAATATTGCTAGTTTGCCATCCATTTGGTTTTTCACCCTTGAGAAAATCACTGTGTTGGAAAAACTTTGATACCCACCTTTCATTTGCAATCTGGTTCAGATTCAGTAGTATAAGCAGTTCACTGTACGAAATACTAGTATTCATCCCACTTGTATCAAATTGAACTCTGAAAGAAATGTGACACTGCCAACATTCCACTTACATCCTGAGGCAAGGGTACTCTATCTTTGAGATGTTACTAGATCTAACCCATATATAGACTTACCTAGGGATAGGGAATTTGCGCTTTTTAAAGCACTAAATGTGCTGCCTGATTTGGGAAAAAGTGTCTTGGGGGCAAAAGTGGGGTTTTTTTGCACAAAAATATGCCAATACGTTCAAAATAAACCAAAATGCTCAGCTCTGGTGCGCTTTTCAATCTTTATACATTTCTTATTCAATTATCAAAACCATAATTTGTCATTATAAACTGAATTCAATCTAAACAAGGTCTAGAATAGACACATCCATAGTAATGCAGTTTGTTGATGTTTGGTTAATAGACATTATTTTTGTGCGCTTTCCCGCTATATCATATTTTTGCTATCCCTTGACTTTATACCCATGCAGTCTACATAGACATGCAAATTTTCATTAGCCCAAATACACTTGTTTGTAGTGGATAAGTCTTATCAATCAACTGGGGTATACATGTCTTAACTTTTTGTTCTTAAAATTACTGTTGATGGCATTTGCTATCCATTTGAGTCCATTTCGCTTCCTCTGGACAGTTATGTACAGCGCTTTACAGGTACACAATGTTTACACATATCATCCATATTTTTACATGTGTGTATAACATAGGGGATGGAAAAATAGCAATCTTGTTTTTTCCTACCCCTATGTATGCAAGCACCTTGAGTAGGGGCGAGAGTTTTTGCACCACAATCAGTGTGTGACGTCACTATCTCGTTGAAGTAAAATAGACTGAAATAAATATTATGTAAACAATGTAGAATTTTGAATTGGGATATTTGTGAAAGTAAAATTTAACAACACCTACCTTCAAACACACAGTTACTACATGTACTACATAACAAATAGTGGGTATTCTATTAGACAAACTCACAAGCCTTTTAATGTTTCGTTTTATCAACAAAAAATTAACATGCAGTGAAAAAACAAATAAATTTGAACTGTATTAGTGCATATACATGTACTGCATACTACCCATGAAAATTGTGTCATTGTCATATTTGTTTAAAATTATGTCTTTTCTGGTTTCACATGAGCAATGAGGTCATGACAAAAACGCCTTGATGACTTGTCAATTTTCAAATGTTTTCAAAAAATATGAAATTTTCTTTGAAAATAAAAATAAAAATGTAATCCTCAAATTCAGTGGCCGTCAGGGAGTCTTAATCAAATTTTGATACTAATGTTTCCCCTTTTCTTTATTTTTTGTTACAGGCTGGAATCGGAGCTGGAGCAGCAGACCTTTCCGCATCAGCGGGTCTTGGAGCAAGTGGTGAGGAACCCATACAAGCCGTTGAGGCTCCACAAGTGGAAGCAGGATTTGGATTTAATGTGAATGTGGATGCTAACCTTGGATTAGGAGGAAAGGTGAATGGAGAGAAAAAACGCAAAAGGAAAGCCGAAGGAAAAGGTGACGCAGGAATAGAACTAAAAGGAGATGCAAAATTACCAGACGTCGGAGGTGGTATCAAAATAGGTGCCAATGGAAAGAAAAAAGGGAAAAAGAGGAAGTCAAAAGGAAAGAAAAAGGGATTTGGTGCCAGATTTGGATTCGGTGGTGGAAATGACAGTTCTTCATCGTCATCGTCATCTTCATCTTCCTCGTCTTCCTCGTCAAGTGATTCAGACTCTGATGATGAGGGCAAAACAAGAAAAGGCAAACTGAAATTGAAAGGACCTTCTATATCTGCTGGTGCTGGAGCAGATATAAAAGGACCATCAGTTGATGCCGATGTAAAAGCTGGTGGTGGACTTGATGGAGATTTGAAAGCTGGAGGAGGAATTGGTGGAGGATTCGGAGGAGGAATAGGTGGAGGAGGTGGAGGAATAGGTGGAGATGGAGGATTTGGAGGAGGAATATCTATAGGAGGACCAGATGCAAGCATGGATGTTGATTTACCAAAAGCCGACTTAGACATGGATGTCGATGTAAAAACACCAGATGTAGATGTTGACATGCCGTCAGCTGATGCAGATATCGGTGGTAAAGTGGACATTGGTGGTGGCATTGGTGGTGGCCTTGGAGGAGGAGGTGGTATTGGTGGAGGAATCGGAGGAGGAGGTGGTATTGGTGGAGGAATCGGAGGAGGATTTGGAGGTAGTGTAAAACCAGATATTGATGTTGATGTTAAAGCAAGCAAACCAGATATTGATATTGGCGGTGGTGGAGGTTTTGGAATAGGAGGAGGCATTGGCAGAGGTGGAGACATTGGTGGAGGAATCGGAGGAGGATTTGGAGGTAGTGTAAAACCAGATATTGATGTTGATGTTAAAGCAAGCAAACCAGATATTGATATTGGAGGAGGAATTGGCGGTGGTGGAGGTTTTGGAATAGGAGGCGGCATTGGCGGAGGTGGAGGCATTGGAGGTGGTGTTGATGTGAAAGGACCGGATGTAGACGTTGATATGCCTTCAGCAGATGTTGACATTGGAGGCGGTGGTGGAATCGGAGGTGGTGGTGGAATCGGAGGTGGATTTGGAGGAGGAATAGGAGGAGGAATCGGAGGTGGAATTGGAGGTGATTTAGACATCAACAAACCAGATGTTGATGTGGACATAAAAGCAGGATCACCCGATATAGACATTGGAGGTGGAGGGAATGTTTCTGTAGACGCCCCAGATGTTGATATTGGTGGTGGATTATCAATAGGAGGAGGTGGTGGCGTGAAAGGGCCAAAGGGAAAAGTAAAGCTTGATACACCAGAAGGCAAAGGTAAAAAGAAGGGCAAATTCCGAGTTCCATCATTTAACCTACCTAAATTCAAGGGTGGAGCCCATGCAGACACAGATGTGGATGTCAAAGGTGATGTCAAATTACCTGATGCAGATATAAGTGGTGGAGTTGATGTTGACCTCAACAGCCCTGATACAGACGTATCTGTAGATCTACCTAGTCCAGATATATCAGGAGGTGCTTCATTAGATGTGAGTGGAGACGTAGATGTTGGCGGATCTGCAAAGAAAAGGAAAGGCAAATTCAAAGTCCCATCTTTTAAAATGCCCAAGTTTGGAGGCGGTGCAACCGTGAAAGGACCTGATGCTGATCTGGATATCAAAGGAGGAGCAGATATTGATGTGAAAGGACCCGATGCTGATATTGGTGGCGGCATTGGAGGAGGCATTGGGGCAGGTGGAGGACTAGATGTTGACATAGGTGGTGGAGGTGGAGTAGATGTCGATGTAGGAGGCATGATCAAACCTGATGTTGATGTTGATATCAAAGCAGACAGACCGGATCTGGACATAAATGTTGGCAAGCCAGATATTGGAGGAGGAATTGGAATCGGTGGTGGTGGAGGAATAGGTTTTGGTGGCGGTATTGATGGTAATGTTGAAGTGCCTGATGCCGATGTTAATATCAAAGGACCAAACCTTGACCTGGGTGGTGGAGGAGGAATTAAAGCCGGAGGAGACCTTGGTGGAAAGTTACAAACCCCAGACTCTGGAATTGGAGGCGAGCTTGGTGGTGGAGCAGATGTGGACATAAAAGGTCCGGGTATCAACATCGGAGGAGGTGGTGGGCTAGATATTAAAGGCCCAAGTGGAGATTTAAAAGGAGGTGCTGACATTGATGGACCAGATGTTGACCTGAAAGTTGGCTTTGGAGGAAAAGGGAAAGGAAAGGTCAAGAAACCCAAAGGAAAGAAAAAAAGGAAAAGTGGTGGATTTAAATTTGGCTTGCCTAAATTTGACTTTGGTGGAGGAGATTCAAGCAGTAGCAGTAGCAGTGAAGATGAAGGTGATATAAAGATAAAGGGAGGACTAAAAGGCCCGAAAGTAAAGGGAGGAATAGATGTGGATGGTCCTGATGTCGACATAAATGCAAAAGGAGGAGCAGACATCGATATTGATGTTGATGGAAAAAAGCCCAAGGGCAAAGGTGGCTTTGGATTCAAAATGCCTAAATTTGGAGGTGGTGGACATGGTGGAGTAGATGTGGATGTCAAAGCAAAAGGCCCAGATGTTGACATAAATGGACCTGATCTAGATGTTAAAGGAGGCGGCGGCATGGACGTCGATGTAGATGTCGGAGTAGTAAAACCAGATGTTGACGTGGACATAAAAGCTGACAAACCAGACTTTAATATCGGTGGTGGTATCGGAGGAGGTGCTGGCATTGGAGGAGGAATCGGTGGTGGTATTGGAGGAGATGCTGATGTGGACATAAAAGGCCCAGATGTGGATATAGGCGGTGATGTTGATGTGGATGTTGATATTAAAGGCAAAAAACCAAAAGGAAAAGGTGGATTTGGGCTTAAAATGCCCAAATTTAACATGCCTAAATTTGGCGGAGGAGGGCATGGTGATATTGACATTGATGCCAATGGCCCAGATGTTGATATCAAAGGAGGAGCAGGCATTGATGGACCAGACTTGGATGTCAAGGGAGGTGGTGGCATAGACATTGATGTTGGAGTAGTTACGCCAGATGTAGATGTTGACATTAAAGCCGACAAACCTGACATTGATATCGGTGGTGGTATCGGAGGAGGTGGTGGCATTGGAGGAGGAATCGGTGGTGGCATTGGAGGAGATGCTGATGTGAACATAAAAGGCCCGGATGTGGACATAGGCGGTGATGTTGATGTAGATGTTGACATAAAAGGCAAGAAACCCAAAGGAAGAGGTGGATTTGGTTTGAAAATGCCAAAAATGCACATGCCCAAATTTGGTGGAGGTGGAGGAGTAGATGTTGACGTGAAAGGTGGAGCAGACATAGATGGACCTGATATTGATGTGAAAGGAGGTGGTGGCATAGATGTTGATGTTGACAAACCAGATGTGGATATTGGCGGTGGAATTGGAGGAGGCGCTGGTATTGGTGGAGATGTTGATATCGATGTGAACGGCCCTGATGTGGATATCGGAGGAGATGTTGATGTGGATATCAAAGGCAAGAAACCCAAAGGAAGAGGTGGATTTGGTTTGAAAATGCCAAAAATGCACATGCCCAAATTTGGTGGAGGTGGAGGAGTAAACATTGATGGACCAGACATAGATGTGAAAGGAGGCGGAGGCATTGACATCGATGTAGACACACCAGACATTGATGTGAAAGGAGGTGGTGGTATTGATGTGGATGCTGATGTCGGAATAGTAAAACCAGATGTTGACATAGATATAAAAGCTGACAAACCAGACATCGACATCGGTGGTGGCATTGGAGGTGGTGGTGGTTTCGGAGGTGGCATTGGAGGTGGTGGTGGCTTCGGAGGTGGCATCGGTGGAGATGTTGACATCGGTGGTGGTATTGGAGGAGACGTAGATATCGGCGGTGGAATTGGAGGAGGCGCTGGTATTGGTGGAGATGTTGATATCGATGTGAACGGCCCAGACATGGATGTTGGAGGAGATGTTGATGTCAACATAAAGGGCAAGAAACCAAAAGGAAAAGGCGGATTTGGTCTGAAAATGCCAAAGATGCACATGCCCAAATTTGGTGGAGGTGGAGGAGTTGATGTTGACGTGAAAGGTGGGGCAGACATAGATGGACCAGACATTGATGTGAAAGGAGGCGGTGGTATTGATGTGGATGCTGATGTCGGACTAGTAAAACCAGATGTTGACATCGACATAAAAGCTAACAAGCCAGACATTGACATCAGCGGTGGAATTGGAGGAGGTGGTGGCATTGGAGGGGATTTGGACATAAACGGCCCAGATGTTGATGTAGGAGGAGACGTGGATGTTGATCTTGATATTGGAGGCAAAAAACCGAAAGGTGGATTTGGCCTCAAAATGCCCAAGTTTGGTGGCGGAGGAGGAGTAGATGTGGATGGACCGGATATTGATGTAAAAGCAGGCGGTGGAGTCGATATAGATGTTGACAAACCAGACCTAGACATTGGTGGTGGTGGCATAGGTGGAGATGCTAACATTGATGTTGACGGTCCTGATATGGATATAGGAGGTGATGTCAAGATAAAGGGCAAGAAACCAAAAGGAAAAGGTGGATTCAGTTTCAAATTTCCAAAGTTCAACTTTCCTAAATTTGGAGGAGGAGGACATGGTGATATTGATATTGATATTGATGCCAAAGGTCCAGATGTTGATATCAAAGGAGGAGCAGGCATTGATGGACCAGACTTGGATGTCAAAGGAGGTGGTGGCATAGATGTTGATGTTGGAGTAGTTACGCCAGATGTAGATGTTGACATTAAAGCCGACAAACCTGACATTGATATCGGTGGTGGTATCGGAGGAGGTGGTGGCATTGGAGGAGGAATCGGTGGTGGCATTGGAGGAGATATAGACATTGATGTTAATGGCCCTGATGTGGATATAGGAGGTGATGCTGATGTAGATCTTGATATCAAGGGCAAGAAACCCAAAGGAAAAGGTGGATTTGGTCTTAAAATGCCAAAAATGCACATGCCCAAATTTGGTGGAGGTGGAGGAGTAAACATTGATGGACCAGACATAGATGTGAAAGGAGGTGGAGGCATTGACATTGATGTAGACACACCAGACATTGATGTGAAAGGAGGTGGTGGCATTGATGTGGATGCTGATGTCGGACTAGTAAAACCAGATGTTGACATAGATATAAAAGCTGACAAACCAGACATCGACATTGGTGGTGGCATTGGAGGTGGTGGTGGCTTCGGAGGTGGCATTGGAGGTGGCATCGGTGGCGGTATTGGCGGAGACGTTGATATAAAAGGCCCAGATGTGGATGTAGGTGGAGACGTCGATGTTGATCTTGATATTGGAGGCAAGAAACCCAAAGGAAAGGGAGGATTTGGTCTCAAAATGCCAAAAGTAAATTTGCCCAAATTCGGTGGTGGTGGAGGAGTAGATGTTGACGTGAAAGGTGGAGCAGACATAGATGGGCCTGATATTGATGTGAAAGGAGGTGGTGGCATAGATGTTGATGTTGACAAACCAGACATAGATATTGGCGGTGGAATTGGAGGAGGCGCTGGTATTGGTGGAGATGTTGATATCGATGTGAACGGCCCAGATGTAGATATCGGAGGAGATGTTGATGTCAACATAAAGGGCAAGAAACCAAAAGGAAAAGGTGGATTTGGTCTTAAAATGCCAAAAATGCACATGCCCAAATTTGGTGGCGGCGGAGGAGTAGATGTAGATGGACCAGACATTGATGTGAAAGGAGGCGGCGGTATCGATATTGATGCCGATGTCGGCATAGTCAAACCAGATGTTGATGTTGACATTAAGGCAAACAAACCAGACATTGACATTGGTGGTGGAATTGGAGGTGGAGCTGGAATTGGAGGAGGAATCGGTGGTGGTATCGGAGGAGATGCAGACATTGATGTGAACGGCCCAGATGTAGATATCGGAGGAGATGTTGATGTTGATATCAAAGGCAAGAAGCCAAAAGGAAAAGGTGGATTTGGTCTCAAAATGCCAAAAATAAACATGCCTAAATTTGGTGGAGGTGGAGGAGTGGATGTTGATGTGAAAGGTGGAGCAGACATAGATGGACCTGACATTGATGTGAAAGGAGGCGGTGGTATTGATTTGGATGCTGATGTTGATGTCGACATCAAAGCCAACAAACCAGATATTGATATTGGTGGAGGTATCGGAGGTGGTGCCGATATATCTGTGGATGGACCAGACGCCGATCTCAATCTCTCTGGAGGCTCGGGCAAACTAGATGTTGACGCTGACCTGAGCCTTAGTGGAAAGAAAAAGAGGAAATCCAAATTCAAAGTTCCCTCCTTCAGAATGCCCAAATTTGGAGGGTTTGGTGGTGGCGCCAAAGCAGACATCGATCTTGATGTGAATGGGCCTGATGCCGACCTTGATGTAGATGTGAAAGGACCTAACGCAGATATAGATATTGGTGGAAAAGTGAAAGGTCCGGATGTAGATATCGGTGGTGGTGGTGGATTTGGAGGTGGCGCAGGCATTGGAGGTGGCATTGATATTGATGTTGGAGGTGGCATCAAAGGACCCGATGTTGATGTTAATGTAGTGAAACCCGATGTTGACGTAGACATCAAAGCAGGCAAACCTGACATTGGTGGAGGTGGTGGCTTTGGAATTGGAGGAGGTGGCGGCATCGGAATTGGAGGAGGTGGCGGCATCGGAATTGGAGGTGATATTGATGTTGACAAACCAGACCTAAAGATAGGCGGTGGTGGAGGTATCGGCGGTCTAGATATAGATGGTGGTGTCAAGGGCCCGGATATAGATGTGGATGTTGACTTGAACAAACCAGATATTGGCGGAGGTGGTGGCTTTGGAATTGGAGGTGGCGGCGGCATCGGAATTGGAGGAGGTGGCGGCGGCATCGGAATTGGAGGAGATATTGATGTTGACAAACCAGACCTAAAGATAGGTGGTGGTGGAGGTATCGGTGGAGATGCTGATGTAGACCTCAAACTTGGCGGTGGAGGTGGTATTGGTGGTGATATTGATGTGAATGCTCCTGATGCCGATTTGGATGTAAGCCTCGGAGGTGGAGCTGACATCAAAGGAAAGAAAGGCAAGGGTGGATTTGGATTACATATGCCCAAATTTGGCTTTGGTGGTGGAAGAAGAGGAAGCCACTCCAGTACTTCAAGCTCTTCTAGCTCAGATTCCGATGACGGAAAGAAAGGAGGTATGAAATTTGGATTTGGCGGTAAAGTAAAAGGAGGTGGAAAAATGAAAGGACCAGATGTTGATGTGGATGTAAAATCGCCCAAAGTTGACATTGATGTTGATACACCCGATGTCAACATTAAAGCTAAAAAGAAGAAGAACAGAAGGTCGTTCCCTGGTTTCAAAATGCCCAAGTTTGGAGGTGGTGCCCACGGCGATATTAAAGGTCCGGATGTAGACATTGATGTTGGTGGAGGCGCTGGTGTGGATGTTGATGTAGACAAGCCAGATGTTAAGATCGGCGGTGGCATCGGTGGTGGTGCTGATATTGGCGGTGGCATTGGAGGTGGTTTTGATATCGACGCTGGAGTTAAACCCGACATTGATGTAGACATTAAAGCTGGTAGACCAGAACTTGACATTGGAGGTGGTGTTGGAATTGGAGGTGATGTGGATGTCGACCTGAAAGGACCCGATGTTGATGTTGGAGGCGATGTAGACATCGATATTAAAGGCAAGAAACCAAAAGGAAAAGGTGGATTTGGTCTGAAAATGCCCAAGATGCACATGCCCAAATTTGGTGGTGGCGGAGGAATTGATGTAGATGGTCCTGATATAGATGTGAAAGGAGGCGGAGGCATTGATGTTGATGTTGACAAACCAGACATAGATATTGGTGGAGGAGGTGGCATTGGCGGAGGCGCTGGCATTGGAGGTGGTTTTGGAGGTGGTATCGACATTGATGTTGGAGTAGTGAAACCAGATGTTGATGTCGACATCAAAGCTAACAAACCAGACATTGATATCGGTGGTGGAATCGGAGGAGGTGCTGGAATTGGAGGAGGAATCGGTGGTGGTATCGGAGGTGATGCCGACATTGATATAAAAGGCCCAGATGTCGATTTAGGAGGAGACGTCGATGTTGATCTTGATATTAAAGGAAAGAAACCGAAAGGAAAAGGTGGATTCGGTCTCAAAATGCCAAAGGTACATATGCCTAAATTTGGAGGTGGAGGAGGAGTTGATTTAGATGTGAAAGGAGGAGCAGACCTTGATGGACCTGACATCGATGTTAAAGGAGGTGGTGGCATAGATGTAGATGTTGACAAACCAGATATCGATATTGGAGGTGGAATTGGAGGTGGTGCTGGCATTGGTGGAGATGTTGACATTGGTGGAGGTATTGGAGGAGATGTTGATATTAAAGGACCCGATGTGGACGTAGGTGGAGACGTAGATGTTGATCTTGATATTGGAGGAAAGAAACCAAAAGGAAAAGGTGGATTTGGCTTTGGATTTGGTGGCAAAAAGGATAAAGACAGGAAATCAGATAAAAAGAAGAAAAAGGGAGGATTTGGCTTTAAATTTGGTGGCGGCGGTGACATTGATGCAGATCTTGATGTTGACGTCAAAGTACCAGATGTGGATGTTGACAAACCCAACATTGATATTGGTGGAGGAGGTGGCATTGGTGGAGGCGCTGGCTTTGGAGGTGGTTTCGGAGGTGGTGTAGATATTGATGTTGGAGGTGTAAAACCAGATGTTGACATAGATATAAAAGCTGGAAAACCTGATATTGACATCGGAGGTGGTATTGGAGGAGGTATCGGTGGTGGCGCTGGTATTGGAGGCGGTATCGGTGGTGGAGGCGGTGTAGATATTGATATTGGAGGAGTGAAACCAGATGTTGACATCGATATCAAAGCAGGAAAACCAGACATTGACATTGGAGGTGGCATTGGAGGTGGCTCAGGCTTTGGAGGCGGAATTGGAGTTGGTGTGGATGTTGGTGGTGTGAAACCAGATGTCGATATTGATATCAAAGCTGGAAAACCAGATATTGACATTGGAGGTGGCATTGGAGGTGGTGCAGGTATTGGAGGTGGAATTGGTGGTGGCATTGGCGGTGGCATAGATGTGGATGTTGGTGGAGTGAAACCAGATGTTGACATTGACATTAAAGCCAATAAACCAGATATTGACATTGGTGGAGATGCAGATCTGTCCATTGGAGGAGGTGCTGACATTGATGTTGACATTGGAAAACCAAAAGGAGGATTTGGATTCGGATTTGGCGGTCGCAAAGACAAAGACAGGAAATCTGACAAAGACAAGAAAAAGAAAGGTGGATTTGGCTTTGGAGGAAAGATTGGTGGAGGAGGAGATATAGATATCAAAGGACCTGATGTCGACATTGATGTTAAAGGAGACAAACCAGACCTAGATATTGGAGGAGGTGCTGATGTGTCTATTGGAGGCGGTGCCGATCTTGATGTTGATATCGACAAGCCAAAGTCACCAAAAGGAGGCTTTGGATTTGGATTCGGCAGAAAAGATAAAGAGAGGAAATCTGATAAGGGCAAAAAGAAGAAAGGAGGATTTGGATTTGGAGGAAAGATTGGTGGAGGAGCTGATATTGATATAAAGGCAGATGCACCAGATGTTGATGTTGATCTAAACGCTGGGGGTGCCATCAAACCAGAAGTTGATGTAGACATTAAAGCTGGTAAGCCTGATTTGGATATATCTGGTGGAGGTGGCGCAGACTTGTCAATTGGTGGAGGTGGTGGTGTTGATGTTGACATCGATGCGAACAAACCAGACATATCTGCAGGAGGCGACATTGATATTGACATAGGCAAACCAAAGGGAGGTTTCGGATTTGGTGGTCGCAAAGACAAAGAGAGGAAATCTGATAAGGACAAGAAAAAGAAGAAAGGTGGATTTGGTTTTGGAGGAAAGATTGGTTTTGGTGGCAAGGGAGATGTAGATGTCAATGGTGTTGATGCTGACCTTGATGCAGATGTGAAAGTAAAAACACCCGAGGTTCCAGATGCAACAGTTGGTATCGCCACACCTGATTTACCAAGTGGAGATATTAAAGGAGGAATTGGAGGTGGCATTAATATTGGAGGTGATGTGAATGGAAAAGGAGATCTCGATGTTGATGTCAAAGCTCCTAGAGGTGACCTGGATATAGACCTCAAGGGACCCGATGTCAATATTGGTGGTGGAATCAAAGGCAAGAAAGGCAAGAAGAAGCGAAAGTCTAAGAAGAAAGGCAAATTTGGCTTTGGATTAAATATCGGTGGTGGTGGTACTTCAAGTAGTTCCAGTTCTTCCAGCTCATCGGATTCTGATTCAGATGATGATAAGAAGAAAGGAGGATTCAAATTTGGATTTGGAGGCAAGGCTAAGACTCCGAAAGTGAAGTCACCTAAAGGAAAGATCGAAGGTGGAGGTGGCATTGGGATTGGTGGAGGAATAGATGTGAACGCACCAGATGTAGATATTGATGTCAAAGCACCTAAAGGCGATGTTGACATTGGAGGTGGACTAGGAGGAGGTGGAGGATTTGGAGGTGGACTAGGAGGAGGGATAGGAATTGGAGGTGGAATCAAAGGACCAGATGTAGATGTTGATATGCCTAAAGGAGACATTGATATTGGTGGTGGACTTGGAGGAGGCGGAGGATTTGGAGGCGGCATTGGTGGTGGCATTGGTATTGGAGGTGGAGTAGATGTGAAACCAGATGTCGATATTGATGTTAAAGCACCAAAAGGCGATATTGACATTGGAGGTGGACTAGGAGGAGGTGGAGGATTTGGAGGTGGACTAGGAGGAGGAATAGGAATTGGAGGTGGAATTAAAGGACCAGATGTAGATGTCGATATGCCTAAAGGAGACATTGACATTGGTGGTGGTCTAGGAGGAGGCGGAGGATTTGGAGGAGGCATTGGTGGTGGCATTGGTATTGGAGGTGGAGTAGATGTGAAACCAGATATCGATATTGATGTTAAAGCACCAAAAGGAGATATTGACATTGGAGGTGGACTAGGAGGAGGTGGAGGATTTGGAGGTGGACTAGGAGGAGGGATAGGAATTGGAGGTGGAATCAAAGGACCAGATGTAGATGTTGATATGCCTAAAGGAGACATTGATATTGGTGGTGGACTTGGAGGAGGCGGAGGATTTGGAGGCGGCAGAGGATTTGGAGGCGGCATTGGTGGTGGCATTGGTATTGGAGGTGGAGTAGATGTGACACCAGATGTTGATATTGATGTTAAAGCACCAAAAGGAGATATTGACATTGGAGGTGGACTAGGAGGAGGTGGAGGATTTGGAGGTGGACTAGGAGGAGGGATAGGAATTGGAGGTGGAATTAAAGGACCAGATGTAGATGTTGATATGCCTAAAGGAGACATTGACATTGGTGGTGGACTAGGAGGAGGCGGAGGATTTGGAGGCGGCATTGGTGGTGGCATTGGTATTGGAGGTGGAGTAGATGTGAAACCAGATGTTGATATTGATGTTAAAGCACCAAAAGGCGATATTGACATTGGAGGTGGACTAGGAGGAGGTGGAGGATTTGGAGGTGGACTAGGAGGAGGAATAGGAATTGGAGGTGGAATTAAAGGACCAGATGTAGATGTTGATATGCCTAAAGGAGACATTGACATTGGTGGTGGACTAGGAGGAGGCGGAGGAATTGGAGGCGGCGGAGGATTTGGAGGTGGCATTGGTGGAGGTATTGGTATTGGCGGTGGAGCAGATGTGAAACCAGATATTGATATTGATGTTAAAGCACCAAAAGGAGATATTGACATTGGAGGTGGACTAGGAGGTGGAGGATTTGGAGGTGGACTAGGAGGAGGGATAGGAATTGGAGGTGGAATCAAAGGACCAGATGTAGATGTTGATATGCCTAAAGGAGACATTGACATTGGTGGTGGACTAGGAGGAGGCGGAGGAATAGGAGGTGGCGGAGGATTTGGAGGCGGCATTGGTGGAGGTATTGGTATTGGAGGTGGAGTAGATGTGACACCAGATGTTGATATTGATATTAAAGCACCAAAAGGAGATATTGACATTGGAGGTGGACTAGGAGGAGGTGGAGGATTTGGAGGTGGACTAGGAGGAGGGATAGGAATTGGAGGTGGAATTAAAGGACCAGATGTAGATGTTGATATGCCTAAAGGAGACATTGACATTGGTGGTGGACTAGGAGGAGGCGGAGGAATTGGAGGCGGCGGAGGATTTGGAGGTGGCATTGGTGGAGGTATTGGTATTGGAGGTGGAGTAGATGTGACACCAGATGTTGATATTGATGTTAAAGCACCAAAAGGAGATATTGACATTGGAGGTGGACTAGGAGGAGGTGGAGGATTTGGAGGAGGGATAGGAATTGGAGGTGGAATTAAAGGACCAGATGTAGATGTTGATATGCCTAAAGGAGACATTGACATTGGTGGTGGACTAGGAGGAGGCGGAGGATTTGGAGGTGGCATTGGTGGAGGTATTGGTATTGGAGGTGGAGCAGATGTGAAACCAGATGTTGATATTGATGTTAAAGCACCAACAGGAGATATTGACATTGGAGGTGGACTAGGAGGAGGTGGAGGATTTGGAGGTGGACTAGGAGGAGGGATAGGAATTGGAGGTGGAATTAAAGGACCAGATGTAGATGTTGATATGCCTAAAGGAGACATTGACATTGGTGGTGGACTAGGAGGAGGCGGAGGAATTGGAGGATTTGGAGGTGGCATTGGTGGAGGTATTGGTATTGGAGGTGGAGCAGATGTGAAACCAGATGTTGATATTGATGTTAAAGCACCAAAAGGAGATATTGACATTGGAGGAGGGATAGGAATTGGAGGTGGAATCAAAGGTCCAGATGTAGATGTTGATATGCCTAAGGGAGACATTGATATTGGAGGAGGCATTGGTGGAGGTGGTGGCATAGGTGGAGGCATTGGATTTGGAGGCAAAGGCAAGAAGGGCAAAGGCAAGAAGAAGGGAAGGAAAGCTAAATTAGGTCTAGGAATTGGAATTGGTGGAAAGAAATCTGGATCATCCAGCTCAAGTTCCTCCGACTCATCCTCAGATGATGAAAAGAAGAAAAGAAAAGGCTTTGGAATTGGTGGTGGCATTGGCATTGGAGGAGGCCTAGGTGGTGGTGGAGATATTGATGTGAAAGCACCAAGTGGCGGTATTGATATTGGAGGAGAAATTGGCGGAGGTGGTGGAATTGGAGGAGGAATCGGTGGAGGTGGTGGATTAGACTTCGGAGGTGGAGTAACACCCGATGTTGACATTGATGTTAAATCACCAAAAGCAGATCTTGATATTGGAGGAGGAGCAGATGTTGACATTGGTGGAGGAGGTGGATTTGGCATTGGTGGAGGAGCAGATGTTCAAGCCCCAGATGTTGACATTGGAGGTGGAATTGGTGGAGGATTTGGCATCGGTGGAGGAGCAGATATTCAAGCCCCAGATGTTGACATTGGAGGTGGAATTGGTGGAGGATTTGGCATCGGTGGAGGAGCCGATGTTCAAGCTCCAGATGTTGATATTGGAGGCGGTTTTGGAATGGGAGGTGGTATTGATGGTAGTGCAGATATAGGCGGTGTAGTACCTGATGTCGATATTGATGTTAAAGCACCCAAAGGAGACATTGGAGGTGGATTTGGTATTGGAGGTGGTATAGGAGGATCCGGTGGCGTTGATATAGATACACCAAGCGGTGATGCAGATATCGGTCTTGCCAAGGATCTAGATGCTGGAGGTAGCATAGGAATTGGAGGAGGAATTGGAGGGGGTGCTGACATGGATGCATCTGGTGGAGGAGGTGCATCAATTGGTGTAGATATAGATGCTGGAGGCCTAGCTGATGCTGCAGCTGGAATAGGTGGTGCACTATCTGGTGGATTTAGCCTGGGCGGAAAGAAGAAAAAGAAAGATAAAAAGGAGAAGAAGAAGAAGGAAAAGAAGGAGAGGAAGGATAAGAAAGAGAAGAAAGACAAGAAAGATAAAGAAGCTCAGAAGGAAAGGAGAGCAGCTAGGTTAGAAAGAAGGAAAGCAAGAGCAGAAAAGAAGAAAAAGAGGCAGGAAAAGAGAGAGGCAAAGAAGGAAAAGAGAGAGGCAAAGAAGGAAAGGAAGGAAAAGAAGAGAGGTGGCTTTAGTTTCTCAGGTGCACTTGGTATCGGAGGATCAAGCAGCAGCAGCAGCAGCAGCAGTAGCTCAAGTTCGAGCTCGAGCTCAAGTTCAAGTAGTTCCAGCTCCTCGTCATCTTCAGACTCTGATAGCAATTCCAACAACAATAATAGCAACCCAAACTGCAATAACAACAACAGTGTGTGCCTCTTAGAAAGCCAATTCATGGACAGCTTTGATCCCATCTTCAATTACAACAACAATGCTAATGGCGATGAGAGAAAAGGCGACCCTCTCGACCTCAAGAAAGCCAAGAAAGAAAAAAAAGGCCTAGGTAGATTTTTTAGTAAAAAAAAATCACAATCTCACTCGTATATGCTAGAAATTCCAGATGAGCAAGAATACAGCAGATTGCACAAGAGTAAATCACTAGAAATGGTTGTTGAACGTCCGAGCTATGAACAACATAGGCGGATTAGTGAACCTGATAAGGAAAATAAGTCTAGTGCTTTTGGCAGGTTGTTTGGTGGGAAAAAGTCCAAAAGAGAATCGATACAAGAGGAGGATAGACTATCAACCGAATCGCTGACCAAAGAACACCAGATTCCACAAGCTACACAGATGGAAGGTGCCAACTCTGTCGAATACACACCTGCCGAATTCCTACCAACCGTGCCAATGTTCTATGCCATGGCAGAAAGCAATATGGAGCAATCACAACACACAACTACGGAAACGCTACAAAATAGATTAACAGAAACAAGCACGTTAGCCGAATCGAAATTTCCGCAGAAAAAGAGGAGAGCACCAAGGCCGCCAATAGCAACAGCAGCACTTACCTTAGAAAATGTAGCTCCAGTTTCGTCACAAGATTTATCCCCATTAGAAGATACAACAAATGAATCAACAGTTCAAAGTCACCATCCGCCTTTAGAACAAAGTCAATCATTAGAAAGCGATGAGTTATCAACTTCCAATGTATCAATAGAAGCATCTCTAGGTATAGCATCAGTAGACACCACGTTTAGCGAAGAGGAGCACGACTTGAGTACCATATCAGCGAGTGTTCAGCAAATGCCATTACCGTGTGGTAGTCCACCACCAAAGCCTAAACGTCTTTCTCTTGATGGAAAATTACTATTAAGAATCACCGATACAGAAATAGCTGCATTAGCAGAATCGGGAGCAGAATCACTATCGGCTCATGAATATGCTATGCAGGTGGAAGAATGTCAAAGAATAGAAGTTACAAAAGACGCTATTTCAGACACCACCACTAATGTAGATACAGAATCCACATCTCCTTATCTTATATCATCAGAAGAAATATCGTCTGTTTTAGCAGGGTTTGATTTTAATATGGCAGATCAAGATACAACATCTGAAGTACCTGAATCTGAAAACGAAATCACAGTAGCACCAGAATTAGAATCCACTGTAAAACCGATTACCAGACGAAAATCAGATGCAGATGTGCCTAGTTTATCAATAGTACGTCACATGGCAAAGGAGGCGTTAACATCAAACCATGAAAAATCTGCAGAAATCAAGAATATACTGAGACTGTCCATGGCACGTATGATGGGCGTTTCACAGCAAGAGGTAATCACAGTTCCAATTGCAGCAGAGATGTCCGATACTGTAGTGACATCTCAATCTGATGCAAGAGTAGATATGAAGGATGACGTTGAGCGCAGTTGTGTGGAAGGTCTTATCCAAGAATCACCTACAAACATGGAAGATAATCAGCATCTATCTGAACCACCTGGGCAGATACAGATGATAAAAGATGAAGATGATGTTAAGGTCCGACTGGAAGGATCAGTGATACCTGAGACGAAAGCAACATTTAATGTGGCTCAAGATACAGCTGTTCAATTAGTGGCACATAAGGAAGAGATTGTAACTGAAGATGTTGAAAAGCATCCGGAGCAATTAAAGTCTTATGTAACTGAATCAACACCAAGTACAAGTGAAGATGAAGAACCTTTGGTTCCTTTAAATTCAAGAGCAGCAGGTCTTTCTCGTTCCAAATCAATGGCAGATTTAAACTCGCCAAGAAAAGAACAGGAGAGAAGAGTTCGGTCTGCTGTGAAAGAAGCATCATCTGAATTTGAAGATTTTCTGAAATCACGCAGACAAAATCTCCGTCGTGTTCAAAATAAAGAGGTAGCTAAAATAAGTTCTGTACATAAGCTTGCCTCAAAATCTTCCACCCAAATTACTACCAAACCACAGATTGAATCGAGTCTCGCTACATCAAGTCCAGAAGCAGTGCAGGAACAGACGGCTCAGGTAGATGAAACCGACAGTGTTTTCACAGAAACTTTACCTCAAGAAATCACTAGTACTAAACTAAATGAGTCTGATGAACCAGCTGAACCACAAGATGGTGATGCAGTGATGCAATCTATGAAAAAGTGGAAGCTAAGAAGAGCACGAAGCATTGGTAGTTTGGTCTACGATTCGAATATGCAGGAAACCTTAAAAGCAGAAGAGGCGGAACATCGGGCAGCTGAGGACGACTTGAAGATACGAACCAAGGCTATCCGAGATCGTACTCAACGTATTCTCGACGGTATCAGAGCTGACCGAGCTCTCAGAGGTGTCGTATCTGATGCAAAGTCAAAAACATCAGACGACGTTGTTATCAGAGACAGCAAAACAAAAGTGCAGATCAGGCAAAGGAGGAGGTACATTAAATCCACTCCAAATTTAGATTCATCGTTGGATGCATTCCTTAGTTCAGAGCACAAGTCTGAGACCATCACAGAGCATGAGCCCCAAACCAGAATATCTAGCGCAGTGTCCACTGAATCGCCACCACAACCAGCACAGGCATTCCCATCGCAGACTTCCGAGGCAACCCAAGCGATTGCATCTACTAGGCAAACATCGCCTCCCACTCAAGTAAGGGTCACAAGGAAAGTCAAACGAAAAAATGTTGTGCGAAGATCAGTTGGTACAGAAGTAACCTATAATCCAGAGAGTGATACCGAAACAGCTGGATACGATAGCTCAGAGGAAGAAACTGGTAGACTTCGTCCATCAACAGGCAGGCTAGATTCTGGTTTTTCAGATATATCTTCATCTCATGAGACAAGTTTCCCTTCCCACAGAGGTGTGCCGAGGAACAGCACAGATGGAAATCTTGGTGCCTTGCAACAGCCTAGACAAAGAATTAGCCCTAGGTCATCTGGATATAAACAACGTTCTAGCTCTCAAATCAGCGAATCTATGACTGATGCCTCGAAAAGTGCCATCAATATGGCTAATAAGAAAGGAAACGACAGTGAAGAATCTGTGCCGGATGACATTAAAGAATTCATGTCACTGGAACGTACTGACCTCCAGCAAATAATCCTCCAACAACAGCAAGAAATGCGTTTGCTAAGAGAACAAATGATGGGAAAACAGCCAGCACAAAACAGCTCAGCTCATCAGGCTGCTTCAACCGGAGTGACCAGCACCTCGAACGCTCCGCACCAGCAACAGGTTGCACAGCAGCCAATGCAATCTATGCCGTTCATGGTCATGATGCCTACGCCTAAAGGAATGATGCCGATGTTCTACATGCCACAACCTGCTTCTGGTGTTCAACAACAACCTGGTATGCAGATGCCCGGAGGAATGCAGATGCCCTCTACTGGTATGCAGATGCCTGCTGGAATGCAGATGCCCGCCGGAATGCCCATGCAGATGCCCGGAGGAATGCAGATGCCTGGAATGATGCCAATGGGAGGATTTCCGTACGGTGGGATGGGGATGGGTATGCCCGGGATGACGATGGCACCACAACAGCTTAGCGATCATAGTGGTCAGAGCGAATGAATGAACTGGTAGGACTATGAACCCTCTCTGTACTGGTGCTTAACTTGGTTTTCTATGTGGACACAGTTTTTTATGTATTATGTGTGTGTTAAATGCTCAATATCAGCAATGTTGTCAATGGATCATTAGTGCTATGTATACTAACTTGCAGGTCTAGGGAAAAATGCAAATTTTCTGCAAGACTGCAACAGAATTCTTTCTAAGTAGAGAGAATTATTTTCAAATTGTTCTGAATTTTTGTATTTCATAACAGAAATGTCCCTCCTAATACAAAATGTCCCCATTTTTCCAGGGCTGCTTACAATATGTGAAAATGTGTTAATTTTCTTTTAAATTGTCTAAAAAGATTGTTTCTATTTTATTACCTGTATGGAAAAATCAGAATTTCTTTAACACATCCGATCCAAATACTATGGCATTCATGATCCATTGATAACAACGAAATAGTGAAAACGTCTACTCACCAAAAAGAGTAAATTGTTAGGACATCCCACACTGAAGCTTCTGTCCAACCATGTCAGTACGTGAATGCTTTCTCAATTTGATACGACAAAGAGGTGAATTCCATTGCCTGTGAATCGATTGAAGTTTGATGGATGATTAAAGATGTAAAACTATTTTTGATATACAAGTGCAGCTTGATAAAAAGAACCTAGGTCATTTTCAGTGATTATTATTAGAAAAATGTGGCAATCATTTTGTTTTTGTGAAATCCTGCCTTTTGTGACGTAATGGTTGGACTGCATCGGTAAAAATGACCCAACACTTCAGAAAGAGGCCCTTTTTAAGTATTGTGTCATTATTGCCATGTAGTCTTATCATTGCTTAATTATTGTAATTAATTGCTCACCGTTTGACAAGTTCACTTATGTATCCGTTAAAATCTTTAGTTTGGGTTTACTGGTTTGAATGCTATGCTGTATTATATACTGTCGCATAGAAAATACATGTTAAATGATTTTGATGAAAATTAATATACTATGTATTTGTAATATTATCGAATATATAAATTGTAAAAATTCCGACTGCGTTTGCAGATTATGTCTTCCTACGGAATGACAAGGCAACCTAAGTTGTCACCACATCCACCTGATGAAACCTTGTAATATTATTATACCATAAAACAACCAACAAATTGAAATCTTTTTAAAAAAAACCCATTTTTTGACAATATTTTGGAAAGGGGAAATCTATTACTATTTTGGGATTTTTGTAAACTGATTTAATATTATAATTTGTAGACAACCTGATCTCTTTGCAAGTGTCTGACTACTTTATAGATTCTGATTAGGATTTTAGAATTAAAAACCATAGAATTGTAATATATTTTTGTACTCTGGGTGGGGAATGAATATATGGCTGGTTGGTGCTACGAAAAAGCTGCAAAGCAGATGGAAACGAAAAAATGGCTTTAAAATCTTCACTAAAATTATTGTTTAACAGAATTTAGTGGTGTTTTGTATGTAGCGCACTCTCAAAATGTAAAATGTGACCCTTTTGATCAAGAAGGTATACTATTTGGTGGCAGAAGTTGTGCTTTATTTAAAAGAGCTTAGAATCAATTGATCACTTCAATATTGATCAAACTGAACACCAACAGATTGCACCGCTTGGTCTGAGGGGTCGCGTATCTACAAAATCACATTTTTGATTTCAGTTTACTGTATAGCGGATAAATGTAGCACCCTTGGGATAAATACTTTCATATTATTGTAGCTCGCATATTTTTAGAATTTCCAACAATGAACAAGTTACGCAATTAGTGTGAGAGGGGTGTAGTACATAGTCCAAAATTGAAAAAGATTTCCCATCTTGTTTTGCCGTGTTCAAAAAAGAAGAATTTTGTATCATAACTTCACTGTTGAAATAATCCAAACAATAATTTGCAATTCAAAATTATTTATTTTCTACTATGTTTGGACTTTTTTGTATTCTTGCCCAGCCCTAAACTCAAGTGTGTGGTGCCTTTCATTGGTCTTCCTTGGCACCAAATGTGAAACAAAATGGGTAATTTTAGCCCTCAAGTGTGCCTCAAATGATAAGAATGGTATAAAATATCCATCGGGTATATAGTTTACATTTCATACTATATTAAAAAAAATTACAAACTATTTAATTAATAATAACCAATTTGTATAAAACTATTTAAAACAATTTTAACTTTATATGGAAATTCTATAACTGTCTTAATATCAAATTTGTAATTTGTCACAGATGGTTGATCTAACTGTGCTGCTGCATGCAATCCATGGTTTTACACTTGAAAACAATTTGTATTGACAAAAATCCAGTACTGTTTTATAATCGTATTATGTGAGCCTATTAGTAGTACTGGTAGCTTTTGACCGCTTCCTCCTTATAAGGGTACCTCGGCTTTTTATGTATAAGCCCACACTATGTATGTATAAAGAAAATTATTGACTGCTTCGAGAAGCAATAACCTGTTTATATGTAAAGTACTATTCAAATACAGTAGCTGAAGAGAATTACAGAAACCTTGAGATTCAATACTAAAAAAGACAGAAAAAAGTGACGTTAAAAATCTGCTAATTTATAGGAATATGATTGTATCTTTACTGACAAGTCTAGCTATCTTGGACAGCACTCCAATATGGCCTTATTTGTGCACGTAATTATGCAGTCGCAACTTTCCTTAACCTTTTTGTTGTGAAAGGTCCACGTTGTATGAAACCGACTTTGTATGCAGATTGTATTGTATTACTTGTTATGTACAATATACCATGATTGGTTGGATGTAAAGAATTATCAATGTTGGTTTTTTCTTTTCTTATTTTTAGTACTCTGCAAATATCGAGGCTTATTTAAATATTACTGTCTCTCCACTCGAGCAACTTGTAAATTTGATAGAAAGATATATGAGCCACAAAAGGCATAATTTGTCATAATTTGTGATAAATTTGTTATAAAAACATTACGCTGTCTGCGAGATTCGTTTCAGATGAGTCTCTCAGAATTAAAGAATCAAACTGGTTCACTTGGCTATTGTTGTAGGATTTTTTCATATAGTCAAAAAAATTGATATGTATACTGTACTATGTACTATATATGATAAGATTAAAGTAGAGGAAGCAGTTTAAAATGAGCCGAATGCCTTTTTTGATGTGGATATCATTAGAACGTGCAGTAGACATTATGCTGCATTAGGAATATAACTTTTTTCCGAAATTATTTGACAACCACCAATGCAAATGTCTACTGAACTGTTCTAATACCAGTTTGATTGAAGAAAAATTGTCTTGTTAAAAGATGTTCAGTTTAATCAATTATTGCACATGTTATTTTGCTATTACTTTTATGTAGGATTTCTGAAAATAATATTTTATTTCTTTTCGTTACATTCTGTGTAAATTCTAAAATAGCGTTTTTTTCTCATGTGGTAAATGTTGGATGAAATGTATGAAAGTTGTATTTTGCTCATTGAACTTTAGTTTTGTGCTTCTCCCCAAATAAATGTAAAGTTAACCTGAAACAAAAAACCTGATATTTGTTAGTGTGTTTTTATATGTGTAATGTCAAATCAAGGTAAACAAATCAACAAAGTTTTGCAAAGGGCCTGTCTGAAATAGCTGCCATTTGTATTTTTTTCGGAAAAAGTGGATACTGGTATACCAGTAGCGTTCAATACTGGAACATAAAGAGTTGCCAGTATCGGTCAATACTGGTATGATTTTACCGTTCCAGTATCAGGCGAATACTGGAACACTAGTATGGGGCGATACTTGTACACATGATACCAGTGAGATTTGTCCCAGTATTGAACGATACTGGTACATAATAATGTTCTAGTATCGCCCGATACTGGATCATTTTATATGTGCCAGTATCAGCCCATACTGGAACACTGACTTTGTACTAATATCGAACGATACAAGGGGTTCCAGTATCAGAGGACTCTAGTACAGTCCAGAATATGGGACACTTTTTCCTTTTTTTCTTCCAAGGGCACGCACATCTTTGAGTATCTGTATTAAATAAATAATACATGGCAGCAATTTGGTAGTAACAGACGACCCTTTCAAGCAAGTACAGCCAAGATTGTTTGGTTGTCAAATGATAACTTTCAAAATTTGGAGGGGGAAAAGAAGTTTTTAAACTTCTTTAATTGTCCAGATCCGAAGTGTTTTTTAATTCTCTTCCAAGTTAGTAAAAATTTCACTTATGAACTTTTGACATTAATTGAAAATAACCGAGAGAAAAAGTTCTGGGGATAAAAAAGTTTTTACCTACCGGTTTCCTCACATGATGGAGGATAACCAAACAATTTTGTCTGATTGGAAATGCAAAATGTGCCATAGCTGCCCTTGGTTAAAGGCATATTATGTGATCTTTTCCAGAGAGCGCCCTCTATTCATGATTTATTTTAGAAAGTAGATTTTCTTGCAGATTTACATTTCTGATCATAAATCGTACATACATTCCAAGTTACAGAGCGATACGATTCATAATTACTTTAAAATCATGGTTTTAGAGTGAATTTAGAGTGAAAATATAAACTGTTGTGTTATCCCGACAGTTTATTTTCACTCTAAAACCATGATTTTTAAGAAATTAAGAATCGTATCGCCCTGTAACTGGAAAAGTATGTACGATTTATGATCAGAAATGTAAATCTGCAAGAAAATCTGCTTTCAATTGGGGTTTTTCGATGTTGAGGGCGTTCCCTGGAAAGATCACATAATATACCTTTAATTCTATAGATTGATAAGCCCCAAATTGGCTAGCCTCCTTACAGCAGCGAATTCATACAGAAGGGTGCAGGCGAACTTGAACACAACATGTGCATTGCATCAATTCAAATGTGACCATAATCCAGTGCGTATTGCCAAAATTGTGCTTGTTCACCTGGATTACTTTTGCGCGCCAAGAGATAATAAAAAACACATATTTTTCGCCAATTTGGAACTTTGCGAGAGGAGAGATAAAACCGCATAAAATATCTCTCCAATTTGGAACTGATTGAACATGTAGAGTTGGAAAGAACAGGCACGTAACAAAACATTTCGGGAATTGTTCATTGAATATTCAAAATAATTCAAAGAAGTTACTCAAAAAAGTTAATCATAAATAAATATTTTGAATAGGGACAAAATGGGTCGGCTGGGCCCGTTCAAACAGGGTTTTCACCCCATCACCTTACTAAAATGATAATTATTATTTCTTGGACCAAGTGCCAATGTTGGCTAATTATGTACCATGTGTAGGGGCAAAGCCAAAGTGGTACCCACCTGTTCCTATACATTTACTTAAAATGTTTACTATTGCAAGTTGAAGTTAAGGAACATGTTGGTACCTCAACTTTGTCCCCACACATGGTACCAAAAATCACTTGGCCCAAGGACTACTAATATAATTCAGTCCAATTCAAAAAATCTTTTTTGAATTGGATCTGTCTAGCAATAAGTGAATTTCACCATACTGGTACCCAAGGCAAGATAAGCTATTATAGATAGGACCTTGTGACACTGAAACTATGAAATGTGGATAGTGTATACAGAATGGTTCCAAAAATCCTGTTCTACGTGCCTGATTGACCCAACATTTGTGCAATTTTCTTTGTTGAAATGTTTGAATTATTTGTGGAAATTTTCTAAAATTGTTGAAAATTTACCAACATTTTCTGAAATCTTTGGACACAATAGTTGGACCACTATGTATAAACACATCACCAAAAAAAAGTCCACCTCTTAACAGTTTGTCATAACATCGTAAGGTAAAACATTGTACCAATAAAACTTAATTAGAAATAATCCTAGACTGTTTCCTAAGTGTTGTTTAAAAATAAAAGATGTCCATGAATTCATGGCTGAATGAGCTCAAATGGAAGAAAAAATGACCCTTCTCAAAAAATCACCAAAGTTTATCAAATCTGCAGGTCAGTAACAACTCGCTGTGCTAAGCTCTGAGCCAAGAAGGGATTTACATGGCTAAATGATCATGACTTGATTACACAGAGCAGTGGTTCCCAACCTTTTCCTGGTGGTGACCCCATTCCAGAAACCAGCATCAGAGTGTGACCCGTCACAGAAAAACAAAGTCACATGTGTTACTATGATACAACATTATATTAGCATTTTATTTTTGTTAAATTATGCTAGTCCGCGACCCCACAAAAAGTGTGTTGCAACCCCAATTGGGGTCGCGACCCAGGTTGGGAAATACTGCATTAGAGTAATATTCACTTGGTGGGTATTTTAAACTGCACTCCTGATCACAGAGGTTTGTAAGAAGCCATTCATAAACCTATGCGACTTTTGAGAAGGGCAGTTTTTGTCTTTCATTTGAGCTCATTTAGCCATGAAGTCATGGACATCTATCATTTTTCAAACAACACATAGAAATAATGTTTTCTAAGTAAGTTTTATTGGTAAAATCTTTTACCTTACGATGTTATGACGAATGTTGCGAGGGGGAGAATGAAGTTCGGAAGTATGTTTCTGGCAAAATCCTTAAAGTTCTCTCACATTGGAACACAAGGCAGTCAATATTTACAAAGTAAAACAATATAGTTCCGAGGTTTTAGCACTTGGAAGCTCAAGTTGTACTGAAATTTCAGTCCCTCAATGCAATAACAAAGCACACAACAGAGCCGATGAATTAACCTTTGACCTGTAACCAATGTAATGCAAAATGTTTTGCATTGTGGGATTGAAATTTTGGTTCAACTTGGATCTCTGGCTGAAACCACAATGAAGAGCTGTGTTGCAAAAAGACCTACATCCACTTCTACCTGTTACTCATTTTGCACTATTTTGCATTTTGTGGCTTGTATTGTTGGTGCCTCAATTGGCGTGCATGGATTCATAGAAACAGCAATGAAAAGAGCCATACAATAATTTGATTAATTTCATGGACTTGTCAATGCAAATTCACTAATGCAAAATGAGTAACATGTGGGGGTGGTCTGGTGGCCCTTTTGCAACCAAGCTCTTCAATTGTAAAATAACTACTGCCCTGAGTTGCATCATAACTATCAGACGATGTCGGTGTCACCTGCAACTCGCAGCAGAAAAACAAAAGCTTGCCTGCCAGTATGTGGGGTGAAGTTCTAAACCAAACCAGTCATCTATGTATAGACGGCACAGGACCGTCAGCAACTTTTGCCCAAGGGGGGTGCGTTTTCACGATTTTTTACCGGAAAGGGAGGTGCGTTTTCACGATTTTTTACCGGAAAGGGGGGTGCGTTTTCACGATTTTTTACCGGTAGTAGTAGTATGACGTCAGAGTGTTAGTGCTGCAGCACGCTGACGATGCGAGCGCCTCTGGCGCGAAGCCAATAACGGGTAAGCTCTGAGCATTACAGCGAATTTAGGACACAATTTTCATGTATCTTGCCATCGTTGACCCCATTTTCCATTCATAAAACAACATGTTACCCTAAAAAAAAAGAATTAAAAAAAAGAGAGATTTTCAAGGGGGGTACGTCCGCACCCAACGCACCCCCCCTTCTGACGGCCCTGCGGCAACAGTCTATGCATGGGCATCAGTTGGATGTTCCCATCTCAATTTGACATTATCCAAATGATATCATCACTATAATTACCTCAAAAAAGTGCATTACAAACAGACTTGGGATTAATAATTTTAACAAAAGTTTCATATCACTTTATCCTATATTTGCTGCTATGGCTGACTAAGCAACTCGCCTTTTGATTGAGCATTAAATATTAAAGGTAGATGTTCCGATTTTCAACTTGAAGTTTTCTATTCTACATGAAAGGTCATCCTTAAAAAAGCTGTGTTCCAAAGTTTGAGTTGCATAGCTCTAATGGTTCTTATTTTAGACGCACAAGATGCTGTGAACTGTACCCATTGAGTAGTACACAAACTATATCGGTGGTTACCACCATTCGCGGTAATTCGACGTTATTTCATCGATTTCTCCGTAATTATACCGATTTAGGCCGTCAAATTTCAGTATGATGATGAGAAAAATACGAGCTTTCATATGATATGAAAATCTCCGTATGTTTGAAATAATTTTGTGTTACGAAAATGTGATCGGGTCATCTACCTTTAAATAATATTTTAAAAAATAGACAATAATTCCATGCATTTTTAAATTAAATTTTGTCACACTTGCCTTGTTTACGTCTTTTGTTCTTACGGAAATCAAAACACTGGTCGACAACATCAAAAACCATATTCTTGATTTTGAAATTAAAGCAAAAAACATCAAAATCCTTTAAATGAATGTCGATATTATTTTTCATTCAAGGTCGTCGCATTGAAAAAGTGTGCCTGGGTATATGAAAATTGCAGGCATTTTGCATTGAAAATACACAAGCTGTGTAGTATCTGCGAGTGAAAAACATGCGACGTGTCCAAATGCATATGCGAACAGATGGAACTGCTTGCATTTTATAGGATCCTTTCATTTTATAGGATCCTTTCAAATTGATATTTAATTGATTTGAAAATCTGCATGTGTTTCATATCTTTACCTACATGCAAGATTGGATCAAATGTTTACATGATAGAGTCAGAAAGCCCAGAATTAGCCATTTTTACTGAGGTTACATTGGTTTGCTCATCTTTTTAAACCTAGGGAATACTTACTGTAAGTCACTATTTTCGTAAATTTTATTGTTCACGCTTTGCTGATTTTTAACTGTTTTGCAGGTTTTTTAAATTCATGATTGACATACACCTATACGCAAAAGAAATTTATACATTTGCATGTTTTAATTTCCATGGTAGCTCATTCTAGTGTAAAAATATATATAGCGCAAAATATCTACTTTTACAGTAATCCATTGCAATCATATTTCCTCAAATATACCTTTAAATTTGTTGACGCCAAACATTATTAATCAAATTAATCAAATAACTAATGCTGATATTATAATGGTATTATAATAACCCAAGCTTTTTGCAAGATTGGTTTTCACTCCCAATCTTTATCAGGATACATTCATTTGAACAATGTCGCTGATTGGTGCAACAAATAGTTTGTAACCCTCATGTTGCTGAAAGCACTATTAGTGAATCGTATAATTATGTGGTAAGGCGACAACAAAATGACCATGTTCTACTTCTACGGGTAAACGGACCCCGGCATTTTTTGAATTCCCCCCCCCCCCAAGATGTTGGTGAGAAATTTAAAAAAATCCAAATGTATTCAAAATAATTTTAACAAATTAGAAAAAATCCAAATGTATTTAAAATAATTTTTTAAAAAATGAAACATTTGTAAAAAGAAAATGGAAAATTTGGTCAATGGGTCGGTCGGGCCCGTACAACAGATTTTTGTTTTTTGTCGCCTAAAATGTGGAAATTTCTGATGAAAATGATCAATTCACAGAATAATTGACGAAACTGCTCAATTATGCGATCACATCAGAAAAAGAATTTCTAGACAATGATAACAAAAGACAACCTTGATTTCCCAATTCCAGTTGATGACAATGTGAAGAATATCAACAAAACAAGAATATTAAAAATTCAAGTTCAATTTAATATCTTCCAGGCATGAGCGTATAATTATTTCAATGGATTGAAACAGTCCAGCTCCCGGGGGGGGGGGGGGGGGGGGGGGGGTACTCGGATTTGGTTTGGTCAGAGGTGTGCCGCTGGAGATTCAAAACCCATACCCATTTCTAAGGGTGATTTTTCGCGAAAATAGACCTAATTTTGGCTAATTTTCGCGAAAATAGACCTAATTTTGGCAATTTTTCGCGAAAATCGCAAAAACAGGACCCATGTCTAAGGATTTTCACTGAAAAGCCTACCCATGGCTAAGGATGTCTCATGAAAAAACGACCCACTGGAGCGGCACATCCCCGTATGCCTTACATACGTGAGTACCCCCCCCCGGGGTCCAGCTTTGAAATCTCATTTCTATCATCAATGTCAACTCTGAGATTGTCTTTCTTATCAAGACCCATAGATTAACTTGAAAAAGATAAAAGAATTTCTAGACAATGATAACAAAAAAGATGACCTTGATTTCCCAATTCCAGTTGATGAAGATGTGAAGGACAAAACCAAGAATACTTTAACAAGTTCAATTATCTTGCAAGCATGATTGGTTTATATCCTTTCCAGTAGACTGATGAAACAGTCCAGCTTTGAAATCTTATTTCCACTATCAATGTCAGATCTGAGCTTGTCTTTCTTATCGAATCAAGACCTATAGATTAACTTGAAATTGAAGCGATGATATCAGTATTATTCCCCTTGACAAAACAATTGCCATTTGCTGTGGTAATAGGATTAGTTGTAAATACTGCAGGTATGCACTGGCAATGAAGGATAATATTTGACAATCATTTTGGGGTCATCACTTTGCACTATTTTAACTGTAGGGCGTGAAATATTTACGTCTCAAAATATTTGCGATTTGCCCAAACCATGAGTGTATAATAACCGGAGAGAAAATTTGAACCGCATTACAAGAGCTTCATATATATGGGCATGAACGTGCGATGTGCCTCCGAGTATCAGACAAAAGTGGCGCTGTTCTTGGCAACACAACAGGTTGCGAGATGATTGACAGCTTGATGCGCGCGCCATCAGCACCTCAGGTGCAAATGAGACTCATGATAAATTGCTAAATTTGCTCATCTTTTATTGATTTTTAGCAGGAAAATGGGGAGTTCCTTTGGTACCGTATACCCTACCACTGGATGTCTTCAATGGGTACTTTTTATAGAACGACCCATACACATACACAGTGAGGATAAAGAAAGGTAGAGTATTTTAAATCTTACCCCGAAAGGGAGATGAAAACACAATTTTTGGGAGAGAAATACTAGCATTTTACATCTGTAGAGGAAACATAATATTTGAAAAATAAATGTTGCATTTGACAATGTATTTCGAAACCTTGGAGAGCTATGACACAGTTGTAAGCCTTGTTGTTAATATGGTCATTGCTATATCATGGTTATTAAATGCACAGCCGATTGCTCAACTTCTGAAGCAAATTCATACACGGACTGTTTAAAGTGGTCCACATGGGTGTGTTCATCAAGTGGCACAGTTCTAAATGTGCTCATAACTCCAACACTATAACTTCTACTTAAAAATATAAAATGATATAGTTGTTGAGGGATTTCTCCTCTTTAATTTGAGATATTCCACACTAAGAATGGTTGATTATTGAAGAAGTTGTAAATAATTGAATACAGACAGGTCTTATCTTAATTTGATCATTTTAGCGTAGTTCAAAAATACACGTTACCATGACCATACCACAAATAACATATTTTTACGGCCCAATGCATGTTTTTGTTTAAAGCTTTTGAGCATGACAACACAAATCAGACAATGCTATGCAACAAACAAAATGTATTGTAGTTGAATTAAATTCATAATAACCGGTATTAAACCCCAATTTTAATTACTATTTCAAACTATCAGCAAATTTGATGTGTTCTACTGGAACCAGACGGAATTGGCAGAGCTCTAAACTGAGAAATAGCCCAAAACCTAATTAGGGGGTGATTTTTTGGGAATTTGAATTTCTTGTAAATAATTAATCTTCAGAGTGTTTATAACATTATTGTGAACGTTTCAGATTCAAAAATCAAACCAAAATGTTAAAGTACGTTGTAAGGGACGATATTTCAGTTGGGAGTTTTCATAAAGACGAACTTGAAAATGATTTAACTCCGCTTTGGGAAGTCCGATTAGAAAAAAGAAAGTACCATTGTAAAGCTGAAGATATCTACACCAATAATCAATTACTATCTCAATTTTGATATCTTGCCCAATTGTGTCTGGTTTCTGTAGCACACGTTACATATGTTTAGCTATACTCATACTGATATTTCCCAACTGTAATAAACAATGCAATGCAATGCAATGCAATGGAGAGACATAGCTCAATACTGTGATTTGAAGGCAAGTACCATACTCTCCATAATATGATTATAGGTACGCTGTATTGATTTGTTTATTCAACGCACTTCACACAATGTTAAATATACACATTTTTTCTCAGTCGATTTTACTTCACAACAATTTGATCTCAAGCGTAATAATGCTTTTAAAGTGCAAAAGCACAACAATTACAACAAAAGCAGCCCAGGACCTGCGATAAAACGTGAATAAAAGAGCTGTGTAACAACAATGCAACGTTATTGACCCACAATAATAGAATTGCCATGGCAACCGTTTAATAACCTTCAAGCACACAACACAGTGCCACCCACACAAATAAGTATTGAGCTCAATTTGAATATGACTAATACTTTGTATTGCATGTGTGAGCAATTACCATACTGTGAGATTTCGTACATGTTTATATCTAATCGGTTGCCCATTTATATTAATAGTTCATCGATGTGAATCGTTCATTGCTTAATTGAATAAAGCGCTATTATATTGTCTACCAATTATAATGCAACACAAAATAATTTGGATATTTATTCCCAATATTATTGATTATTTAATCAATAAAGCATGGTTTATTTTTTCCATTTCCAATCATTTCATTTCATCAAAGCTCATTTTGTTCCCACCAATCCACTCAAGGTTGAAATTATACAAATTTTATTTGAAATAAATTGCTAGTTTGAAATTAATGTAGATCTATGTATATGTTGTTGTGTTTTGATAGATTTTGCTATAATTTCTGAGAAAAAACAGCAAATTAAAGGATATTAGACCATACGTTAACCAAAAATCTGTGACCTCATATCCACTAAGTGCCCCCCCCCCCCCAGATTGATACTATGCGATACATTTGGTTGCCTAAGAGGTGAAGGTGTCTTGGCCCAATTGCTGTAATCACATTATTTACCTACTTTTACAGCCTACTTGTTCCCATATCTAGATACAAAAAATTCTTAAAGAAGCAATTTTATTAAGAATACAAATACAAGTAGGTATTGTGATTTCGAACATTTGTTTGCCCATTTCTTTATTTATGTGCCCTGCATATGACACCAATCCAGCCCCGCCCATCTCAATAAAAATATATTTTTATAAAGTTTTAGAGTTATAATAAACTTCTAATTTTTATAAAACTCTCAATTTATTACCATCCCATGTTCTCCTGGTGGAATTAGACCAGGTCAGGTAAGTTATTGAATTGCATTGCATTTTGACTTGTATTCTTTGATATATAGGAATACATAATTTAGTACTTGACACTTCAAAAGCATTTGGTTACCAGCTGAGATTGAAATAATTCATGTATGTGCTTAGCTAATACTTAAATAATACCTTGGATTACTGCTGCACTGAGCAAGGTTGGGGCACTCGAGAAAACATGTAGTGGCATTTAGCAGGAATTCGTATGGAGATGTGGCAGGCTGTTGTCTTCCCTGATTTACGGTGTGGGGTTGTGGTATTTTGTGGTATCTAGTAGTGTTAGGGTTAATCTGCGTTTTGTTCACACAGATGATTACAACACTATTCCTGACTCACTGCCCCCCCCCCCCCCCCCCCCCCCCCCCCCCCCCCCCTCCCAGGTGACTTAAAGATGGGGTACTAAGGGTAGTTACATTTATGGAAAGGGTTATGCTTGGTATGGAAGACATATAAGTTATACATAACTTCAGTTCATTTCAACTGGTACACTGGCAGTAGTATTAGCCCTCATGAACACCCATAAAAACTACATTTGAGTTTTGGCAAAAGTTTAATTATCAAAGTTATCTAAATCATATTCAATTACCTCTGCACCGATATGTTTTATACTGAAATTTATAAAAAAAATCTGAAACCTATGGGCAATTATCAGATTGAATAGATGACATCACCAATTGAATGATTTTTCATAATAGGTTCAAAATAATAGAACTAACCCTATTGTTGATCCCTTGTACAGCGACCTTTATATCTAGCGTGTCAATTGTTAAAAGTCCTTGAAAAACACAAGACTTCCACACAGTGACCGCGCAATCTATACTGAAAATCTTTGTCTTTTTGGGCTAGCTTACACTGGAGGCCTATTAATTATTATAGGAAATCAAAATTCATGAATGGGTTTTAGTCCGAGTGGAAACCAATGCCCCATGCCATTTCACGTAGAGCCATTTGTGAACCGCAAATCACTCCATTTATTATAATTACAAGGTCTGTAGTGTGATCATAACTTTAAAACTATCCGCTTGATTTTAATGAATGAAGTATCAAACTACCAAGAATGAATTTGCTCATTAAATTTATATCTCAGATTTATTCTGTAAGGTTATCGATTATTGATTTTGGATTAGCCAACATCAAAGCACCTGGTCAGGGACTTTTTGTGTTAGGTGTATACTGAACTTAGGTTCAAATTTACAACAGTATGATCTAGCATAGATCTAGCAACCTATCTAAATTTACTGTAAAACACTATAATTTTGCGGTTATTTTATTTCGCTAATTTAAAATTACTGCTACTTTAGCGTGCATTTAATTTCGCGAATTTGGAAATTTTACTGTTACTTTCAAAGCAAAATTGTCAGAATCGCTAGTATTTAATTTTATGAATCCACATCCCTCGCGAAATTCACGAAATATAATCCCTCACGAAATTGTTTTACAGTTATTCAAAATGTAAATTATAGCAAATATTTGACCCCTCAACCATATCAACATAATTATATCCCACATTTTAGATGATAGGGTCATGGATATTTATATTTTCTTTTCATCATAATACTAATCATTTGAAGGTCAACATGCAACATATGTGATCATCTGTCAAATGATGTCTTCTAAAAGTAGCCCAAAAAGAATCTAATCTGGATACTTATGCACAGGCCAAGAATCTAATCTGGATACTTATGCACAGGCCAAGAATCTAATCTGGATACTTATGCACAGGCCGAGCTCTACCGGACTTTGACCGTGGTCACTTTCCAATCTGGGGGTATTGGCATTTTTTTGTTCAATTTCATCATAAACGCTTACGGCCTAATTGCGTATAATATGAACATTTTCATGCAAAGTTTTAACACACACACAGGTGCCTGATGCTTCTCTTTTTGATGGCGCGCATCTGTTGCATTGCTGAATATTTGCAATACCGGCGCAGCCCCACCCAATCGCAAAACGCATGGCATAACGCAGTGCAGTTTCATGCGCAATGACTTGTGTTGCATTTTAAGTCAGTGTGGAATGTCACAATAACAAATCCCGTCACATTTTAGATTTGGGAACCAAACTTCTAGAGTTTTAGCATTCTTTGAATAAATGAGCTTTCTAACGAGAAAAATGAGCTCATAATGTCAATGTCATCTATGTGGTTTAATTAGTAGCCCATTGAGCTAATTGCTAGCGAAACAGTCATCTGTCAGAATGTGTCTTTTGTATGGTTTGATAAGTAGCCCAAAAAGAATACAACTTGAGCTACTATTTCCTATGAACTTATGAACTTATATAAAGCGCCACACTGTGGCAGTAAATATAAACACGGTCATCTGTCAAATGTTGCCTATAGCAAGTGTTGATAAAATGTAGCCCAAGAGTGTAATTGGGCTACTATTTGCTTTGGATGTTTGCTTATGACATGGTTCAATAAGAAGCCCCAAAAGTGTTTCATTGGGCTCTAAAAAAATGCTAAACAAGATGTTATGACTTCATTTTGTTCATGTTTGAATATAATTCACCAAATTCATGATGTTTAAAAGTTTCTTTTGCATTTTTAAATTTGTGAAGCTAAATATAAGGACCTTTTATTTATAACTCAATGATGAGTTTTTCCCGTCACCCGCCCTTGTTACGTTTTAGAAATGGCCAAAACTATCAAAATGTTCAATAGTCAAAATATCTGTCACATCCTCCTACTGATTTCAGCAGGTTATCTTAGCAGTAGGGGTAGAGCATCAGACAAATTAATAATGAAAATTTAAGGATTCCCTCATTAGTTGCTGATCATCAATCCGGGCAAATGTAGAAATTTAAAATTGCCATTTTTTGATAAAAACAAAGTGTGTTCTTTTCTCAATCTGCTGTTAAAACATCAATAAAGATGGTCAAAATATATGGCACTGTGTAACATGTTGAATAATGTACAATAATGAATTGTAATCGAATAATGTACGAGGGGCGGTCAGTAAATAATGAAAGTGATCATGGTATGGGATGCATGAGTGATTCTATTGAGGCGATAATGTGATCAATACAAAGTATGAACCTTTGTCTTTCAAACAATACACTTTTGGATTGTTAGATACCGTTGGTTATGTAACGTCATTAACATAAACACAATAGGTTTCAGACACTGACTGAAATCTGTCAATTATTTGGCTGGATATGTAATATGTTGAATATGGGTTGATTGATACATTTGCGTATATCTCGGCAATGCAAGCATAAAAACAGATAACACTTGGCACATGGTTAGAATACACACTTATCTCTGTTTGACACTCTTTTTTAGATCTGAATGCCTTATATGAACAAGAAGGGACCATCTCAAATACGCTTTTATTTAGCAAAATCCGCAATAATATACCTTAGAAAACAACAAAGGATAAAGAACAATGGAGGGATTATAATTTAATAAATTGTTGTGGGATGTAAAGCAATAATAGTGGGGATTTCAAAAGGAGCTGTTCATAAAATTTCCTCAAACCATTGAAATTATATGACGATTACTTACACAATACATATCTAGTAGCTCTATAGATAACAGTAATAAGAGAGGTTGTGGCAGCCATCTTTGATTGATACATTCCTGTATATCTTCATTTTGACTATCACAATATGTTTACACATTGATTTAAGCATTTTTCATTATTTCTGATTAGAATTTGAAGGCACAGTAAGCTTTTATCTGGTAAATTTCATGATTTAAGCGATTTTGGGCCCGTTTCAAAATTATCTGCCGTCTGCGCATGCGCATTTTTTCTGCAGGTTTCATGCCAATAAGTTCGGATAATTAGTTAACTATCATATGGAATCTTCCAAACTGGTTAATTGCTTGAACTTTTCCTAAATTGTTTGATTTTCCGCAATATTAGTGATTCACTGACTGGGCATTTTTTAATGAAAATTAGCTATTTGAAATACTGATATTTGTATACCTTTTATTCAATTGCTTCTCCTTACTTTTTCCTCTTATACTACACATTCCAAATTACACAGGGATTAAAGTTATTGTCTTTTGTATCATATTTATGCGAAAAAAATTGGGATTTACCTGCTTCTGATGTCATGTTATGCAATCTTCTTACCACGTGTTTCATAAAAACAATTCAAATTTCCCGCCAAATAACTGATTTGGCAGTGTCCCAAGTGTACTTACTTTGAGACAATGCTATGACGTCATAGTTCACACTTATAAATCCAAAACTGTATTGTTTGAAAGACAAAGGTTCATACTTTGTATTGATCACATTATCCCCTCAATAGAATCACTCATGCATCCCATACCATGATCACTTTCATTATTTACTGACCGCCCCTCGTATAATGAAATAGTTGACGTGTGACGGGGAAACTCAGAATCGAGTTTGATTGGCCTAAGCACTAGCACTAATCATGCTCATAATGAATTCCTGAAATTGGGGCTTTAATTATTTTTTAGAACACACCGTGATTCAGAACATAACATTGTTTCTCAAATTAATCGAAAGTACACTTCCACATGAACATCAACTATTGGCAAATGTAATAGGCAATGATCAGTTTACATCCACTCAAATTTGTTTATTGAACTATTAATACTGAGGTTAGACGCAAGCTGTGGGTAAGGCATACAAATTACTTTGTTTGTTTAGCGAGAAAAGCAGAAAAAATAAAATAAAAAGGAGGCTGGTTGTTGCTGCCCCTTGTCTCCAATACCTATATTTCTTTCTGAATAAAAGGTTCAAGGCACAAATCAATCAAAATATTGTGAGGTTTAGGAAGTGATTATTGGTGCTCAATTTGACAGAATCATAAAGTCCGAGTAGATTGTCAGTCAGATAAAGCCAAACCAGGCCCGAAACCACCCCATCCCTCAAACTAAAGTTTTAAACAAAATTCTGCCTCGTAACAGCTCGTAACTGTGCGATTAAGCATATACATGGCTTGAATTGTGTGATGCGCTGATGAACCATTTTTTGAAAGTGTGCCAAACAAATAAATAAGTATTTAAGGCCTAGCCTCTATTATGGATGTTGTGTTGTCTGCAACATCCCTGGATTGTATCCAAAGATGATTTTAAGGTCTTCCCACAATGCATTGCGCAAACGCCAGCCAACTAAAGCTTTTTTCACACGATTCATTTGTCGAGCTCTTAGGCCAAGTAAAACAAAACAACAGTTGATCGTCCGGACTTTTCAAAAAAAGGATGCGGGAGGGGCTTGTTATTTACTATTTACTATTTTTTTCCAAGATGGCCGCCGGCTTTTTGAAGTAAAGATTTTACAGTCTGAGCCTCTTTACATTGTATATGAGCTCAACTCACCCGTGTTGTTTGGTATTGGTCGCCTATGGCTTCCGCCTGGTCGAAATCACCACTAGCTAAGTCCGAGAAAATATCAACATGCAATTTTTCGTAAAGTTTTATACTATAAAAATAAAAAATAATAAAAATAGTAAATAGTAAAAAAATCAATGCGGCACGAAAAAAGGATGCGGGCGGGGACGATCAACTGTTGTTTTGTTTTACTTGGCCTTAAGTCCCGGGGTCTTTAAGTTTTAGAAATAAGAAAAATGAACACTGATAACTTACTCATTTATTCATTGATGTAACTAGAACCTAAGAGCTCCAACGATGAACCCGCTATGAAGCCATGATTGTGTGAATATGTCTATGGGAACTGAGACAAATTGGAGACCAGAATTACGGCAAAAACGCAATGCATTGTGGTGGTGTCTTTCAAATCTTCTTTGCTATGTATCTCACCGTTGAAGTACCAGAAATCCATGTATATGTACTCCATCATAAACATGCCTTTTATTTGAACAATTTGAAGTATTTACTTTTGAAATTGTTATTAATGCTTTGAATCACTCTAATAAGACAGAAATTGTGTGCAAAAATGTAATCCAATTATATTAAAGGTAGATGACCCGATCACATTTTCGTAACACAGAATTATTTCAAACATACGGAGATTTTCATATCATATGAAAGCTCGTATTTTTCTCATCATCATACTAAAATTTGACGGCCTAAATCGGTATAATTACGGAGAAATCGATGAAATAACGTCGAATTACCGCGAAAGGTGGTAACCACCAATATCATTTGTGTACAACTCAATGGGTACATTTCACGGCATCTTTTGCGTCTAAAATAAGAACCATTAGAGTTATGCAACTCAAACTTTGGAATACAACTTTTTTAAGGATGACCTTTCATGTAGAATAGTAAACTTCAAGTTTAAAATCGGAACATCTACCTTTAAGTACATAATTGAACAGTAAACCTATAATTATGCTACTGAGCAATTGTTGTACTTGATTTGAATAGCTGTGGTTATAGTTATATCAGAACAAATTCAAAGAAATAATGACTATTTAGTGAAATGAGGCCATCCCAATCTTTCATTAAAGGGGCATCGAGAGATACGTATGGGAGTGCGCCCTCAATTATCCTGGAAATCAGTTTTTTTGCATCAAAGTAATACTTAAGCATAAAAATTATACTAACTACCATCTAAAACAGTTTACCAATATTCGCCGTTTATCATATAAAATTACATGATTTTCTTAGTTTCGATATGATCATATCGAAACTAGGTGCTGAATTCAGAAGTTATGCTATCGTTCTACTCACGGACTTTTGCGGCAAATCTCAACCCGGAAGTGCCGTTATTTGCTTATTTGGCATGAAGGCGATGTCTGAATTGTATGACATTTTGGATTTGGGCTATGTTGATGATTACGTTATTTGCTCATTTAGTATATCGATACATCTATCAATGCCCCTTTAACCGACTGAGATGTGTCAAAATAGGAAGAAAATATGGCAGGAAACAGTACTCAAAATAAAGGAGTTGGTAACCAAATGCTCACTTAAATCTAACCCTGCTAAATCAAACATCGCGCCGTCCGGCCCCCGTTCTCGCAATCACGCAAAGGTTACATGATAATGCAATGATCCATTTTTTAAATTCTTGTTTTGAATGAAAGCCAACCAAATTAATAGTCTTTATAGCATTAAGATTGGTTTCGAATATGCATACCAGAAATGTGTATCATGCCACGCCTTTGCAACAAAGTCCCTGTTCTTTCTGACTCGCCCTGTATGGTAAATTCAGTGATTTCAAAAAACAAAACAAAATCTGGATTTTTGTACAGAGCACAGCAAGAAATTGCTTTTCTCTGACATTTTCTCTTTTTAAACGTCGTAAACCACTCTAATATTATATATAAATATCCTGAAATGTTCAAAAATTACAAACAATTATAAATAATGCTTATTGTTTTCTATATGATTGATTGATTTCTGATGGCTATCATCTCCATGGCTCCAAAATGTTGGCTTATTTCAACCACGGTTTAGAAAGATTATGGGCCACTTTATAATTTCAACAGTTATTTATATTAGCCTAGCCTGGTCTGGCATCTACATTCTTTATTCTAACAAAGTCAACTTTGCACTAAGGCAAAAAAAAAAAAAAAGTTGACTTGCCCTTTCAGGGTCAAAGTCAGGGTCGGACGGTCAGATTTCTTTTTTTTTGAATTTTTTTGAAAATTTACTGCACAAAAACATGTTTTAAAGATTTTTTTAAATGTATTTATTATTTTTTATTTTTTTTAAACAAGCAGATACTACTCAAAAACATGTTTTCATCTTTCTTTATTGTTATGTGCTTCTTTCAATTTCTTTTCATTTTTTTCCAATTTTTTTCCCAATTTTTTTTGGAAAAAAAAAAGGAAGAAAAAAATAGCGACCCTAGATTTCCGAAAATTTGGGTCGGTCGGAAAGGGCAAGTCAACTCTTTTTTTGTTGTTGGCCTAATGGGATTTAATGAAATGTCTTACATGTCATTGTATACAGAGCGCACTGAAGCACATACCAATAATTGCATCACATACCATACATACAATATTTAAGTTCAAAATAGATTTGATTTACTTCACACAATTATTAACCCACGGAATACTATCGTCTTTTTATACAGTGCAGGTTATTGGTAAATGTGATATAATTATAATAAACAATGAAAATGGAGGTTCTTGATCGCTTAACAATTTTCTCCTTTGCCGCTATAAACTCTAACCATGTCCCTGATTGGATCAATAAGGTTGCATGCACTTAAAGGTAGGTGTTCTGATTTCTGGCCCGATTTGCAACTTGATGTTTTCTATTCTACATGAAGGGTCATCCTAAAAATAGTCATATTCCAAAATTTGAGTTGCATAACTGCAATGGTTCTAATTTTAGTAGCACACGGTGACATGACATTTTCCCATCGAGTAGTACACAAACTAGCTGGGTGGTTAACCATCTTTGGCAGTAATTCATCTTTGGCCTATAATGTCGAACTGGAACATATATTGCACCTAAGATTTTACAGAAATAATGAGAAAAGTATGTTCTTTTAATAATATCAAAATATGTTCATGTGAAAAAAATTCTAAAGTGATTGGAACATACACCTTTAACCAATCCAGATGGATAAAGTTAAACCCAGGAAGTAACATGAATGCAATGGTGATTTTTAAAGCATTCAAGCATCTGGAAGTATTGTATATGGTCATTAACCATAGAATGCTAATCTTGAATGTCTGAACCAAGTCTGAACAGGTATAAGGCTTAATCATTTGGTTGTAACTAATGTCATCCTACACCATAATTTAGGGGTGTGACACTGTGATAAATAAGGCACTACCGACTTTCAATTCAGATACAGTGTAAAGTGGGTAACTATTGACTGTTACACACACACTATGTGATACAGTGATCTAACATGAATCATCCTGAGCCTTAAATGAAGCATGAGGATGTGGGTTCTAGTCTGTTGCAGATTGAGCAAGGAATTTGTTTTTACCACTTTAACTTAACAAGATAGAAAACACCATGGTTAGTTATAGAATGTTAATCCATAGTTCTAACATGTGGTTAAACAAGATTCATGGTTTACAAGATTCAACGAATAAATGTAGGTGCACCCCAAAGCTTGTGCACAAACTTTCTAACTTCTTGATAAGTTTTTTTAAGCTTTAAAACTTTGAAATATCAGCTTTAGTTTAAACTTTTAGTTAAAAACCTTCAAGTTTAACTTTTGCTACTAACATGAGTTTACCTCAACTTACTTCCAAACATTACCTCAAATGTTGCCTTAACCCCCTGAGAACTACCGGTCGATTGGTTAAAAAGATGGATACATCATTTATTGAACCAATGAGAGACATTGTTAGAATAAATGTATCCCTGATAAAGATGGGAGTAAAACATTTTACAAGCTATATTTTAATTGGCTATTCATATGAGACATCTTGTAATAAACCAATCAGAACCACTGTAAGATAGACAGGTAGACCCCAGTGGGTTAAAGCAATGACAAACTAAAAATAATTCCAAAACCAAATACTTGGAAACGTGGGTAAGTCGGACCCATATAACTGGGTTAATTATAATATCATATTTCAGCAGTTCCAAATTATTTGCCAATTTATGACTTTACTAATTTAGGTACGATGTCATCACTTGATACGTTATTATGATTAAAACTTCATGATATTTGAAAGAGCCGTTTAGTCAAAAGTCGTAAATTAGCTGAGATAGACTCTAATAAGGTGGAACATGGTACAAGTTCACATTCTTTATAGAGGTGGCCATCGCTTGTCATATTCCCTTATAGGTTAAATGTTTGCTTACGTGTCAGCATGTAAACAATTCAATAGGATTTGTTTTGAGATAACTTTGAATCAGGTTCAGGACACAATGAACCAATGTAACATCCAATTATATCATGGCACTTCTATAGTGAATAATCTTTATGTTCAAAATGGAAGAAAAAAAAATGATAAAATGGAGTCTGATTCACAAGGGTTGTTGTTCTCTCTTTGCATTTTAATACTCAACTCTCACACAAAAATACAAATACTGCTTGTATGTGACATGATTGAGGATAATAACATGATTGAATTGGACAACTCTTTTGATTTGGAAATCTATTTAAGGCAACAAAAAGTCACCCTCTGTTCCACCAGCATTATGGACCTTTCAAATAGAGTTCATAGCATAAAACACTGCCCTTTTGTTCTTGGGTTTATTTTAAATCACATTGTTTCAAAATCACAGACGAAAGTTTCAAAAATTCACAAATTATGGGTGATAATGAGGTTTGTAGAACATCAGGGTGTTGTTGATGTGGCAATTTATTTTCTCTTTCAGCCATTGATATATTTTACTCTTAACTCAACATTCAGTGGTCCAGTTGTGACAAGGTTTGTATCAAAATGGAAAATTCTCAAAGAATGGTTGGTCACTTCATGACTTGCCCTATAACCACCATATCATATCAACATATTCATTCAAGATCACAAATTGTGAACTCCATAACAAAGTATAATCAATCTACAACTTTACAAAAATATTTGTACCATCAATTGGACTTGAACATTGACTTTTTGACAAATATATTATACACATCTATAATAAATATATTCAGTAATATGAGATAATATATACAATATCAATTTATTTATCTTATCTATATACATGTACAATCAAGAGTTAGGCCCCCAAAATTATTTTGTAGTTGTGTTGCCCTCAAGTGACAACAAATCTTGAAGTCGGGTTGGTCGGTCGATTTTCCTCTTTTTTTGCTGACAAATATGCTGACAGAACATGATTCATGACAAGACAAAATTGGTAAATGTCAAGAAGAAAATAGTAATATTTTGACAAATTGGGTGACATTTAAATCGTTAAAACAAAATGCGACCCTGATTTTTAAAATGTTAGGGTCGGTCGCTGAGGACAACACAATTTTGTTTGCCTTTCATTATAAACACAATAAAAGAAATACATCTGTTCTTCTAAGTAGACATATTATGTGAAGCGTAATATCGAAAAGTGCATTTTTTCTACTTTTGAGAAATATGAGCTGATGACAATAATCTGTTAGGAATATCAAATGAGCTTTTCAGTGATACATATTTTTGAAAATATAATCAAAAGATGTACTTTTGTCTAATTTCTTTATATTTTACTTACTAATTTGCTCTATACCTCAAAATAAGGCGAGCTTATCAGATGTACCTTACGATGTGATGCATCACAATATCATAGCCTAGGCTTTGCACATTCACCTCATAGCTACTCATAAAGGCCTACTTATATATGATTCTCGGGCCTAATTCTCACACTCTATGAGTTCTAATGTTTGATTCTGTAAAATGTAGTGCATAATTTTGCATAATTTTTCCAATCCTTGTCTTTTTGATTTCATAAACCATGTTTCATGACAATAATTAGTGACACCATTGTATTCCTAGAGCATGCTCTGTATGTGCAATGGTGCTCTTTAACTTGGCATTGCGCAATATAGTATTGCATATCACATTTCATGTTTCACTGCATGAAATATTTTTACCTTTGCACTCAAAACATTCATTATTTGCATACCTATAACATTTCCAATTCATTTGATTTATTAAAGAATTCTAGAGCATAGGCGGTGATATAAGCAGTGATGAAACCACACGATATTTGCGGTGAATAAATTGTTTAATTAAAATAGTTTCAAAATGTTGGCACCGCTTCAAAAGTTGACAACTACATATTCGATAACAGCAGCAGATACAATGTAGACTGATATTAGGCTCGATCATGTCTGTAGAGTATGTACTTTAGACATTTACATTGTTGTAACAACAATGGTTCAAAAGGTCTCTAAATTAATCCTTATATATTTGATATTGTTGACTCAATTTAATCTATCTTTTACGTGATCATACTACATGAAAACCACAAAAAATAGCCACAGTGGGAACAAATAGTCCACTGCCCTAAAATCCTTTATTTTTTACACTGTCAATTGAAAAAAAAGTTTGATGCTGTTGAATTCATGATTTTTTGTAAAACTGGCTATTTATAGAAAGAGGACATTTTCGCGCTACAAAACCATCTACCACAAAAATTATAACATGTGAATATATTTCTTTTGCATAGTGTAAAAGTGGTAATTTTTGCGGCGATGACATTTTCGCGCTTTGCTGACTTTCAGCCATTTCGCTTGTTTTTAAATTCACGATTTGAAAGTTCATTACATAGACTTATACACAAATAAATATGTTCGCGTGTTTTTATTTTTGCAGTAGCTGCTTGGAGCGCGTAAAGCATGAAATTAATGTAGCGCAAAAATGTCCACTTTACAGTATAAGTCTGTGTGGTGAAACTACAAATCGCAAATTTAAAAACATAGAAAATTACCACTTTTACAGTATACTATACGTGGGTGAAATCTTCCGAAATTGAATGTAGCGTAAAAAATTCCACTCCCACAGAATTCAATATTCCTGTCCCACCAGTGCATAGGAATGTAAGGTTTGCAAATGCAATGTTGGCCCCGATATTATTGGTTGTAAATCATGCAGAAGTGTTAACCTTTTCAAGTGGAAAATATGCAGTTATTTTTAAATGGCAAACAAAAATAAAATAGATGTGATTCATTTGGTTATGGAATGCTGGACACTCCGCTTGGTAAACAAGTTTGTTAGTGCTTGTTCATTTGTTTATTCGTTTCACTATTTTAAAGCTTGTAAAATTTGCTGGATTTTATTTAAATAAAACATCAAATTTGGTATGGACATAACTCCTATTTTTATCATGATCATACTACATGATGATTATAATATAAAAAGCACACAAAATTCCGAGAGCATTATGACACACAAAATTCGAAGAGTATTCATATAAATAAAGTTTCATCTAAAATACATAAATACATGGTGTCAAACTGCACAATAGTATGTTTATGCAAACACAATTTAAAAAAAAATTAATATTGACAAAAAAAAGTTATTGATAATAAATTGATCAAATTCGTGATTATACAGTACACCTCCTAAACATATTGTTTTACATATTCTAAAAATCTGTCAAAATACACACATTTGGAAACATCACATTGTATAACTATTGATCAATCACAATACAAAATGGCGGTAATTTATAAATGACATGTAACAAGGTAAAACAAGTAGGCCTACATCGTCGCATGAGAGCTTTCCACATAAGTGGCCCTAAGTCAGGACTTTATATTTATTAATTTACCAAGTCATTATCACTGGGATGATCCCCTACTCTTTATGAAGGAGTCTGTGACCTTTATCTATTTAATTGATTATATCTGGGCTGTTCAACTATCCATAAGTAACTCATCGTATTTTAATTTCCCAAAAACTTTCACATTTATATCACTGAAGCCCTCTTGCAAGATTTTTGAAAATAAGCATATTAATGTAGTGTTCTTTTAGATATACTTCAGTTTAAAGGTAGATGTTCTGATTGCTGGCCCGATTTTCAACTTGATGTTTTCTATTTCACATGAAAGGTCATCCTTAAATGTGTCGCATTCCAAAGTTTGAGTTGCATACTCCAATGGTTCTTATTTTAGAAGTACACGGTCACAAGAAATGTGCCCATTGAGAAGTACACTTACTGGTAATTTGGTAGTAATTCACCACTTTTTAGCGTATAATTTCTGAATGGAACATTTCTGGCCCCTAAGATTTGACAGACATAATGAGAAAAATATGGTGATTCTTCTGATATCAAACTATCTTGAGTGAGAAAAAAAAATCATAACCCCCCCCCAAAAAAAAAAAAATGATGAGAACATGTACACCTTTAAAAGAAATTAGCTTTCTATGTGCAACCAACTTGTGAGCTAACATTTCTACTTCCATAGAAGAATAAAAGTATCAATGCTAAAATGTTGCCACAACTTAATTCACTTAACAGCAAAAATGTTATCCTCAATTTCTTAGATACCGATATCCTTAAAAATCATCATAGCACAGTTTTCACAGTGCAATATTTTGTGGACCAATCATTTTTACAGACTAATAAAATATTGGCGTCACTTTATCCATGCAATAGCCATAATTGCATCACCATTTACTACGATAGCAGAGTGCGATGACAAGTATTATCTTCTTCCTAATATTATTTTTATTATTGCATGCATAAGGGCGGTCAATATTTGTATACTATCAACAGTGTCAGGTTACCATTCCGATTCCATAGGTCAACTGTCATAAAATGCCAACATAGCAAGCGAGTGATCATCGAGTGAACCTGCAGGGATGGGATGGAGTTGTAAATGACACCACCCAATATCTCTTTTGAAAGTTTTTAATTCAATTAGTCCCTCAGGAAACAATTCGATATTAATATTTACCATAGAAATGTTGCTAATTTATACTACTGGGTCATGAAAGGACCCTGGGTATTTCGCCTGTAGTGACGACACTGTAACTAGTTCCTAACAATAGGTTAAACATGTATACTTCTAATGATAAATCTGAGTTTTATATACATACACACACCATTTAAAAGTAGCACACTTTGTATTCAAATATAGATAGATGTAGCCTGATGATCCTTCATTGCATCTGATGCAATGCTTATTGAAAATACAAACATATCACATCATTTGAACAATAAAATTTAAAAAATTGAGAATTTATATAAATAACACTTGCTTACAAATGTAATGAACAATATAATTTTGGACCCAACTTTGGTTTCTTTGATGTTTGATGTTAGCATAATTTCTTCACAATATAAAGCAAATCCATTTTTGACTCAAAAAATAATACTGTATTATTACACTTGTTGCTAATGCAGTGGCATAACCAAAGTAAACAGGGAGAGGTATAAGGGGGCACCACCCTATCATCAATCCTAACCTATGTTAGTTATGCCCCTAAACTATGAGCTGCTGAACGAGCAACTCTTGATTTTGCCTGCAGCGAAAGATTCCCATGTACGATTGACCCAATGTTTAGTATGAGAAATCTTGACAATCGTAAATGCCAAGACAAATTGCCGATGAATTGATATAATTAAGACCATGCTGTGTCATACTATTATAGTCCAACCATAAGGATATCTCTTTCCTTTGCTCTTGTTATCAGTTTAGTCAAATTATGATAAATTTACCAAATTTAGAAACATTTTCGCAAGTGTTGTTAATTCATTTCATTCGTTAAGATTCTTCTAAATAAAATAACTTATTTAATACATATCTTGAAAATTGGAACAATCTTATTATACAATTGACAGAAACATGACACCATGCGTTAGATATATATGACAGAGTGTTGTATCCTCAATATATCAATTACTATTCTTTGTTCAGAATTAAATAGGCAAACATTATGAAAAATAAATCCCTGCATTGACTGGTGTAAAACAAGGTTGTGATATTTTTGACTTGTGACTTGACTTTACATTTTATCAATGACTTAAAGGCATACTATGTGATCTTTTCCAGGGGGCGCGCTCTATCCATGTTTTTTTTTGATAGAAAATAGATTTTCTTGCAGATTTACATTACTGATCATAAATCAAAAGTATATTCTGAGTTACAGAGCGATACGATTCCTAATTACTTCAAAATCATTTTTTTTAAATAGATGTCCGTGCGGACAGTTTATTTTCACTCTATTTTCGCTTTAAAAACCTGATTTTGAAGTAATTAGGAAAATGTCACTTACGACTTATGCCAATATTGCCAGCACCAATATGGATTCCTTTAAAATAAGAGACTCACAATTTGTTGCCAATTTTGAACTGAACAAAGTATAGTATGGTCCTGATCCCCATTAATATGGCTATACCAGTTTTACAATGCCTCTTTTAATGGTTTGAATGTCAGTCAATATTTGTATTATGGTATGTTTATATTGCACATAAAGGTGTAGTAGGGTATCTATGATAACAATAAGTGGCAATCTGTCTGGCAAAGCTGGATTAATAACGTTTGGTTGCTGTTCTGTCAAAACCTTGCATCTCCATTTGGCCCTTCAGCATGTATAAAGTTATACTTCATAATCTTTGGTCAGTCTGCTCTAAACATGTTCAAGGGCCAAAAACACATCTATCAGTGCTCATGCCCTTGAACATGTATAAAGCAACTTTTCCTATGCATAATCATTGGACAGTTTTACTTTAAACATGCTGAAAGGCATGAAAAACATACGAGGGTTTAACAGAACAGCGAAGATTTATTATTTTCAAAATAAGGTCATATTAAATAATTAATTGATCTTATAATTGCTGCATGACTGATTAAGTAGTAGGTCTAATGGCACACAATAAATAATTTGTCGGCACAGATTTGTCTTGAGAGACGTATGCGTGCTGGTTATGTTAATCCCCTGATAACTACTTGTGTTTTATCACAGTCTCTGATTGGCTGGCTACACAAGTGCCAGACAACCAATCAGAAAATAGCTTCTAAAATCTTCAGGTAAAAAGGTTAAGGCACACTTTAGCTACTACTCTTCCTGTATTGTTTCTTTTTTTTTGGTTTTCTCTAACCCCCCCCCCCCCCCCACCCAAATGTTCGTATATCATTTCGTAACAGTTGAAAAAGTGGGTAAATCTGCCACAATTTAGATATACATAATATGGACAAACTTTTCCACCAATAATTTTTAGTTATTATTCCCTCAACAATCCTTTGTATTGATTATTTTATATTCATATGGATCTTGCATAGACATAAAGCTTTTAACAATAATTATGAGCAAGCTCTATATTTACATACATGTAGACTTTTGATCTCATATTATTATATATATATTAACATGACACAAAGAAGCCATTCGAATGAAGCCAATCTCTTCTTTAGCAGTTACCTTTTTGCATTGTTACCTTTTTACATTACCCATAATTCATAAGTGCTGTTTCATTTTGATGTTATATGAAGTGAAATTGTAAGCTGGTGCATAGATACAGGCCTGTCGGAAGGAATTTTAAAGTAGTACGGTACGAGCGGGGGTTTGGGGTTCGAAGGGGCAATGCCCCTCGTGGGGGTTCAAGGGGGCGAAGCCCCCTTTAAGCTAGCGTTTTTTTGGAAATGAAATAAAACATTTCATGGTAAAGTTAATAGCACTTATAATAAATTATATGGAATAATGATCAACTGTTAAACATTGTGCCCAGTGCAGTAAAGTCATAGATTACAGTCTATGATATAAATAGTACAGTATACTATAGGTAGGCTACGTGTTATGCCTTATTATGTTCTCTCGAATATTTTTAATTTTTTGAAGAAAAAAAATCTCTTTTTTTAACTTTTTTTTTTTTTTACTTTTTTTTTTTTTTTTTTTACTTTACTTTTTTTTTAAACCCTTTTTTCCCCCTCCCCGGAAAAGTGGTACGGCAGCTGCCGTACCTGCCGTAGCGGTTCCGACGGGCCTGCATAGATACACACACCATCATCTCTCTAACACTATGAATTATAGGATATGTTAAAATTGTGAATTGTGATTTTTCTTGAAGGTTAAGGCATGGAATGGAGTTTTCAACAATGAGAGTATTTACTTAAAGGTATATTATGTGATCTTTTCCAGGGGACGCCCTCAATCCTCGAAAAATAATTGGAAGCAGATTTTCTTGCAGATTTACTTTTCTGATTATAAATCATAAATATATTCCAAGTTACAGAGCGATACGATTCCTAATAACCTCAAAATCATCATAGTTTTAGAGTGCATTTAGAGTAAAATTTGAAAAAATAATTAGGAATCGTATCGATCTGTAACTTATAGGATCTTTATGATTTATGATCAAAAATGCAAATCTGCAAGAAAATCTGCTTTCATAGTAAAAATCAATGATAGAGGGTGCTACTTGGAAAAGATCACATAATATGCCTTTAAATGACATCTAAAGTATAAAAGTAACATCAATCAGTACATATTTCCAAACATTGTTGATGTTCTGTCCAAACCCTGTATGTTATTCAGGCCCTTAAGGATGTATAAAGCAAAAATGCTCAACAGTTATGCATAGGAAGTGTTGCTTTATACATGCTGAAGGGCCAACAGCACTTAAACAATTTTGATAGGTGTGTTTTTTGGCCCTTGAACATGTTTAGAGCAGACTGCCCAAAGGTTATGCATAGGAATTATTACTTTATACATGCTGAAGGGCTGGATTGAGATACAAGGTTTTGACAGAACAGCAAAGATATAGTCCTTATCACCTAAAGTTGGTGTTGTCAGCACACATTTCAGTGAAGGCATCATGATATCCCACATACATGTAACACCAGTGCGACAGCGTTTGCATCCTTGTGATCAAAGAGGAATGTCGTGTGTGGTTCAGAAAGTGCTGCGCCTCTCACTAGATAATGTGCTGATATCACCTCCCAAATTGAGCTGACACAGAGTATAGAATTACACCTAAAGGGAGCAGATGTTACCAAGATTTGAAAAAAACACCGGGTAATTCACTTCATGACCAAAGAAGACTTGTTCCATAAAGGTTTTCTTGATGTGATGTGTTTTATAATGTCGCTGTTCTGTCAAAACCTTGTATCTCCATCCGACCCTTCAGCATGTATAAAGTAATACTTCCTATGTATAACCCTTGGGCTGACTGCTCTAAACATGTTCAAGGGCCAAAAACACATCTAATGTATCAACACTTTGTAAGTGCTCTTGCCCCTGAACATGTATAAAGCAAAATTTCCTACATAACCGTTTGGCAGTTTTACTTTATACATGCTGAAGGGCTGGAAAAACATACAGTTTTTACAGAACAGCGGCGACAAAATAACTTTGCCCTGTCAGTCCCTGAACATTGTTTCGTAACACAGTTCAACTTTAAATGGATAGCAAGCAACACTCTGTGTTTCATAACAATAATAATTGAAAGCCTCAAAATTGCTCACAAAAAAACGCCATGGATTTATGCAAGTCATACATCAAAACTACAGTATTCATTAAAAATAATATTTGACTTGGTGCTAGGCAACTGTCTCCATTTGCATTTCCTGTGAGCATGTTATAGACTAAAATGAACATGAAAAGTGGCACTTTAATATCTTGCTTGTATTTCTTTGTGGGTATAGCTAATTATTCATAAATGTAAGCTTATTTTGTTTGTATGATTTAGATTTTGGTTAATTGAAACGTTCAAATGTAAGTTAGTATGTTAAAATATTTGAGTCCAGTGAAATACAAGCTTGAAAATCTGAAAGTGCACCATTTTAAAATAAAATAACAATCAAAACTTTTAACAAATTAAAACAATGATAACTCTATGAAATATGAACACGGATGGTTTCCGAAATTTCTTTGCGACATATCGGGCAGAAATCCTTTCTGTTGACGAGCGACTTGGCGCACTCATGGCACGTAACAAGGTGATGACACGGACATAGTAGGCAATCTCTGGGCCGGTCCATACAGATGGCACAATCACGGTCGCTCAATGTTGCTGTGTGACAAAAAAGAGCAAACAGAAAAAATAGCAAAAATAGCAAAGCTGAACAACAGGATGTGTTAGTACAACAATATAACGGGTTACAGGTAAACTTGTGCATAATGGTGAATACATGCATGAGATAATCGAGCACCGGGGTTTATTAGCGTAAGGATCCCTGGGGAATTAGATTGCTCGTTCGAATGATTTGAAAGCATGAAGGTAAATATTACGATAAAATTGGTCTTGGTTGTACTTTACGTAATACGAAGGTCAAACACTGTCCCGAGGGGGGCACTTATGTATAAAGGTGCGAGAATTCGCATGAATGAACTTTTATCACAGATTCCCAAAGAAAAAAAGCAACCCTCAACGAGGATTTTGCTTGGAAATCATAACCTTAACATGGATATAAGCCTTCAACAAGATGGAGTTTATCTTAATTTATAACAATACAAACATAATGTTATGAAGATGTCATCCGCCCTTTCATTTATGCCAATATTTACAACTTGATATGAGTGCTCCCTCAGAAATGTTATGGGAAGACAGGTGAGTTATCTTAAAAGAAATGCCTGTCTTTGAAGCTTAATTAATAAGCTATTAATGGTACCATTTGATGCAACACCTCTGTATTATTGCTAGTACACATCATTTGAAGGAGATCTATTAGCAAATAACAAAAACCTGCCCAATTTCCTTATTGATTTCGATTGACTGTCTTTGTAGCAATCATCTATTTAACACTTTCCACGCGGTGGACGTCTGCATTCTACATTCCAAAATGTCACAAATGTTTTTAAAAAGGTCAAAATTATTGAATTTGATTACAATATTTGGGATCACCATGAGAAATGCATTGCAATAAGTACAAAAATGCCTAGTATTGGTTCAGTAATCTTTGAGTTGGGAAAGGTTTTAAAAAAAAAGAGTTTTGTATAATATGGTAAAAACCAATAACAGCATGAAAAGTATAAGGAAATCATCACACCTGTTGGTCAAAAAGTCTATTTACATTGTTCTGACCATGATGCGATATAATATCTCTAGACCATTCACCATGGGCTATTATGGCCCTGCCATCCAACCAGCAGATGTCATATTCACATAGCTATAAGGACACAGGTTCAATACACTATTGCTCTGTCCAACTTGCAATTTCAGTTGAAGTAATGGCCATATCACAATCCTACATCGAGTCATAATGTATTTTAGATCCTAGGTATGTACTAAATATTTAATGGCATAAAATCAGGGGCGTAACTAGAGGGGAAGGGGGCAGGGACTGCCAGAAGGCTTGCCCTATGAAATGACGAACTCTATGTATAGTAATAACAAAAAATAGTTGCCCCTCCTCCTGATCACAGTCCTCCCCCCCCCCCCCCCACCCCAAATTGAAGCACTTCTTTTTATTCCCACATAGATTCAATATCATATATTATCAGTCACAATAAAGCTATGATTGTACTTCTCCCAATTCCATGTGTAATGTACCATTCAGCAACATTACATTTTTGCAATATCGTTTCATTCACAGTTATGTGTTCATGGCACATACATGGACAAGAAACATGTTTGCACAAACATACAGTACACACAAAAAATGTGCTTTATTTTCAATTCAGGTTCACTCACTGCCAGTTTGATGTAAAGCTGCCTTTAGTAAAGCTATGGCTTATCTTAATCGGTATGAAACTAACTCACCATTATATAATTCATCATGTGAGAATATTGTACCTTGGGAGAAGGGGCAAGGTCAGGTTCTGGTATCAAGTTTGTTTTTGACTCAACCAAATCTTATCCAACTGCACTATGGGAAATTATAATCAGACAAATTATAGCTATAATGATCATAAACTAATCCACCACTTCACCATTCATGCATACTATACCCTGGAAGAGGGGTGAGGTCGTGCTGATATATCAAGTTTTAACCAAATATTATCCAACTGCAAAGATTCACAAATAAGTTAAGATAAGGGGAACCAGATTTCAGCGGAAAGGTGACCAATGCATCCTCTATTTTCAGCACCTTTTCCTGCATTTTTCGTACTGAATTAAAATCAGAAAAAATATAGCTAAAATGATCTTAAACTAATCCACTAATCCACCACTTCTCTATTCATGCATACTGTACCCTGGAAGAGGGGTGAGGTCGTACTGGTATATCAAGTTTGTTTGGGACCCAACCAAATCTTATTATGAAAACATAAGCTTGTATTAGTATGAAATTGAAACAGATTAAAGGTAGATGTTCCGATTTTCAACTTGGAAGTTTTCTATTCTACATGAAAGGTCATCCTTAAAAAAGTTGTGTTCCAAAGTTTGAGTTGCATTATCTCTAATGGTTCTTATTTTAGACGCACAAGATGCTGTGAACTGTACCCATTGAGTAGTACACAAACTATATCGGTGTAGTGATTACCACCATTCGCGGTAATTCAACGTTATTTCATCGATTTCTCCGTAATTATACCGATTTAGGCCGTCCAATTTCAGTATGATGATGAGAAAAATATGAGCTTTCATATGATATGAAAATCTCTGTATGTTTGAAATAATTCTGTGTTACGAAAATGTGATCGGGTTATCTACCTTTAATAAAAAGGTTTTCAAAAATGTCTGTTGTAAACTGACATGACCTATAAAATGTGATATTCATCAATATCTAAACGCAATAACAACAATGAACTGCAAACAAACTAATGCTCATTGACATTGTGCTTTATGAGATGATGACATTTTGAGAATGTTACTAAATAGGCTGATGCTGAACAAGAGCAAGGGGAGAATAAAGCTGTTATAGATATAGTCTAGTTTAAATGAAAGTGGAAACAGTAACTTATTGTTTGATTGATAAACTGTATTTATCCCCATGAAATATGATTGTTCCTCTAAATTTACAGATAAATAATATCACAGAGAATTATGACAAACAGGTCAGATATTTTTATTACAATTATTAAATAATTTTTATTCAGTTAAATGCATCAATCTAAAAGAAAAAGTCAACATTAAAACAGCCACAACAACTGGGGCTAATACCAACCACCAGACATGGCATTCTAAAAAGCACAACATTGCACAATAACAATTTTTAATAAATTTAAATAGACTCTTGATAACATAAATCAGGAATATATATCCACTAAATGGCATTACTGGAAATGTTCGCGCTACATTTATTTTCGCGCTCAAATCAGCAAGCGCGAAAATTAAAACGCGCGAATATATTCATTTTGTATGTAGGTCTATGCATGGAAGCTCAAAATCGCGAAAATAAAAACAAGCAAAATTGTTCAAAATGTGCAATGCGCGAAGATTTACACGCGCGAACATTTCAACTTTTACAGTATATGTCTTATAACAAGGGATATCAACTGAAAAACTCCCCGTAAAATCCAGTTATGATGACTGGCTCTTAAAAACAAAGAAAGCAAAGAGAAAAGGGGGTCATTTGGCCCCTGAGAATAATGTTATTGAATAATTTTGACTCCATGACCCTTAGCAATAAACATCTACCTTACAAGTAACTATAGTCAGTTCAACTTATGATGGAATATCACTGCAAAAGTATATGATGCAAAATGTATTTCCTGCTCTATGTTATAAATAGGGAATAAACTATAGACATTATAGTCTGCTCAGTGTAACATGGACAGGATTATGATGACCTTTCACATTGCAAATGAAATTAATACCATAAAAGGTCATGTTCCATATTTTGTTGGATGAATTATAGGTACAAATTTACACAAGAGTTAATTCAGCTCTCTATATTATAAAAATGAGTCAGTTTGTGTCACATTATTTTAAGAAACCCTGTATATACAGTATAAAGTACTATTAGTTTGGTATTGCTTCAGCCCTTGTAGATTATCAATGTAGCCAGGCCCGTTTTTTTGGTACCAATGTACCTCTTTTTGGTACCAATGTACCTTTTTTTTGTTATTAATATACCTTTTTTGTGTGAAAACGCCCCCCCACACACCCTAATTTCCCAATTTTCCAAAAACGGCCCATTTCCCATTGTGTAAAGCGTTTTTTCGGGCCGTTTTGGACTAAAACATGTCCTAACACCCCCCCCCCCCCCCCCTCTCAAAATTGTCTGACATGTCTAAAAAAAAATTGGGGGCAACCTTTTACGATTTTTTTGGTACCAATGTACCTTTTCCGAAAAATACGCCCCCCCCCCCTAAAAAAATCCTGCTTACGGGCCTGAATGTAGCACACCAACTGATCATGCTTTTGAAACTAATCATAACAAATATTTCAAGAAACAGCTTTCCCACAATCTCATGATCAATTTTTAAACCCTCGATTACTTTACTTTTTCAATATTTTACACTTCGGTGATAAATTTTCCAGTTTTTGTGTACATTGTGCTTTTGTAGGAAAAAAAGTTTAACAAGTCTAATTCTGATCAAATCATATTCCCCATCATGCAGCATTTTGTAGAAAAACACAATTTATTGAGTCAAACATAATATTATACTTGTGAAGATATTCAACAGAGACTCTGTCAGATTACATGTCTTGAGGGTTTATTGCAACAAGGTTCCATCTGCAATAACTGCAAGATGTTATCATGTGTGGTAAGGCCAACAGCAAAAAAGTTGTTTATTGTCCTCGTCCGCCTGACCGTCGAAATCCTTTCAACCCAAAATCTCTTCTTTTTTCCTTTCTCTCCCCTCGAAATTGTCAATATTTAAAAAACAAATGTAGTCAAAAATCATAAATTTATTCCTTTACATTTGGTGGAAGTTACCACAACAAGTACATTGGTTACTACAACTAGTACATCTGATTTTACTTTTGGGACCAGAAAAAGGGCAAGGGAGAAAAACAACAACAAAAAAACACAACCTTTTCCCGACCGACCGACCCAACTTTTAAAAGTGATCTATTGACAATCAAACTATTTATTTTTATTGGCCTAATGTATAGCAGACCCGTTATTATAAACTTTAAGTAAAATAAACTATAATATAGCAGATAGGACATTTTTTCACTTACATATCCGTTATGTGAAAAAGCAATATCTACAATAGCAGCCACATATTATTTATTCATGTATATTAAGAGTGCTTTAAGATATATGCCCTTGTGAAAATACAATCTAACATATGGCAGCCATTGCAGATAGGACTTTGTTGCACTAAACCATCAATCTATAGAACAGTTAGAGAAATACAAATCATATATTGAGATACCATCTCCTCTAGCATTTGGCCCCTAGATTGGGCAATTAGACTGCTACAAATCTTCTGTATATGATTGTAGTAGGATATGTGACGCGTATTATTAGAGAATAAACAATTTAAATTAAAAAACAAGGGGGCGGGGGGGAGGGGGTGGGGGAAGAAACCTAAAAACCTAACAATTTGAATTTTGGACTTTAGTGATAACATTAGATTGAGAACTTAATTTTTGCTGATTTCTGAAAATTTTTGAAGACAATTTGCCATTTTGTGAGCTCAATTTAGTAATTGTTGTATCGACGTGTGGATAGTCAGCTAGCTCTATAGGCCAATCGATATTCAATGTTATTACATCTATACCTAATCCATCAACTTGATGTTAATAATCCATGTGCGTGACTGTGTAGTAACGGATGTACAATAATGTTAAATAATGTATTGCTCAATCGTTATTCTGTCACACAACTCGAACTGCAGGAAACCGAGCACTGTGAACCTCCCTGGAGGAAATTATACTATAACATTAGTTTTGCTTTGCTGGGTTTTTTTCATACAATTTGATATCACTTGAAGAGGTAGAGGGGCTTGTATTGTAGGGAAACCTAGCATGCTAATTCTTGAGCAGCAATTATACTACAACATTAACTTGCTTAGTTTGTTCATGCAATGCTATACTGGTCATGTGGATTTGTTTTAGTGGAAACCTAGTTCTATTTATAGATTAGCACATAAACTCTCACGATTTGCTGGGTTTTTTCATACTATTGAAATTATTTGGCAGAGTGAACTATACTACAACATTAGATTTGCTTCGCTGGTTTTGCTATACAATGGTAACAATTCAGAATTGGGGTGCGCTTACATTGTACAGAAACCTAGAACATTAAACCCATTGACCATTACTGGTCAGTTTCTATTTTGCGCCAATTTTCAGGCAGCACATACACTTTATTCCATCTTGGACTTGTTGTAAGTCTAGCATCATTTTCCCAATCTCTCACCCCCCCCCCCCCCCCCCCCCCTCCCAAAAACCCCACATACATGATTGTTTAAATATTGCGAACTTGTGCTGCCCCTCCCTTGAAATGACATGACATGGAACTAACATGTGGAGAAGATCCCTGCATCTAAGATTTATACTACGCCATACCTCCAACAACTGGGCCTAACAACTCAACTACGTTTAAAGCCCATCTGCAATTCCTGGCATGGTTTGTGATGCTGTACAAGCTTTATTCACTATGCTAAGTTTAGATCTAAGTGTCAGCAAAGAGATGTAGTGATATGATTGATACGTGACCATATGACACCTAACCTTATATAATTATCTGTTTATTTTCACATATCGTGAAACAGAAGCTATGAAGAGGCCCTGTTATAGGATGGATGGGAGGTGCAGAATACAATTTAATATAATTATATTGTATTAAATAATAATAAAATGTGATTTGTGGTGGAAATTACAGTACTGTAAGTAATCGTTTATGGTCCGGTAATCAATTAGCGATCTGAAGCACGTACACAACACAACTGTCCACTGCCAGACTGAGTAATGACCTTGACTTTATACCATGGTTTTGACTGCAATAGTTTTCAGGGGCATACATATGGTGGTGAAAATACAATATTGTGGTCAAATTCTTCCATATGGTGATCCCGAATACAATGTATAGGGGTTTAGGGTCATCATGGTCTTGCATAGCTTCAGTGAATGGAAGCCAGATTTGTAGGAACATGTTCATACAGCCTGGTGTTATTCTGTATATTGAGAATAAAGAGCTTTACAGCATGGGCATCAATTCCTGGGGACAGGGGAATACCCCCTTCCTATGTTTACGTAATTAGCCCATTTTAAAGCTCTTTTCAGCCCCCTATTTGACAATGGAGGCAAAATTGGCCCACCCTCCTTTAACTGTTTCAGAACAGACTGACACCCATAATATTTATAAACTGGCCAAAATCTCCCACTCTGGTATCTTTGAAAAATTGTTTGAATAAATAAATGAAAATTCCAGCAACAAGCAAATACTTGTTATCTGTTGAACTTTATGTAAATACATATATTTTATTATTATATTATTTAATTCAGTCAATTAACCTGGCAACAAGGTACATGTATATCATAATTTGGCATAATTCTGTTATACCCTACACACCTTACATCGGTAGTATGCGTCGTTCTTAAAAATCATGCACTATGAATACCTCTGTGAAGGGTATAACAGAATTACTCCCATAATTTCAATAGGGATAAGAAAAATAAATGAACTCAAGTTACCATATCAGTGAATGGTTTAAATCCAACAACGTATTTGTGACATGAATCTCTCTCTCACAAGGTTTTTAAATGTTAAAACGTTAAAACATTTCATTAATTATCCGGGGCAATGTCAATTACACGATTTGCTTTACTTTCAACATGTACTGCCAGTATATGTAATATAATTCTACCATTCTACCAGTGATTATTGTGCAATATTTTGATATATTGTCATGGCAACAAATCCAATCATGGATCAGCGAGTAAATCACTTTATTTTGCCTGGTCTTGTGGGATTTGATGTTTGCTTTTAACCTTTTTACCTGAACTGCCAGAACTGTATTTTTTTTAACCCAACATTCACTTCAATCCAATGAGTTTTAATGGTTGGTGTAACTTTTTAACTAACTTCAAACATATCTAAAGCGATTTAATGGCTGTGTTTAACTGTTGACTAACCATGCGATTTTGAACTTAGTCCCACGAGGTTTAGTGGTTAGTTACATTCATGCATTTACAACTTTACTAATCTCATGAAATTTAAAGTTTGTTTCCAAACATTAAAGTCCACATGAAGTTCAAAATAACTTCACCTCATGTTTGTGAAACGTGTTTTCGTTCCATTTAATTTGTTACCTAAACTTTTAGATCCATTACCATTGTGCGGTATTGACACGACCTTGTTGTCTGTGCACATATTGCACACCTTTCATCTCACCAATGTGAGCAAACAAAACAAATCTAATCAATCACGGCTGAGGTCGGTGTCAAGGCCATGCGCAAAAAATGAAATTAAATATTAACCAAACAATATCAATGATCATTGCTGGTCATCTTTCATGGCTAACCCAGATAACTGGCTAAATCCAGAAGATTACCTTGGTGAAAGATTGTCATGGTCTAGAGATGATAGCATCATTTGTCTTTCCACTGTCATTTTAGTCAAGGCTTTGATTCTGATTATACCAGTCACTGTTTATTACCATAAATTATATGAAAATATTGATTATACAGTTTTTGTATTAAACCAAAGATAAGAGCTATTTGCATTGAAAAGTAGACATCATTCTTATCAAAATAAAATGAAAATAAATAAATGAATAATTATTTTATTTTTAAAGTAAGAAGAAAAGGGGGGAAATGAAAAGGTGCATACTTATAAATATTATCTTTCCGGAAGGGCAATAAACATGATCCAATTGTTTATGGTATCAGGAAAGAGGTATGCTTTATTAAGAACTTGTTTAGGGTACAACATTTAGGAAAAATTTAAAACAATGCAGAGATTATTATGAGAACACATTGAGCGTGTTTCTGCTGGGGAAGAAACCGCTAATAAACGCTTAGTTTGCCCAGCAGAAACAGGCAGAACCCGGCAATAATCGTCATTAATCGGCAATAATCTTTTTTCAGTGCCCCAGCAGAAACACGCTCATAGTTGCCAAAATGTCTGTCTTTCATTTCTAAAAGTTGAGGTACATATGGGCCTATCTTCACAACATAGGGTCAAATAATAATGTAGGTGAAATTAGCTTGCATGCACACCTTTAAAACAGAATTAACCATACCCATTAATGATGTATTCACATCTCTAAGAACCCACAAAGACAAATAATACTTTATTCAAGATCATTCATTGTTTATTTACCAACAATTTAAGTCATTACACAGATTTGTCTTGTACTACGGTAGGTACCTGAAATAAATTGTGAGATAGGCTTTTACGACGGGTATTCATAATATAAGTTAAAAGTTTAACGGGTTCGCCGTCGGACGAGTTTTAATCTGTCAAGCTTTCGTCAGGATTAGCTCTGACTTCTTCAGGACCATATTATTATAATATTTTATTTATGTTTTGTTTAATATTGTAATAATTTGGTCCTGAAGAAGTCAGAGCTAATCCTGACGAAAGCTTGACAGATTAAAACTCGTCCGACGGCGAACCCGTTAAACTTTTAACTTATACCTGAAATAAAGTTCATGACAAAATGTAAAATCAAATCAGCCTTTTCATTTTCAAAAAATATTACAAATGGGTTTCAGATCTCCAGTAACATATTCCTGTCTGAAAATAATATTGAGTTCATCTCCCTCCCCGCTCTCTCTTTTAAACAGCCCTTCCCCTCCCTAACCCCATAAAAAACCATATTCTACCATCCTTTTAATTGCATAGCACTGATATTCCGCAAGCATCACTGTCAAGGTTGAAGTTCATGTCAGCTCATCATCATTAAATAATTACAAAGACTTTCCCAAACATGTTTGAACAAGTTGAACCTGAGAGATACTATGCAACATCCCGTATCAATCCAACACTTGCACAATTGTATTTAGTGCATTGTTAAGAAAACAACATCTGCTATAAATCAGATCTGACCAAAACATGGGTCATTTAATTGGTGATTATATATCAGCTAATGAAGGGGGATAGTGATACAATCGACCATGTTGTTCCTGTTTGCTCCTATAGCAAATAAATGTTGGCCTAATATATTTATACCATTTCATACTGATCATCAAAATATATATCAAAAACACAATAGCAAATTCCCTATACAGTTACACACATTTCACACATGCTATCTTCAGTAGATAACACAACTATTGCTATCTTCAGTAGATAGCACAACCATTGCTATCTTCAGTAGATAGCACAACTATGAAGTGCTTTGTTCATACAGCCACTGCTCTGTCTTCTACAAGTAGTGATGAGAAGTGTGGCAGTAGAACTATTGCTATCTTCAGTAGATAGCACAACTATTGCTGTCTTCAGTCAGATAGCACAACTTTTGCTATCTTTAGTTGAAAGCACATATGTTGCTATCTTCAAAAAATAGCACGATTATTGTTATCTTCAGAAGACATCACACATATTGCCATCTTCAGTAGATAGCACAACTATCGCTGTCTTCAGAAGACATCACAATTATTGCTATCTTCAGGAGATAGCACAACTATTATTATCTTCAGTAGATAGTACTTCTCTTGCTACCTTCAGTAGATAGCACTACTATTGCTTTAGATAGCAATAGTAGTGCTATCTCCTGAAGATAGCACTACTATTAGGAGATAGCACTACTATTACTTTCTTCAGGAAATAGCACTACTTTTGCTATCTTCAGTACATAGCAATACTTTTGCTATATTCAGTAGATAGCACAACTATTGCTATATTCAGTAGATAGCACAACTATTGCTATATTCAGTAGATAGCACTTCTATTGCTATCTTCAGTAGAGAGCACTCCTATGAAGTGCTTTGTTCATACAGCCACTGCTCTGACTTCTACAAGTACTGATGAGAAGTGTGGCAGTAGAACTATTGCTATCTTCAGTAGATAGCATAAACTATTGCTGTCTTCAGTCAGATAGCACAACTATTGCTGTCTTCAGTCAGATAGCACAACTATTGCTGTCTTCAGTCAGATAGCACAATGACTATTGCTGTCTTCAGTCAGATAGCACAACTATTGCTATATTCAGTAGATAGCACTACTTTTGCTATCTTCAGTAGATAGCACTACCAAACATGAAGTGCTTTGTTCATACAGCCACTACTCTGTCTTCTACAAGTATTGAAAAAGATACTATAGCAACAATTTCCTAGACAGTGTTTCCTGGACAAATTACTTTTTGTACTTCATTATCAATTAGACTTGAAATTACCCTATACGAGGCCTCAAAATATGTATTAATTGTGTGAGCTTCCTCTTCCATTAAAAAAAACATGGTTATTAAAGAAAGCATCTAATATTTGGCACAAACCTTTGAGAAAATTGTCTCAACAGTTCATACCTGTGAGCTGAATTTAACAATTAACATATTTGTCTTTAATAATCCTTACCATATCGGTACTAATGATCTGAAAAAACAAAATAATATTTTAACACATTGCAACATAATACCATTAAATATCCATATCCATAAATTACCGCTTTTATTGACTGTTTAAACACTTTCCACACGGCTATCAGTTTTACCATTTCAAAACAAGATTATTTAGAAACCTTTCCCAATTTTCAAAGCCTATCTTAAGAATACTAGGCATGTTTGTACTTATTTCAATGCATTTCTCACAGTGATTCAACACTTTTGAAACATTTTGTGACATTTTGGAATGTCGTCTGCAGGCGCAGACGCCTGCCGCCCCATGCAAAGTGTTAACTATTGATAACATATTTTCCCAAGGATACAGTCACTGAGGTGAACACACTTTTCCTTTAGAGGATACAAACAGAATAATTACAATTGTATTGTATATCCCCTGAATTTTAATTTATTTTCAATAGGGTTAAAAATGGTATTGAATTGACATGAACATTTAAACAAGGTCAGTGTAATTTTGCAATACCTATGATGATTTATGCTGATCATTGATATAAAATACTGATGCAATCCTAAAATATTTGCCAAATTCTGCTCCAATTCAAAAATTGAAAATAAAAATATTTGTCAAAATTGTCAAAGGAAAGCAATTCTTGAAATAATAGACTGCAACTCAGGTTGTCAAATTTCTCCCCATAGACAAATCCGGTGTGCCTTACTTGGTACTTTATTGATTTGTCCTACGTAGAAAGTCAAACAACACACCTTCAATCACAAGTGTATGAATCATAAATTCAGTATTATCGGTACTGGGTGTTCAATTGTGGTGTAGTTCAGTTTTGATAATACAAGATATGATTTATTTTAGCTCCAATTTTGCCTTGAAATTAAATTATATTACCCGCTCACCACCTCCACAAATAGAGAAAAAAATTAACAACAAAACATTAAAAATTTAACCTAGTCAAATTCAACTGGACAAAAGGTGAAATCAAAATGGAAATTTTGCACTCCACAATGTTTGTGTTTTTGCGTGTCATAACAGATGCATGAAAATATAAAATGGTTCCAAGATTTGTAAAATGAGATACAAAAGCAAACATTTGTCAACACATAAATCACGCAGACACGAAAAATCATATGCAGGAAAATTGAATACTTTTACAGTATCCTCTGGGTTAACACTTTCCACACGGCTATTAATTTACCATACACAAAACAGATTTTCCCGAAACCTTTCACAATTTTCAAAGTCTATCTCAAGGATTACTGAACCAATACTAGGCATGTTTGTACTTATTTCAATGCATTTCATGTGTTGTTTCCAAAAATGGTTATGAAATTTAACCATTTTGACATTTTTGAAACATTTTGTGACATTTTGGAATGTCGTCTGCAGCTGCCTGCCGCGTGGAAAGTGTTAAGAACCTGAACACAAGTTTTGCTCTACTGGTCTGTAAAGCGATATCATTGTACTGATTAACTTAACAGTAAAGGCATGTTAAAAATACATGATGATATATAAATCTACTTCGATGATGTGTGACCAAAATCTGACAGAGAGTGCATTTCTTTGTCATGTTCAAGGTTCTCAATGTTAATCAGGGGTAGCACTGGATCAAAAATGTGAGGGGTCCCATGAATTTTTTTCAGGACCTTTTAGGAATGCAACACACAAATTTAAGGAGTCCACAAAAAAAATTAAGGAGTCCCGAAGTTTGGGTCTTTGAAAATAGTCAAAACTGATTTAGCGAAATTTAGCATTTTACTTTTTTACGGAGAGTTTTAACAAATTTATATTGTGAGCGAAGGATGGACATTCAATTTACAGAATCTCTTAAGGTTTTAATTTCCATACATCATCAAATTTAAGGGGTCCCTGCAATTGGATCGGGACCTGTAAGTCTTTTCAATTTGACACGTCAAAACAAGAAAGTGAGAGGTCTAGGACGCGCAGACGCGTCAGAATGCTACCCTTGATCTTAATGTCCCCTACCCAGTAACCTCATCACTATTTCGCAGAAAATAAAATAGTGGGAACTTTAATTGGACAGAAAAAAATATGGTTTCTGATAATATGCCTTTTGTAATATTTTTCTTTTTTAATCACAACACTTATGGAGGACTGATATGCACACATCAAAACAAAATTCTCCTACTGTGGGCAAATGTTAATATGTGACCTGCTCGCACAAAATGAGCGTTAAGTCGCGGCGAAGATGTTGCTGAATAAAATAAATAGCCTGGCATGGCTGGTAATACTCATAAAATAAGTATACATACTGTCATTTGAATTCCCCTATAATAGAAGGGACCTTGGGTCCATACCAACAACAATTTAAACGGCAAATCAAGAACATGCTATGCTGCCTCAATTCAGCAACATCTTCGCCTCGACTTTACGCTCATTTTGTGGGAGCAGGTCACATATTGGCAATTGAATCCTATGGAATCCTATCATCTCTAAACAAACCTGTATTTACATGTTCACACTTCAGAAACTTCAAAAGAGTTGTTTGGTGCTACTATGTTAGAAAATATTGTTCAAACAGTTCGTAGGTGTGATGTAAAGTGTTCCCCCTTCTCCTCCTGAGTCCTGATCAATGTTGAATCCCACAATTTGTCCACCACCATCAGCACAAGGCCTCGCAACATTATTTGGTGGCAGTGGTGGGGAAAGAGAGGTTTGAGGAAGGAGATACTTCAGGCTACCATAAACAAGTTTCTATTTTCATGTGACTAAAATAGTGAGCATGTTTTGATACAAACAGCATGGCAATTAGGGTCAGCGTTCAAACATTTTTTTTCTAAGATTGTAGATTGAGAGTAACTCAAAATTCTGTCTTTTTTAAAATTCAGACGACAATTATAAAAATGAGACACCAAAAGGTGAAACTTCTTTGGTTTTTGGATGGGATGGGACATGCCCTCTTTTCCGTCTCTCCTAAGTATGAATCTTTTTAAAAAAAATCAACTCTAAAGCTTTTGGGGAGATATTTGTTTAATGCGACTGATATCTTTGAATCTTGCACTTGACAACTGAGAATATGTGGTGATGTTTCAAGGTAAATAATGTCATTTTGTTTGCCAGGATAAAACTTTCCTATGATAAATGAAACTTGCTACAGGCATGTAAGAGTATCTTGGCTAGCATTGGATTTAAGGGAACCAAATACGGTTCTTGTACCATGAACCGACTCTTTAACTAAGTCTGTGTACTTGGCCTCTGTTGACTCCCATTGAAGAGGATACATCATCAGGCTCTGCAGAAACGCAAAAAGCATTCAGACATAACTTGTCATCGTCTCATATGCCATGAGGGAATGGGGATGGTTGAGGTCTCACCAAATCAGTTTAACCCGCCAATGTCTTGTCCAAAGCCCAGAGTCTAGACTGTACTTAGATGGAAGAAGAGAGGAAAAGCTACTCTGCAATCAGGTGATTTCCCCCCAGTAGTCATGGGAACTACATCACGAGTGCTCATCTTACAGAGGGTGAAATGAAGGCTCCAAAGATAACTGCACTGGTAATGAATTATTCCTTCAAAGCACTGGAAATAGGTAAGTTTCTTCTCTTTAAAGCGTAAGAAAAATACTGATTGATGGAGGAAACCAGGAGATCATAACCAGTTTGCAGACAAGTTGCAGGACATCTTAGGGAAGACATTGGCTCATCAGTTGCTGGCAAGGTGCCCAATGAAGCTATAGTTTAAGCGTTTCCAAATTGGCTAAAAATATTTGGTTTTTATCTCTCCATGCGCAAAAGTAAGCGTAAGTGGAAGATTACGGTCATGAGCACACAGTTTTGGTCACACGCCCACGTCACACATATGATGCACAGTAAGCTTGTTGCCTTCATACATGCCCACGTCCTTCTGTATTCATTAGCTGCTGTAAGGATCAAACTATAGTTCATAAGTATAACTTTTTAGGACACCTTAAGAAAGAACAAACTTGGAATGTAATCCATTTCACAGTGTGACCTACTTCTAATAGTAACAGGCAAGACCCACTTCTGAGATATTCAAATATAATACTCTTTTTGTCATTCACAATAATATTGACATAGCTTTCATAGCTACATGGCTGTTGTAGTCGCTCTCTGACCTATTGTGATGGGTTACATACTCTTCCACGATTTGCAACAACACTTGCAGTAAGTATCCGCGCAAATGGTTTTCGAGCGAAAACGGATAGTTTCACTGGGCACTTTTCACTGTACCAATAAATCATTTCAGTATATTCTTGTATTTTGACACATTCGAAATTCGTTATAAATTCGTTATACATTTTGACCGACTGCATGACCCTTCCTCCTGAGTTTGGAAAATCTGTAGCATAGTTTTGTTTGCTTTTCCCCCATCACCTATTATGACTATTATATCATGCTGGACCTCTTTAGACTGCTTGGTGGTGAGAAGCAATGCATCTCAAGGCTGCGTGAGTGGGGACAATAGGGAATGTTGATGTAAGAAATGGCGAACAATGTGTAAAAGCCATAAGTTGGAATGAACTTCATACAATATTTGTAGATTTGGGTGCCATATCAATAATGTTAACCCTAACCCCGGAAATGTGTTTTGGGAATAAAATGATCAGGGGATAAAAACGGGTTAAATTTGGGCAGAAAATCAGGCACCACCAGTGCCGGGGAGCGAACCCGGGATGCCTGTGTGGCAGTCCGTCGCCTTTCCAACTGAGCTAAGAGGCAAGCTTTGTGCATATGACGGCCCGTCTGGGCATGGCAGGAGATAAACTGGAAAACCACACGCTACCGGCAAGTGGTAGAGCTGTATTTTTTAGCGTCAGGACTGTAAGGTTTAAAGGCAGTGGCGTACCCAAGGGGGGTGGTCCAGGGCCCCCCCTGAAATATCCCTGTCGGTAAAAACGACCCTCCGTCGGTAGATTTGCGATTTTGACCATGCAGGGTTTTTTTGCCGGTTATGTTGACAACTTCATTGCTACCCCCCCCCCCCCCCCCCCCCCCCACCACTTATCAAGATTTCAGCTGCTCACGGCAAAAAAATTGTACAAGTTTTACGATTTTATTTGGGAGTCTGTAAACAAATCTGTCGGTACATCATGCCTTTCATCGGTACAAGTATGGTCGGGCCCCCTCAGTTCCCAAAAGCTGGGTACGCCAATTAAAGGTATCTTTTTCAAACCTCAATCATCACCATTACAACATTAACCGGTTAAATGTATTAATATGCCATGAAAAGTACATTTTATCCCCTGCAGTTACACCCGGGGGGGGGGGGGGCACTGACATATGAAAAGGGTATAGGTATGTGCCGCGCTGAAGACCCCCTTTTTCACCCTCTGCTGCTAGCTCTTATGACCCCCCTTTTAAGCCTGCATCAGTTCTTAAGACCCCAATTTTATTGAAAATTCAAAAATTGTGAAATTTTGCGTTCCAAAGCCCCAATTCTTTGAAAATTTTGCGTTCTAAAACCAAAACCCCCATAAATTTGCGTTCTTGCTAATCAAAATTGAATTATTATAGGCCAGTTTTCAAGACCAACTTTTTTGAAAAAATCAGTTCCTAAGACCCTATTTTTCGTCATAAAATCCACTCAGTTCAGTTCTGTAGCCCCCTTTCTGAGACCCTGTGCGGCACACCCTTACCCAAAAAAAGTTGAGTGCCCCCCCCCCCCTGGGAGTTACACAATTAAATGTTTAAAATTACAAGCTTTCTGTCAATTACACTCTTGTTTTCAGGGGATTGAGCATTACAATTGCATTGCAAATGATGGTCTCCCTTGGCTCCTGAAACCCGATTATTGATGCCGTATCACTGGCACTGACTACAAACCAAATATCAATAGACTTGTACATGAAGTAGATCATCATAGAGGAAACATTTGTCTCAAGTAATTGCTATATACAGTATTCACTACCCCAGGCATAGTGCAATACATTGACATCAAAATGTCAAATGAAAGGTCTGGGACGAGGAAGGTCTACAAGCTGTTTTAAACCATAGGCCCTACCAGGACGGAGTAAAGTGTTTAGTGGTGATATCTCTACTATTGCTTAAACACATGGCGCTTAACATTGATAGAATGCACAAAACGAACAGCAACATTTTATGTCATGTAAAGTACCAAATATTAAAAGACGAAATTGGGCTATTTTTGTATTTCGTTAATTTAGAAAATGAGATTTTGTTTTTGTTTTGAGGAGGCCATTAATAAAACGAGGTGTAGATATAAGGATAAAAAAGTCAAAATACCTAAGATTATAAATTAAAATTCATTCAGATAGCATAGGCCTATAATAACTATTTACAATGAATACTTTCAAGTTTCAGGATGATTAAAAGAGGGATGATTTGAGATGGATTATTTACTCTCCTATCCTAAATGAATAAAGTTTTGCTTTCCTGTCCTAAACTAAATGCTATTTTCAGTCCTACCAAACCAAATACCAGCCATTGGATTATATACAACCATGATTTGTAGGAGCCTAATGCAGCTATTTTTAAAACGGGACATGGTAGACATTATTTTACACAGTCATGCATGGTATCATAATTATAGTATATCAGCTAAAGAAAACACTTGTTTTTAGCTGGTGAGCAATCGTTTAATTATCGGAAATCGACGGTGTGTTTTAAGGCCTTTAGCAATAAGTAAAAACCAGCACAACTAGGATAATTCACATCGGTCCAGCATTGTTATCTCAACCAAACCGGGCTATTGTTATACAAATGCGATCATTCATTGCGGTTAATTTAGTTCAATGGCGGTGAAGGTCGAATTGGTTACACGTGGGGGATTGAATATATTTGAATGGAATGGAACAAACATACTAGTGATTAGCACACTGAGGGGTACAGCAATGCAAAAGTATATAAAGGGGTGTGGCAAATTGGTAAATTCAGTTTTTCCTCCAGTAGAACTCACCCTGTTTGCAAGTAATTTTGTGTATAAAATACCAACCATGTATGCTAATTTAATAAGCATTACATTTCTATTATAGAATCAAACATTATTATCAAAGAAAAGCAATTTAGATACTAAATTTTAATTCTACATTTATACAATGGAAATGTTTGCTGAATTAAATGATGTAAAATCATGCTTTAATGGTTCAGTGGGGGTCACCAACTGAAACACATTAATTTCTCTGAAAAATGTCTGGATCTTTAATAATAGGCCTATAGATTTACAAGGATGTGCCATAAATTAAGATGTGGCACTGGTGCATAACTTATATATGGTTCTAGTTATCTTATTCGTGAGATTAACCTTTTTGGACCTCATCTAACGGACTCGAGTTGGTCCTACTTTATCAAGAGGTTGTCTATTCCAACACATAGGCCAAAATCCTACTTTATCAAGAGGTTGTCTATTCCAACACATAGGCCAAAATGATGTCTGCAGAATCTGGGGGGGGGGGGGGGTGGGGGGGGGGGGAGGGAGGGGTTCTCGGATATTGTTTTGGTAGGGGATGTGCTGCCAGCAAAATGAAAATTGACCCAAACCATTACTAATTTTCGGGAGAAAATGGATCCATTGTTTTCCAGAAACACATAATTTTCCTATATTTGACCAATTTTGCTAAAATTTCGGCGAAAAACAGCAAAATAAAGGATTTTAGACTCATACATTTAAGAGGGGTCATCCCGTAACCTCACCCCCACCCCCCAGTGCAGGTCCCACAAATCCCACAGCCTCCTGTCTGTATTCAGAAGTGGCTGTTGAGAATTCACAGAGTCTTTTAACCATGTTTAATTTGATAGAATTATTAATTATTTCTTCACCATGTTTGCTGCTAGATGAGAGGGGGAAGCACTATAGGAATTTGAACCATAGGCCTTGAAATGTTCGTCTACTGCTTCAATACCAGTTTCCCTTGATAAAAATATATTTTTCATTTCAAGACCACCACAAGGGAAGATTAATTATTGAGAATTAAGCAAGATTTTAAGCAGTTAGCTTACTCTAGGGTCCTGATTGCTTGGAGGGTATCACAAAACTAATGTAATTTTACTGATAAAGTGTTGCAAAAGGTTCAAACTAGACCACTAAGTTTCAAAATTAGTGAAGCCTAACCCAACAAAATTTTATTTGATGATTCCTTGTGTTAACAATGTTCCAGTATATCTACAAATTAAAAAACACCATCCCAGCCAGCAAAACAAATCAGCTATTGGTTTCCTATTAAAGAAACCATCCAATGGATACATGTAAGTAGCATTGGTTGGCACGACAATATTAAAGTTAACAGCTGGAGCGACCTACCAGGGATGCAAGTCCTGGATCGCTTCAGACCAGGCCAATTATTCTCCTACCACACACAAACATTAAAGGTCAAAAATATCTCAGAGTATATTCTTATGCCAGTTGATTTCTCCAACTGGTGGGATGATTTTGTTTGACAGAGGGACGCAATGGTATTAAATATCCTTTTACAATAGATTAACACAGATAGAACATCTAAGTTTTCAAATGTTAAAGGTCAGCAGCTTTTAATGTGGAGTGATGGAGCTATTACTTAACACTTGAGACCTGCTATATTTGGACACTCAGTGTCAAATTTAAAACTGATGATCTAAAATTAATGATGCTAATATTATTAGCAATAAATGATGGTAGTTGATTATGACGTATCTGAGGTATTGTACATAACCATTACGCACCAGTATTAATATCAATGCCTAAGCTATGCAAAACTAAATTGCAAAATATGACCATCTGTAAAAGGGTGTGACTCTTTGGTGGCTTTACATTGGCAGTGATGGTGATTCACACATATTTTTATAGTGCACAAGTCTTTTTCAGGATGTCCAGACATAATTTTGATGGGGATGATGATCACGAATTGCTTCCATAATTATACATAGTATTGACTATGGTTAAGGTGTATCAATTTTCAATTAATTCATTGCCATAATACTGTGTACAAGAGCACAACCCAAACTATCTTACTTTTTCTGTAAAAGTATCATAACATTACCAGGAGGGCTATATATAGCCTTCTAAGTTAGTTGATCATTTGCTACAGCCCCTACCCCCAGTCTAGCTAGTTGCCTAAGAAAGAAAAAGTTGACCAATTAAGCAATTTTATGACAAGTGGGTTAGCACAATAGCAAAAGATACCACCCCTGATGTACTTTAACCAGAGTTTTAATATTAACAGTCCCTGCTGCAAGTTTCACAACCAACAACAACAGAGGGCTCATTTCAGTAAAATGATAGGTCGCAGTCAAACAGTCGTGTAAATACACCTACATGTATCTGCAAGCACAGTACACTATTACCACCAGACTATTGATGACAACTTCCAGCCAACTGCACTATAATACAGCAGGTAGGCACCCTGGGTAGGTAATGTAGCGCATGAGACGTCACAGGTGTAAAGATATAAATACAGAGTCATTAGAGACGCATCATCGGACTTCAAGAACTGGGCAATGAAAGTTTTAGCAATGACGAACCTCCCTATGTAACTTTAATAGCTGACAAACTAAATCTCTTGGCTCTGACAAATTTTGATGTTTGGTTTTGTAATTTTTATAAATTCAAATCCTAGCAGTACAATTTAGGGTGAACATGCTGACATTATTGATTCCACCTAATGCTACCATTTAAACAGACCTTTTCACAAATCCGAGACAAAATGCCAAAACCCAACCCTTGGTTAGATCTAGGGGAGGCTGGACTGCAAACAACCCTAATTTTCAATTTGATGTTTGTTAATCAATTGGTAGAAGATGACACTCTCCTATATTTTTTTACTCTGTCCAATTCTATCTGTAAGTATAAGTTCCGTTTGTCTATTGCAGATATTATGTACATTCACATGTGTCGTGTTTTGCACACTTAAGTCTGAGTCTCGCTCTTTTATTTATTTATCAATTGTTTACCATTTTTTAACATCTGCCTATAGATATGCAATGGACTTTGTATATGGCCCTAGTAAAACAAATTTCAGTCAATAGAAAAAGTCAAGAGTTGAGAATGTCTGGTTTGTTATTTACATCTCGTTGATGTAGATCACGAATGTACACAACATTCATTCGGAAAATTATTTTATTTTATCATACAACGGATGCACGCTTCACATGGTTTTGGCATTGGTTCAAAGTCCTGCTTGAACATACCAGAAAGTTGTATCAACCCATGAATCATACTCTTTTAATGACTTAAAGCATGGAACATTCAGACTAATTAGTTCGTCCAGTATTTATGGTACGTCAGACATATGTTACGGTTTTCCAATCGATTAGCTTCAAATTCTTATGACTTTGCTCGGACAATTGTTTTTCAACATAACTATAGATAAATGATCAACACCCTAGCCTCACTTTCATCTATAAGTCAGCTGAAGACACAAATACTCAGTATAACAGTTTTTAAAGAAAAAACAAAAGTGAGCCTTTAGGTGACAAAAAACTCAACAACTGGTCTACGCCAGGGCTCAAGAACATCATTCTCAGGTTGGGTCGGTTGATCAGCCAGGGTTTTTTATTCTTTTTTCCTTCAGAATGACACAAAAAATTGTAAAAAAAGGTGACATTTGTGGACTTTTTATTTTATACTCCTAAAATTTGTATGTCAACATTTCCCCCAATTTTTTTAAAAAATGGGTCGGTCAGGCTTGTAGAAGAGGGTTTTTTTAACACCTTGCAACAAATTCCCGTAGGGAATCATGCCCTGAACAAGAGTATGATCCCTTAAGATGAATAACACAAATAAGCAGGTTTCTAACATACCACTCTTTGACTACACATAATTTGAACAAGTAATTTAATAGGTACCTAATTAACGATGCTATAAGGAGTAAGGTATCCAGGATATATGCACAGCAGTGTTGTAGTCGAGTCCACCCTACCCGAGTCCGAGTCCGAGTCCGAGTCCTTATCTCTCGAGTCCGAGTCCGAGACCGAGTCCTTACTGTCCGAGTCCGAGACCGAGTCCGAGTCCTTCATGTCCGAGTCCGAGTCCGAGTCACGAGTCATTATATGTATTTAAGTTCTGATCACATGTCATAAATTTTGCTATCTATAATACGCCAACATATCAGTGATGTCAACATAATGATGTATTTCAACCTTCGCATCCCCATACATGGAAAAATGTTGATACTATTTTGAATTATAGGCATAAGAATTGATTCAGATATTCAAAAAGTTCATAGAGTGAGAAATTACAAATTTGATTAAAAGTTACTGTGCTATTCTGTAGCGCACCCCTTCCCCTGCCGTTTCACCTATTTCTTTCCCGGACGATGTCATCCCTAAATCCATCACTTTTTAAGAGCGCTGCTCTACAAAGCTGAAAATTGCCAATGAAATCCTCTTTGCAGGAAAGTTAACATTTTTTTAAACAGTATAACATACTGATACAAAACACCTAACGACCATTTACATCGTACAAACAGGATTCGATTGCACATGATTATCATCACTTTAATTAGAGAATAATGACTGCTTTACAACTGTTTTCGTGAATTTGTTTTAAAATCAGAGGTTTTTGTTCTGGTCTGAGGAAGGAATTGTCCCGAGGGACGAGAACAAAACCCGAGGATTTCAAAACAAATTCACGAAAACAGTTGTAAAGCAGTCATTATTCTCATTCATTACTGAAAAAGATGCACATTTTATCCAAATCGTTGATTTGTACCGATATAATCTTGCTGGTAATTAATTAGTTTTCTGTTTATTTTGTCCACCCCTTATTAGTTATTGAAACAGTCCAGGTCGGTTCATCCCCTCATTAACATTTTTATCATTCAACCAATCAGAAATAAGCTTTAATAGTGTTTCCTCATAACTCATTGAATATTCAGTTTAGGGGCGTGAGGCGTTAATTTGATTGGTCGGTCAGTGAGCAAAATAATGGAACACTTTGGCGCAGTACTTTCGGGAAATTATTAGTAACCCGCGCTCGGCGTGCGCGTTCTCATCTAACGATTAATTTGATTGGAACGCTAACGCTACAGCTATCGCGATTATTCATGAAGTAATGAATTATGCATAGGCTCCCTCGAATTGTGTTTTAATGCTTGTAATGTTTATCAATAGGTATTTTCAACAGCATATTTTAACTGTTCAGATGCATTTATGGTGATTTATGACATTATCTTTAAACTGTTGGAGATTGAATGACTAAATAAGTATTCAATTACTCCAAACAAAATAAGCCAATATTTGCTGAACTCGGACAGGACTCGGGCACAATTCCCGAGTCCCTCGTGCCCGAGTCCGAGTCCGAGACCGAGTCCTTCACCTCCGAGTCCGAGTCCGAGTCCGAGTCCTTCAAAATAGGGACTCGAGACCGGTCTCGAGTCCGAGTCCGGACTCGAGTACTACATCACTGATGCACAGATGATTGCAATCAATGACATAAAAAAAATGACATAAAAATTAAACTAGAATTTCATTTAAATAAGTTGCAGGTTTTTCTTGGAGATTCTGTATATTTGTTACAATTCTGCAAAATTTCTACTATCTATTATTTATACAGGCCTAGAACTTCAGATATTTTTCAACCAGCCAGTCGGGCAGGTAACTCACAAACAATACCTGCCTGACAGAAATTCCACCAGCCAGTGTACCTCACTTACATTGTGAGTCTGAAAATCTTTACGCGGCCAGTCGGGAAGGTACTTTTGTATCTTTACCCGCCTGATGCAAAAGTTACCAGCTATGGGCAAGTGCTATTTCCAGGCCTAAATGTATTATTGAAGAAGACAGATCAGGATTTTCACAATCAATTGCTACTTGCCTAAAAGGTGGCTAACCGTATAGCCGATTAACACTTACCACGCGATAGTCGTCTGAAGACGATAGTTCAGACGACAGTTCCAAAAGTTAACAAGAATATTTCAAAATGTCAACATTGATGAATTTCGTCACCGTATTTGGAACCACCATGAGAAATGCATTAAAATAAGTACAAAGATGACTAGTATCGGTTCAGTCATTCTTGAGATAGATTTTGAAAGTTGGGAAAGGTTTCTGAAACAACTAAATTCAATTCAATTCAATTCAATATTTATTTATTCAATATATCTGTTTTGTATATGGCAAAACTAATAGCTGCATGGAAAGTGCCGTGAAAGTCTTTATAACATGTGTTATTATTTGAGTACAATCATGGTATATACATTTCCAATATTAATTGTTATGTTACATCTTAACATTACAAAGCTACTTCTAAGCAATATTGGATAACCGTCATATCAGGACATTTCAAATTCATAAACAAAATGGTATATGGAATGTGTCTATTTCTGGAATGTTATGATGAATGAACGTGCATGCAATTATTAAACAAAACTCTCAGTCATTTCAAGGTGTGATTTTTGTTTCATTAGAGATACACCTGTCAGCTTAGTTAGTTAGAATATGGTGACAGTAGAACTGTGATATGTAATCTTACATTTCTAATCAGAAACAACAAGTTTGGATCAAATCAGAGGATTGACAGGTGGAGAAGGGGTTACTTAATGTCAAACTATAAAACAATCTCAACTGAGTCAACAGACGATTTTTGATATAGCTCAGGTTTTCTCAACTAGATTTAGAGCATCACTCCACGTTTAGTAACCAACTTGTTGAAGCTCCACTTGGGGTCCAGGGGCGAAGCCCTGGCGGTGGTCCAGGGGGCAGAAGCCCTGAAGCTCCTGGGTTTTTGGGTTTTTAACAGACTTGAATCGCCTCTCGTTGGTCTTTTTTTTTTTAATTTACAATTCAAGTTATTTTTCAGAGGAAAACAGGGCTCGGTGTGGTGGAGGGGCAAGTTTTTTTCTCCCGGACAGTCAGTGGTTGATTTTAGTAGTTCCAGAAAAACCTGTTTTGACATATTTCTGTGACTTTTGGTTTATGGGCCAAAATTCAAAACAGGTTAAATGTAATGGTAATTTAATACAAATTAAATCAAACCAGATCTGTTGCATCCATACATTTTGTGGATGTACTTTGATGAGACCTTTATAAAATCAATCATGACTTCCTGGTCACAGGTCAAGAAGGGGTCATTCAAGGTCAAAGGATGAAATTATCTCATTAATTCAGGACAGGAATATTATTTTCTCTTTCTGAACATTTCCAAAAAGTAAATTATGACTTCTCGGTCAAAGGTCAGGAAGAGTCCACTTTGGTCACAATAGCACAAACTACCTCATACTGTAAAACACTATAATTTCGAGGATACTTTATTTCGCAAATTGAAAAAATTACTGCTATTACCGTACTGACGGGTGTAATAGTCCTACCCTTTTTTTACCCCAAAATATACGTAAATTAGGGGGTGGGACTTAAATCGGGTGCCCATGTGTGCATGAAAATTAAAATCTAGATTTTACAATTTGAACTAACAAATTTTAGTAACAAAACACAATGAAATACAGGCATTATTTTGCTCACGAGTCACGATAGATTTCATAATTGTTTACATCTTCTTACGATCGCGCGCCATTTTGTTATGATTCCTTGTATCCGTGGTGCACCACTAGTTTTATTCCAAGTCATTTTTATTGGCTCCTTTTCGTAACACTCGGCGGCACAAGAACAAGACAAGCATCAGAAGTGACGTCGTGATTAAACATTCTCTGACTTGCGCAGAAATCCGCCATTTTGTTAATTTTAAACCGACAACAAAATTCTGCGCACCTACGTGTAAAGCAATGGCAAATTTGACTCTAACAAAAACAAAATATTAACTGCCGATACTTCAGGATTTATCATATTTTTTCTAGTTATTTGAAGATGAAACTCTATCTTTGTTGGTTTGGCTTTGATGGTATGTGATCAAATATCAAGTAGGGAATCTTTTTGCATCAGTTTTTGCTACATATTTGTGCAGTAGCATTGCAAATCTTCAAAAGTGTGTCGCATTTCGAGATCCTACGCCAGTTAAATAGAATGCTACACTTGGTTTTATGCATACTGCAGGTTATCGCTGTGATATACTTGTTTGTAAACTTATACAATAAAAGACACTTCAGACATATAAATACTTGATAACTTCTGGTTGTATTAAGCCACGGTTTTCGTACACGTGTGCAACGGACAGGCTGGTATAAACATCTGTGCAGTTGTATGGTATGGGCGTATTGATGTCACAGGAGTGGGGTGTGGACCGGGTCTAGTGTTGGGCTTATTGATGTGAGGACACTACATCCCTCCCAACTTTTATTTAGTGACAACATTGAATTGTTTTCTTTATATAAAACGAACTCGAGGCATTGTTCATGAAGCATTGTAAAACAAACAACATCCACTTTAAAGTTGATTAACTAAAGTCTATAAGACAGCATTTGTGTCTTGCACGATCTGGGCAGCGTCTGTGCCTTTGTTGACAGCGTGTGTGTCTCCACTTAATATTGACAGCGTTTGTGTCCACTTTATAACTTCACTTAATATTGACAGCGTTTGTGTCCACTTTATAACTTTGGATATAACATGATAAACTTTAACATAAACTGAGTTTTTACTTCTTCTTGTTTTTACAACAGCGTTCACTTTCACCACAGCGTTACAATTGACAAACAGTTTCAAAACACATAGGGTTCCTCTACATCATCATCTTGCTCGTCCTGCTTTTCCTCGCCACTTTCAGCACGTTCAGTTTCCACATACTGAGCTATTATGGTATTGACCTGCTCTCCGGCATTTTGTCCTTCAACTTGATTTCGATCAGTGAGTCGGGTCCGGCAAACACGCGAGTAATGGTTAAATTTGCCACAGGTGTTGCATCGCCTACCCTCAGCTGAGCATCTCCCCCGTTGTCGGTATGTGGGTACTCCCCACCACAGTATATGCACTCGTGTGCTTTGTGTGCGGTACCAGAGACGGTGTGTTGACCGCTGCTGTGTGACCTCTGCCTTACTGCGCATACGCTTCCACTCGTAGATAATTCCTCGATGCGAGATTGTGAAAGTTGCATCGACCTGGCTAAGTCCAAAAGCTCGGTCAAGGCCATCTCCTTCTCGAAAGCTTTGCGCCGTACCGCTCCTCTATGCATCCATCAACAACTTGAACTAACAGTTCTCTATCTAAATCTGTGAACTTACAGTTGGCTGCGATTGCTCTTAACCGAGTTACATATGCATCTATCGGTTCACTCTGGCGTTGCTTCGTTCGACGAAACACTATAGTCTCGTATACAATGTTCTTTTTAGGTGTAAAATACTCCGTTAGAGTGTCTGTCGCCTTCTTGTAATCCTTATCTTCGTCCGTCAGGGTTTCAAAAATGTCCTGCACGTCTTCCCCTGCGAAATGAAGGAGCAGTGCACGCTTTCTCTTAGATTCGTTTATATTGAACCCCATCATTGCTCCTTCGAAACGTTTTAGCCATTTTGTCCAGCGGACAGATAGTGCGGTTGGTTCCTCGTGAACGCGAAATGCTGGCAGACTGGGCATGGCCATTTTGCAACGTCGACACTTTAAAATAACAGACCTGTGTTATAAAGGTACACGTGCGATGTTGCGAATACAATAATCCGTATAAGTTCACACACTATAATTCACGCAAAAAGTTCAAAACATCCGTCGTCGCCAATGTGATATACTTGTTTGTAAACGTATACAATAAAAGACACTTCAGACATATAAATACTTGATAACTTCTGGTTGTATTAAGCCACGGTTTTCGTACACGTGTGCAACGGACAGGCTGGTATAAACATCTGTGCAGTTGTATGGTATGGGCGTATTGATGTCACAGGAGTGGGGTGTGGACCGGGTCTAGTGTTGGGCTTATTGATGTGAGGACACTACAATCGCGGGGATGATTTCTACTCCCAGACCCTCACGGAGTGCGGGATGATACGGGTACCCGTTATATGCACGTATAGAATGATCTGTTTCACGTAAGAGAAATTGCTTGGGGATAACTCATGCCTACTTTTAATAAAGTTCAATGATGTTTGTGTCCGGCTGAGTTACTGAAAGTAATTTTTCTAAGACTTGTACACTACTTTTTACCCCTGGGACTTCAGACAGTGCCCATTCTAGTCTGAGATATAAGCTCAATTAGAAGGGGGGGCCTTAAATCGAGTATGGGACTATACACGCGTCAGTACCGTATAACAGGCATTTCATTTCGCGAATCTGGACATTTTACTGTAACTTTCAATACAAAATTGTCAGTTTCGCGGGTGTTTAATTTCGGGAATCCACATCCCTCGCGAAATTCGCAAAATTAAATCCCTCACGAATTTAAGTGGTTTTACAGTATATCACAACTTGATGGGAAAGAAAAATACATTATAGGACCAAAGTTCCAGTTGAAAGTCAGCTGAGCTGATATTTGGATCACTCAAAAACATGGGTAAGTACAATAAAAGCATTCCAATTTGAAAACCTCAATGGAAAAAGCACAGTTTAAGGGCCAGGTAGGTGGGTACATTCATATTGAAATTGTTCTATTATGTCGCCTCATGTTCCCAAAATCTAGAAAACAAATAAGTTATTAACAATTTTCAAGGCATGGTGAGAAATTGCTAGATAAACTCACTTTTCAAAAAAATATCATTGGGTGGGTAAGTGGTGGTGGAAGATCAAGTATGCACTGAAATGTAATAAATATAATATGGTTTGTTTTGACAGAAATTTTGATAGCTGATTTTAATATGTTTTTGGACAAAATTGAGCCTTAATGCAAATTGAATAGCCAAGCCATTCTTGGGGTATTGTCAACCATCAATACTATAGAGAGCAATTTCCAGGGGTGTATATCATGGGAACGGAAAACGCATTGGTTGAAAACAACTCACTCTAAAATGAAATACTAAGTAGACAAGCGTTATTTTCCACTGGTCAACTGAAAATAACCTGGGTTCACACCAAATTTCCATCGTTAGCCAAGAGAAAAAAGTTTTGATGGGGGTGGGGTAGGGGTTGACTAATATCAATTAACTTGACTTTTTGCCCAATAACCTGCCCTAAAATTGAGGAAATACATTAAATTGACTTACTTGACTTGACTGAATGTGACTTGAGGTTATTGGTTTTAGTTCACTTGTGACTTGAGGTTTATTGCCCTTGTCACAACACTCCCAGGAGATACGTTTCCCACTAAACCTCAGATTAGATGGAAGTGTTTCATTCATACAATTTAGTATTTTTAAATTGTGAAAAAAAGAGTAAAATAATTGCAGGAATTTTTACAATATTTTGTTTTCAGTGCTAATTTAAGTTGAAATGCACCCAAATACTGGAAAACACTATAATTTTGCAGCTACTTTATTCCGCTAATTTAAAATTACTGCTATTTTAGCGGGCATTTAATTTTGCGAATCTGGAAATGTTACTGGTACTTTCAATGCAAAATAAACAGTTTCGTGTGTGTTTTTTCAAAATTAAATCCCTTGCAAAATTACCGCCCCCCCCCCCCCCCCCCCCGCCCCCCAATGTAATGGTTTTACAGTACTGCACTATACTATCAAACGATCAAGTATCACCTCACAACAACAATGCTACAGAAATCTCTGGGAATTTATGAGCAAAGTCTCACTCCCGATATGTACCACCTCTCGGATAGGGATCAGTACTTTAGTCAGCGGGGTGAGGATTTAGGGGTATAAAGGTTAAGGGTTGGGATTATACATTACAGCTCACGATGATAACATCAACATGACAGAGTGACTGATACCATAGTACTGAAATATTAAGTGGTATGAATTGAGCAGCCAAGGAAATTTATCAATGCATTCAGGACACTTTATCCAAAAGTTTTCTTATAAGAAAGCTCTTTAACTTTTGATTTTTCACTTAAAAATGTTGTTAAATCAAATGAATAAATAGTACTAACAGGTAAACAAAATTGTTAAATGGTTATTCATAACTTTTGAAAATGTGCGTACCACCGCGCTTCCACTCAAATTGATCGTTACATGGAAACGCGAACGCACAGCGCAGGTTATTGATATATTGCCAAGACCTCCAAAATGTACTTGTACGCGCACCAATGACCTGGGGGCGGGGCGTTTTGTGTGACGTTGTGCATGGTAACAAGAGGCAGATGTTTGCGAGTGGGGCCCTGAACATGGATACACGCGACACGACTACTCGCGGCTGTACTTTCAACAATAAATACTACATTGAAAACACAACAAAACACCATTTTTATATCGTTGTAAAATGTCAATGATGAACGGCAAATTTGGTCTGCATGATTTGAATAACTGGCGTGTGTTTGTACCACCAGCGCGGCAGCTAGCCTGCCCTACAGATACTGACTGGTGGTATACTGGACAGCAGCGAGCGCAGACTCGGTGAAATTTTGTAAGCTTCATCATGGACCCCAAATGACACAAGTGACGAGCGAGGACGTACAATGTATGTCATAGCGACTGTAAGTTAAACATCGCTCTGACGTTGCGTGTCTGTCTCAGTCTCACCGGCAAACACGGCCGTATCAAGCATCAGTGAAATAAATCTTGATTACAGGGCTAACAAACTAGTATAAAATTTGACTGGGGACGCAAAAAAAAACCCCATGATAAACAGCCTAGTACAGAACAGGAATCTGTTGCATCAAAGGTGACTTTATAAATGTTTCAATTCAAGAAACGTATTCAAAATCGAAGTCAGGCGTCATCCATTTTTGTTGTAAAACCGAAACTGACAAGATTAAAAAATGTTAGGCTAAATTAACTAGGCCTACGTACGAGCCTACTCCTAGCTAGGCCTATGATAGCCCCGTGACGGTCTACGACACATGACAACCCATTTAATTTTTGTCAAAGCTTGACATACACTGACACTGCAACTATTAATAATAATTAGGGCAAGACAACATACTTTTGTTTGTCAAAAAGACTCACGATGTAGGTCTAGGCCATCAATCATTACTCACCGAATAACGTCGTCTCTAAACAAGCAGACAAAGAATGGAATCGTACAACACGATTTAGCTGCGATTTTGATTATATTTCCCCATCAATTGACCATAAACATAAGAAGGTTGTTGAAGTGATTCGACTTTGATCCATGGATCCATGATTATGATGAGACCATCATGATCCCGATCATGATCATTTGCATTGACTTTTTCAATGATGATGAATAAGCTTACAAAAATAGCTTCAAAAACTTATTCGTACGGTAGATCTGAGACGAAATATTCATCCAGGGTATGAAGTCATATTTCATATAATATTATTTCTAATCGGCAAAATTGATCTTTCCTGCTTCTGAATTCTTTACAGGATCGGCGAATGAAGAAACTTCTGTTGATTGTTTATTTATTTTCCGTGCTTGTTTGCAAATCAAAAACTAAATTAATGTGTGGCCCTGAACATGCATAATATTTGCCGAACTGTGATTGGTCTATCTCATAATCGTTCTTTATAACAGCTTCTCCGCTATTGGTCAATCCAGAGAAAACAATGACGTAGTGGGGAATCCCCTAGATTGCCCTAGATTGCTCCATTATTCAATGGGGTGGTGTTTATTTACCTCAGGGGGAAATGACACATAAATACGAACTCCAAAGTCAAAATATAAACCTTTAGCATGTTTAGAATAACTTAATATTACAATTTGGATGCTAATCAACATTGAATGACAGTTATGAATAAGATTGGTGACTTTGTATACGGACTATTCTAAGGTTCTTGTTTGAAATCGCTGACTTTGTTTTGGTACCTCGGGATTGCCCCGCCCCCTCGGGGCAATCCCGAGGTACCAAAACAAAGTCAGCGATTTCAAACAAGAACCTTAGAATAGTCCGTACGCAGTCACCAACCTTAAATTAAATGATCTTTAAACTGGGTGGCACTAGCTTTGAGTTTTGTTCAGTTTTCAAATTCTACCCATTTTGCAATTCTTAATAACAATTGTATACAATGTAACCATTGTTATTAAAGAATATTCAAATTGACATTTGTGACATTTTACCAACAGAAACACTGGGTATTGTCATTATTTCTCCTATAGCAATACCATGCAATTTTAAGAGCGTCCCTTTGTTAACCCTAACTCCCCTGACATGTTTTTGAAAATTAACTAACAGGAGAGAAAAACCGGGTCATATTTTTTTGGAAAATCACTCTTCGCCAGCCCCGGGGATCGAACCCGGGCCACCAGCGTGGAAGTCGGACAACTAACTGATTGCGCTAATGGGTCAGCTCAAAAAGTAGACTTTTTCGCGACCATTTGATAGCCCACCGGTCTCCCCGGATCGTGGCACGAGATAGAGCCATCAAGGATGTGCTACCAGCAGCTGCTATCAGTGTAGTTATTTGTTGTGCCCAGGAAGGTGTAGGGTTAATAATTGTTATTATTGCATCTATATCAAAACAAAAAAGAGCATCCATTTCATGAACTGTTATTACATTACTTCATCTATATCAAAACTATCAAAACTATCAAAACTATGCAATTTAAAGAGAGTGTGTCCCTTTAATCTAAGGTTAGATCATGAACTTTTCCCTCTAGACTATGTGTCAGCTTGTGGCACCAACATGATTAGGGGTATATTGTTCATTGGAACATACAGCTGAAATGATGCAGCAATGATCAAGATATAAATACATGTATAACCTTGTTACTAATGCAATAGGAGTTCAGTCCGGCATTAAAGGGACATATATATGTACACCTCAACCGCACATTATTTATAGACTATTGGTCTGATGCCCTCCATGTTTGCAAGCATTAACAACTTTATTTTCAGTAAATATTAGCAAATGAAGTCAATATCAAAACTCTGGTAATACGCAAGTTGAATGGATACAAAATTGTGCGAGGGTGGTTCTTGGTTGATAGGTGCATTTTTTTCTTTAAGGCGAGTTCCCGAATATTGATCCACAACTCAAGATTTTTGCACATTCTTACGATAAGCATCCAACATAGCATCCAACAGATTCCCCAAAACACAACGTTGTAACTAGCATATTAGTGAGTGACAGGTATATTTATAAGGAAAGGAGCAAGTTTAACTACCTTTACCTAAAATGAGCTTATTCTTGCAACCATTCAGAGACTTTTTCATTTTAAATGGTGAGCTCCAGCGATAACATCATCTGCTTAGTCAATCAAGTTAGTGGTGGGTTCCAAAAGAGAGTGGTAGGCACTCCCACCCATTACCGCCCACTGTAGCTACAACCCTGCACAACTATATTTTGATAGATTTAATTTGCAAGCATGATTCATAGTAAAAAAATGTGAATAAAAACCACAAGAAATCTTGAGAAAAACAAAAACAACAAAATGAAACAAAAATCAAATAAAAAACATTCATACACTCTTAATAGTATCGAACCAATCAGAAAGCAGGAAACTAGAATACTTGGAGTGCATTGAAAGTGTCTCGCATTGCTTTGATTCGCTGTTCAGGCAGCCCGGGTTCGCCAATTTTTCTGCGGGTATTAGCAAACTTGCTAACATGTTTTTATTCGTTATTAAAGAGATTAAAAGTATGCACAGAATTGTGAATTTCTATTTGTATAGTGTCGTGTATGAATTAGGTCAATACACACGTATGTTTTTCTCTTGAAAAATTAAACAAATTAATGCACTTGCCCAAAGGTTGATATGCTCACAATAGCACTCCCCCTGCCGGATCGTGCCATTATTCACACATCAACATCAGCGCGTGTGCATTGATTTGTCCAATTACTCTCGAAACAAAACATACGCATTTATTGACCTATACTCCATAAAATGACAACTATAAATATACCTGTGTAACATTTATAGTGCATCACCCCTTGCCAATCATTAAACTGAGGCACACCCTGTAGGTCTACATACATGTTTCCAACCGTGCTAACTATCCATTCCATCCCTGATAAATGTCACGTAGCATACATATCCAGACATACAAACATAATTCTTGATATTATACCTTGATGTTCTGAATTATTGGCACGCACATGTACAAACAAACATTATATACCGGTGCTTCAACTTAATAAATAATTTGAATAGTTAATTATCCAGCCTGAATGAGGGGGTGTAGTTGGTATAAAACATAGATCATGGATAGCACATTTGGGTGGAAACTACAAGGAACACTTGGTATATCAATTTTTGAGTGAGTTTTAGATAAATCAAAATCAAAAAGTTTCTGCATACTTTGAGTTGATTTTGCCTCATAATAGCAGAAGAGCGGGTATGACGATTCTTTTGGACTCACACATTTACAATTTATGGAAAAGATAAAAAACTGCTTACTTTGGAATTGATTTTCTGACACCAATGGTTTTAAAATGACAATATTTAGTTTTAGCTTAAAAATAAGAAGTAATGTAGAATTATTCAAAAGAAATTCATATTACTTGCCATAAATTTCATGCACCTGAAATTAATTCTATCTATCTAGGAGAAATGTAGGGAATTGGATTATCAAACTCTACCAACATATTTACACTCCCTTGAATATCTACAGAGGAGGAATGAGGAATGAGAGACTCATCTCCTACATGCATACCATACTGTTTATACATCAAAAGTGTTATTTCCATGGTAATGCACTTTCTGAGTAGCTTATCCATGCATTGATACATTCTTTAAGTCATGATACATACACAACCAGCTTCTTCTTATAAAGTGCCCCGTGTGTGTGCTCATCATGTAGAAAGTACCATCATCATCATACACTGTATCAACTATTCTTGTAAAATAATTTTGAATTTGATTAATATTTCATTTATTACTGCTATTATTGATATCATGTTAAAAAACCAATTCTTGTAATTATTGTAACTTATGGGTGCCATCTTCCTCAAGTTTTAGATGGCATCCACTGTCCACATCTCTTGTATATAGTACTCATATGTCATTTATATCATAACATTGGTATTGAGTTTGTATGGAGATGGAAGCAAATAAGACTGAAACTGAAAGCATAGGATAGATGAGGTGCATGTGGAATAACCCCACGGCATTGCTAGGTATGTACAGCACTATTAACAGTCCTCAGTAGGTGGAGGGGGAGGGTGGAGGAGGCGGAAAGGAAATGAGGAGGGGAATGACAGAGAGGAGGGGGAGTGCAAGAGGGAGAAGACAAAGGGGAGGAGCGCAAGGGAGAGGAGAGCAAGGGGAGCAGCACTTAGGTCAGAATTGTGAGTGTCAACTTAGGTTTCAAAGGTTAGGCCTTCAGAATGGACATTTTGTGAAACAGATTTTTAAGAATTGACTTTTCCCAAAAAAAGAAGTGTCTAATCGGAATTTTGAATGTTTTCACAATGAACAGAGGATGGTGAAAAACAGAAAGGTGTCTTCAGATCAACACATACTTATAACCATTTCCAATGACCGCGCACCCCTCTTTTTGTCCTGGTATACTAAATCAACCTTCTTTCGTGCAGCCTTTTCTTGTGTTGTGCACTGGTATTCGTCATTGAACACGTGTAGACATCCACGACTGGATGAATTACACGACTCGTGTAATGTGATAATAAGCTGAGATCACTTAAATGGGATCTGACATCATTACATAGAGGAAGATGAAAATACATGTGCCCTACATTTGTAATTGGTGTTAACTTACTGTGTCAGAAGACCATGTGTACTTCCAATGCATGTTATAGCACTAGTGCAGGTTTTAAAATACCAGGTAGGCATGTGAATAAGACTATTAGGTCATGGACGGTAAAATGATTAGGTTGATCATTAATACGGGTCCTATATAATATCTGTTATCGAAAAAATGTAGCTTTTTTGCGAGTCCTGGAGCTCATACATGGTACCTCCATAACGTACCTGCATGGATGGTCATTTGTTCAAATCATACTCCAGCCAAAGACAAGCATGAACAGGACAATACCAATCACTTTAATCATATCGAGGGCTCAGAAACACAAGGCCTCATCTCCATTTTTTTCAAAACTATGATTTTGGTATCAAATTTGTCAGAAAGAAATTCTCTTTCCAGTAACACAGCCAGCCTTATCTCCATAACACAACCCCTTTCAAAGCTATAGCCAGTATCACAAGGCCTCATCTCCATTTCCCCAATGTGTTTAAAAATCTTCAAAAGTCTTTTTCTCAAAATGGTCAAAATGGAGATAAGGCCTTGTGGTTCAGAGCCCTTGAAATATTAGTTTAGCATGTGATTGGCATTGTAATTCTATAGCATTTATGCATTTTAGAGGATTGATTGAACCAATGATCTGTCGTTTTTAGGTTGCACAAACTCCCTATGGGCCGACATGACAGTATTACATCTTACGTGTGGAATCGTGGATACACCGTACGAGAATCTTCCTATGCTTATTAGCCCAAAATACCCTCCCAACATTTCTGACACATATTGCCTTTCATGTTTGTATATGCAGCTCTAATTTTGAGGGCTTAAATGATCATTTTGTGGAGATTTGCCAATTTGATAGCCACACATCTACATCGCCTTCACTTGACATACTTTGAAATCCATATCCATAACCCACAAACATACAACTTTAGCGCCTGGCCAAACATGAGTTTCTCTATCGAAAGCTGCAGTAATAGCACTCTTCAACATTCAAAAACAAAAAAGGCAGATTGGTTGCCCTTTAAAACCAAGCACACCTCTGATAAACATCACATCTAATCTTTTATCAGTATTATATGCAACATGTTGTCAAGCTTGGTCATTTCATCAGGTCCTAAATAGAGTACTGTAAAAGTGGTAATTTTCGCGTGATTACATTTTCGCGCTTTGCAGACTTTCAGCCATTTCGCTTGTTTTTAAATTCGCGATTTGAAAGTTCATTACATAGACTTATACACAAAATAAATATGTTCGCATGTTTTTTTCTTCAAGGTAGCTGTTTGGAGTGCGAAAAATTAACGCAGCGCAAAAATGTCCACGTTTACAGTATAGTAAATTAAATTTTCCCAGGTCCCACATTGCACATTATTATTTATATCCATGGACATGATTTGTGTACAGAATACATACGGCTGGTTTAAAAAACCAATGTGGGAGGGAAGTCACGAATCCACACTAATAATCGAGCACGGGGGCGACTATTATTGACATAGCATACAATGTGGTGTTATCATTCATCACTTGATTAGATTGCGTTTTACGTGAATTTTTTTTCTTCTTTCATTTTATTTATTAGGCAAGTCTCTATATTCTCCCACCTTTTTTGCCCAAGAATTTAAGCCATACTATTCAAATCAAGAGACGTTTGGGAGGAAAAAAACACTAATACTGGGCTAATACTGTGTTGGTTCTAACTGTATAACCACAGAACAAAATATTGATGGCTTTAAAAGCAAAGCTGTCAAATTGTGTCTATTTGAAAAGTACTTCACCTCATTACTAATATTTGACCCCAAAAATATTAGATGACAATTAAGATGGTCTCAGAACATTCTAAGTAATGTCAAATGCAAATTCCATTTAATGAAATGCAAATCTATGAGATAATTCATACATGTTTTCTTACATTTTGGTACTGTTTTTAACATTTTTGTCATTAAACATCAAAACAAAACAAACACTTATGCGCCAAAAACGTGATTCTATAGCTTCATGCACACAAGTCTGAGACCACAATTAATAACCTAATTTTCTATTTTAGCACTGCTTCTAACATTTTGTTACTGAAAAATCAAAACAAAAGCAAACACTTATAAATGTGTCAAAATGTATTTCTATGATGCACAAACATATTTTTGCCAAATTTGGCTCTATATGGACTAAATCCCCCTTGTGCACTTGATGTCAATAGATACATTTATTTTCATGGTCACAGTCCATTGCAATATGCATCAAATAAGAATTGCTGTTTTTATGCATCAATTAATTAATACGAGGTGTTACAGTTGCGGTCACTGGACTTTAGTAATCAATTTTCATTTATTTTAAGTGTCTATGGCACATTGATTAGTGTTATTATCCCAAATAGATTGATTAATGGGATATTGATTGCTCATTTGGTAACAAGCACTTCTAAACGTAAATATTTTCATAACACACAGCGAATTAATTTATATTTTCATATTTTCAACCAGGAAAATGTAAGCACTATACAAATAGCCTTCAGTGGCATCAGAGCATTCCACGCAACTAAATAGATTGCCTATATTTTTACATGTTAAAGGGTGTTACAAAACATCAATTTTTTCGCTTATAAAGCGACTGGATTCTTAAACTTAACAATTTTCTTCAAGGTTATGATATTTGTAATCATTGAAGTACAACATTTATATAGGGTTACCCTGAAAGTTTTGAGAAATGAGCCTCCGATTTTGGATGGCTGGGGTATCGCTCTCATTTATCATTAAAAAAATGGGCAGTGTTGACAGAGTATATACAATCAAAATAACCCAAAAACCTACAAAATGGACTGAAAAGATCTCTTTTTGCCCTGTGGTAATAGATATTAGTCCTAAAATCGGGATTAGATTCCAACTTTAATCATTTTAGGGCAATATGTACCTTTCCTGATTACTAATGATTATGCTTATGATTATACTTATGATTATACAATCATTTAGTGGTGTGGAATCTTTAAGGACAATTGTGTTTAATTTTATTGTTTTTACTTTCAATTTCAATCCTCACGATGACATCAAAACTATTATTTTGCAAAAAAACTAATTAGCTACACATGATTTTTTTAACATTTCAAATCAGAGCCAAGCTTGGCCTACATGTACTCCTTAAATATATACTATCTACTGAAGACAGCAAACTGTCAAAATCTAACCTGGCCTTTTTGGGTCATGCCAATTAATTTGGTTAGGACTACAGGTGGTAAGAGGAATTAAAAGTGTCCATTTTAGCCAATCTAATATCAGTGTACATCTTTCCACTTGCTTTTATATTGTTTACTTACAACAAAATTGAGCTCTGTGTTAATTTAGTGTGCAACACCATGGAATATGATTAGGTTGCATATTTATGCCGAGTCACATAAAACATGTTCATGAAAATAATTTAGGCTAGTATTAGAATAAGCTTCAAAATTCAATGCCCACCTATAATTGCTGAGGCAGTGTAGCATGTTATGCACGTTTACATCATTACTTCTAGGACGAATTGAAGCACATTATAAGTGGCATTATAATCATAAGTACTTTGTTTTTATTATCCCTTTATGTTAATTTCTGACAATTAAATGACAGTGAACCAGACTTATAATCAACCTCTCTATTAGTATTACCACATGATTACCCTATTTTAGTTTGATGGAACTATAACAGGGAATATTTATAAGGGATATATGTAATCTTTGATTATTCCGGGAATAATAAAAGATTAAATATCCTTTTATGCTGTATGTATGCCCAAGGACTAATATTAAAATTGCTATAGGATTATCCTGTCTGAAGGTAAAAGAAAGGAAATAGCTATTGGTGTTACCATTGTTGATACGGGATATTAAGTATTATGCTGTCTATGGTATATATTGCATCACATTGCTAATCAGCAGTGTCACATTCACTGAGTCATATTTGTTAACGAGAGAGGTGCTGTGGATAGATACTCATACAGGCTTTGCCAGGATTGGATAGTAGTTTAGGCTAGAATAAAAAAATCTTTTGTCTCAAAGCTCTTCAGTTTTTCAAAATATATGCAGAATGCGGATTTTTAAAGTTTTAATTATTTATTTTTTAAAATATAAAATATTGAAATCCTTGTAAAAGTGACCTTTTTGTATTTAAAATGATGTGATCAATGAAAATCTGAAAAATCTGTGAAATGTTGGGATTTTTTTTACTATTTAAAAAATATATATTAAAAAAAAAAAAAAAAAAAAAAAAAAAAAAAAAAAAAAAAAAAAAAAATCTTCTTCTTATCCGCATCAATAAACTAACGCGCACAGGAGTTTTGAGACAAATCATTTTTAATATAGCCTTATAGGCCACAAGGCCACATAAATTGTAAGCAAGTATGGATTGGATAACTATGACATCATCTGAGACGTCTCAGGACAACATTTTGGATATCATGTACTGGTTATATGATTGGATTAAGCAGAAAGTACCAACTTTTTGCTGATATTAAAAGCTCCAATTTAACTTAATCCCCTGCTAGTATTATTGAATATTACAATTAATTTAAGGCATCATTGGAGTAATAATGTCTGTTGAGTTGAGTTGCAATAACAATAAAGAACATTGATATAACGGATAAACACAACAAATCCTTGAGCGTCTAAATATTATTTTTGAACTTATTATTTTTTAAGCTAGCCATCCTAGTCTTATAGTGGAACCTTTAATATAGACAATCATAGCTAAATTGAAAATATGTTGCTGGTGTTTTATCAAATCATATACATGTATATAATCAGTTGGTAACAAGGTTCGAACACTTTAAATTCATATTCCATTAACCCCATTCCAGCACCAGAGTAAAAGCCACCATTAACAATTCTACACAAAGGTTCAGTGCGTGTGGATTGAGCTTGAGGAAAACTGCATGCTTATCTGAAGCAGTGCATGGATCACGCAGTACGCAAATGCTACGCTAAATTACTAAAGGATTGGTGCTTTTGTTGTTGTTGTTGTTGTTGGGCAGGAAAATCTTCAAGTTTGTTTTAAGCCCTGTATAATGTCCATGCCTATACTAACTTCATCTTCCTCTGTGCAGCAACATCTGAGCATATTAAAGCAAGCAGACTGTCATTAAAGGGGCATTGAGAGATACGTATGTATGGGAGTGCGCTGTCAATTATCCTGGAAATCAGTTTTTTGCATCAAAGTAATACTTAGGCATATACTAACTACCATCTGAAACAGTTTACCAACATTTGCCGTTTATCATATAAAATTTCATGATTTTCTTAGTTTCGATATAATCATATCGAAACTAGGTGCTGAATTAGGAAGTTATGCGATCGTTTTACATGCATACTTTCGCGGCAAATCTCAACCCGGAAGTGCTGTTATTTGCTTAATTTGAATGAAGGCGATGTCGGCATTGTATGACATTTTGGATTTGGGCTATGTTGCTGATTATCTTTCCGTTATTTGCTCATTTAGTTTATCGATACATCTCTCAATGCCCCTTTAAACTCATAATCCTAATGATGCCCTAGTTTATAAATCTTCAGTACTTGTGTGTAATACTGTATCAATTAATACTGGAATATAATCAGACATCACTGCACAGAGGTATGTGGCACATTTGCCACCTCATAACACAATTGTTCACGCAAGTGTTCGAATTTGCCTTGGATTGCCTGGGTAAATAAACAAACGCACTAGAGTCATGCATGCACACGATAAAAAGAAGCAAACACTAGATACGCTCTGACGTGATTGCACAGTGAATGATTAAACATGTATGATATGAGACGATAACAAACATCCAATTCCATAGAAAAAAGCTCCTCCTTAATAATGACTTTTATATGCCATGTGGCAATCTATTGTTTGGAATGTAGCAAATCAATAAATGAATCTAGGTGCACCATCAATCAATATAATGTTGTATCGAGAACATAAGAACAGCATGTATGTATGTATGTAACGAATACAATGTCTTGGGGCATCAATATCGTAAACTGTACGTCAATGTCAGTATAAATTATACAACAAAATTCCTGGAACAAGTGTATATTTAAAAACTAAAAATAATGTATGTCAATGTTCGAACTCTTCAATAAAAACAAAATTATATCAAAGACTGTACATTTATTTAACCACACACATGAAAACACTGTTGTTATATTTACTACTAAAATGTCCATACAAATTCTTTAATACAGACAAACCTTGATCAAATAAAGATTACATGAAAGACCTTACTCATTCATGTAACCATACATAAAAACATGGTTGTCTTAAAAACATGTGAACATTATTTTCACACGAGTGCTTCTCGATTGGCTTTCAAAAGGCAATAGACAAAGATAGTCTAGACTTCTTTGCTATTACTTTTATTAGGTTTGCAATATTTTTGTTTTTTTCTTCATTTTTATACATAAAATGAGTAGATGATCAAGTTATTTTGCTATCAGTAGTAGACAGCAATTCCATACGAGATTAACAAGGAGCAGTTATTTGTATACCCTTTACTCACCTCCACATTTTAATAGGAACACACACAATGGGTATTTCAAAGTAAGGCTGTTAAACAAAGTGTTACATACACCATTGAAAAATATTACAGTTACATCATGAAAGGTGACATATTTGTTTGACAAGGTTTCCTTGTGAGTTAATGACAATGATAACGATGCTATCAGTAGTAGACAGTAAATAAAACATCATTCCCAACATATGTTTGAAAACCACTTTGGATTACACCTGTTTACAGAAGTATATCACACATCATATGACTGTTATACTAATCTGAATACACTACAATTTCTGGCAAAAAATGTCTTTAAGTAATAAGGCAGTGACATATAGCCAAGACATGCTGGTTTGAGCAAATGATGTGTTCATTCTTTTGCATATGATATTAGAAAAACAAAACAAAAACAAAAACCAGACATGGCATACCATCATATATTTTGGCATTGGTAAGATTGATAAATTGCAACGATTGCATCATGCACAGATAATATAGCGCAATATTTGCAATACCAATTCAATTATTTAATGGAAATATAACTGATGCCTTTTGAACATGAATTTACTATTTCATTAACACCCTTCTTAAGTGGTCAGATGAGCAAAATCAGTTTTTGGTAGATTAGGGGATAGTGATCAGACGAGCAAAATCATTTTTAGTAGATTTTGACCGATAAGAGAGTGTACATTTTCGTCAAGGAATAGGAACAAGTATTCATTTTTGGGTGTGGTAAACTCTCTTAGGGGGCAATCTTCACACCCAACACCCCACACCTAAGTGTTGCTTCCACTGCTTTTTTTCACTTCCACAAATCATATAGTGAAACGAAGTGATTGTGACGATTTCCTAATGGCAACAAAAATACTGTGGTTCGGAAGTCACATAGAAATGGTGGTCCCGTGCATCGGAAGAGTAATACCCGAGCATGTTAAAAAGGTTACAGACTCTTTCGTAAAGAGTAGGGGATCATCCCGGTCTGTATCTGTTCACACATCTTACGGATGAGCGCTACGATCTCGAAGTAGCAGAGCTATATAAATGCTTTCATGTATGTATGTATAGATCCATCTACTGTATAGTGGACATTTTTGTGCTTACATATGTTTTTGTGACTTTTCACACTAGAATAGGTGTATGTGATGAAGCTACAAATCACAAATTTAAAAACATGCAAAAAGAGTTTTAAATCGGCAAAGCGTGAACAATTAATTGCGTGAAATGTACCACTTTTACAGTAATACACAGTAGTCATGACAAATCCTTCAATCCTCTTCGAATCAAGTTTGTAGGATTAAGTTTAGTTGTGAATGACGATTTAGTTTCCATTTACATTGCTGTTATCCATGTTAATGTATCAACCAGTTCATCTGTAACACACTATTACTATACTGTTACATTCTCAAGGGTTTAGCGCCAGAATGCTCTATGGGCAAAGGCTGCCCTTTGAAAGGGTGAGTTTTAGTGAGTATACACTGTATACCTTTTAACTATATAACACATGGCAGCTATAATAGATAGTGACTTTTTACATTGCAAAGGTGTTAGTACAAAAAGGGCCTATCTCTTATAGCTGCTTCAAGTCACAATTAGTTGATATGAATTGCTCATCTGCATGTAGACTACCCTACAACATCTGGCAGCTATTGGAGATATGACCTAGTATTGGCTCTTAACTCTAGATATCTATCCATCTGTTCCTGTCTATCTCCCATATCTCCCACTACTCCTATTTCCATTATCCCTCTCCAGACCCGCATTAAGCCATTACATATGGTAGATAACTTAAAATAATATGGTCCCTTCAAATATTTTTGATGGTATCTTTCGCTAATTGGCTTGCCACAAGGACGCCATTCAGTTGAATCATGGCTAACTGATTCATTGCAAAGATATTCAATTTGAATCGATATAACTAAACACTGCATGTGTATGGTAAGTAATCACCAATTTGCGGCACCTTGTATGAATGAATCATATTTTATATAAATAGCCTAAACAGCACTACATCATTACTATCAGCATGAAATGTCATGAAATTCTTGGTCGAAAATACCTTACAGTTTAAAATTATTATTGTTGCTGTACTATAGTTTAATCAGTTCCAAACTGGTGAGAAATATTCAGTTTTTATCTCTCTACGTGAAAAAGAAATCCAAGTGTATGTGCACGATTAAGGGGGGACTTAAAACTTCCTTAAAAGGATGTTTTTTTGGAATTTTGTGAGCGCTGTAATTATTGAACTATGACTCAAATCATAGATTTTACACACCAAATCTATGCTCAAATGTATATAAAAGTATACATTTTTGGAAATGAAATAGGTCAGAGAAAATCACTTTTTTGGTGCTTTTGGTCAAAAACTTCAAAAAATATTAGATTAGATTTTAAAACGTAAATATCGTCCCTAAGTTAGTGTCTTTACATCATAATCTAGCAATTTGGGAATTTTTTACTCAAAATTATTTTTGTTAGCTTTGTTGAACTTTTTTGGATCAAAATCAACATTTTTGGTCAAAAATGATGCAAAATTTGGATTCTCTGATCCATTTCCCAAAAATGTGTACTTTTATATGCATTTGATTAATAGTTAAATAATTTACAGCACTCACAAAATTCAAAAAATCAAGTCAAAAACCTCCTTGAGGCCAAACTCACATGATTCATGATGCATATTGCCATTGTTGCCATCATGCGCTCAGGCGTCCCCCGCTGCTGTAAGGAGGCTTCACCAATTTGGAACTGATCAAACTATAGGTACACATGATCTTGAAGATTCACTCTACCATAACAAAAGTGGTGTCATTCAAAGGTACATTTTCTCCAAAATGTTATAGTATTTGGACCCCTAAAAATTGAAATTTGACAATTTGGAACCCTTAAATTGTGTTGAGATTTGATAGACATGTCCTTGCCATTGCAATCTATTAAGAAAAAATGTTCATCTAATTTACAAGTATCTGCTATCACCTTGGAAAATGTATCTAAAATACCACGAGGATTGCATCAATCATCTATTACTCAGTATCATCTCATGGTATCATATACTTAATGTGAATACTGGATGCAAAAGCTATTGGATAGAAATGTTTGGCATAACAATCCATGTATGTTTTGTGCATGGAACTATAGTTCAGTCGGTTCCAAATTGGCGAACCTGCTTACAGCAGCAAATAAATTCAGAAGAGCGTGCTCGGGCAAAATGTTTGCACGGCGCAATATGGCGCATTGTGAATCATATGCGTGATGCTTGCGTATGCCAAAATAGCATGCACACGCTTGGATTACCTGTAGACATCGGAAATTGATATAGCAATGGGAGACAAAATAGGATAAGAGCAACTCAGCTCCATACCAAGAAGATTTAATTTTCGCAATTTTACACAAAATGCATTACGCAATCATTATAATAATAATACCTTATTATTTTAAAATTATGTCTTCTTGGTATCCAGACTGGGAAGCGAGTGAGGGCCTATGAAGCGAAATTAGTCGAGCAAATTGAAACAAAGGACAAGTTCGCGGGCACCCGGCATTGGAACGTGAGTGGCCAAAGGTAACCATGGGAGCCCAGCAAACTATAAGAGATTAAAAAAACCACATATTTCTCGCCAATTTGGAACTGATTAAACTATAATGCCCCTCTTTGTGAAGCCCAGGAAACTTTCATTATGGATTTGCATATATTTACGGAGAGAATCTAGCTTTATTGAGAACCAATTTAATTCATATTTCAATATATTATCCATACTGATGAACAACATACACAATGAGTTAGGCCTATACCAATTATAGTTTAAACCCAGAATGGCATACCTATTAGCTTTATCGCGAATTGGAAAAAATCAATTGATTATCCTTTTGTGTCGCATTGTGGGATTGAAAAGGGACAAAATTTGAACCCTTTTCTATCCCACAATGCATCAAAAAAGAATAATAATTTGATTTTTTCAATTCGTGATTAAGATCAGGACTAGAAACAGTGAACTATGAGTGAGTATTATAAAATAGTGTACAACTTCTTAATGACTACGTCATTTACCAATCACAGTACAAAGAGGTCATGTACATACTGTATTGGTGGATAAATACTATATATACATTGTATCTAGTGGAGGCGGTATGGTTTAAAGGTAGCAAAATAAACTTGAAGACTTGTAGAATGGAGTACACATCAAATAGATTTCTCATAGAGAGCATGCTGACAGACAGTGAACTATAACAGATGGTATCAAATAGCCTTCTTCTCGACGTCCTGAGACAGCGACATTACTACGTCATGAACTAATCACATATATAATAGACGTCATGCGCATACTGTTGGATATATGCTACGTCTATATTAAAGGCCCAGTAAATGTTTTTGTGATAGAGCATTTTCTTCATGTACACCCAAATTATGGAAGTCTCATATTTGTTCCAATGTGAATATTATGTTTAATTGTATCTGTATGTTATTTTTCATGGTGCTTTTGCACTATGTTCATATTCCATTTATATATTTGCTCATTTTCAAATCACATGCTCATACATTTACTGCTGAGCTTGCCCATTAACAGTTATCAAGCTATCTCACTTACCTACAAGCTCCACAAAAAAAATGTATCTTTACAAAGTGCCAAATTTGTCTGCCTTTAGATGATATCATAAACCTATCCATCTCTACATGAAACCACCACGCACGCTACTCATACAAACTGATCCGATTAATTCACTATTAGCAACACATCTGAAGATGCCGCTAGCCTGATGTACATCAATCTCAATTACAAAGTATGTGTTTTATGTCATATCCAGTAATACAGAGTCGATTTAAAAATGTCATGGTTTAAAGGGGGTTATTGATTATGTTATAAATAGTGCAAAAAGCTTATGTTTCACTAGACGGATATTAGCCTTAAGAAATGAGGGCAAGGTGAGAGCCGGTTTATAATTCATCTTATCAGCCTGGCAAACTGTGATGAATTTTCTTCATCCTGACAATATCCTTTGACACATTTCAGCTTATGTGCATAAATGCCTGTTGACATGAGTCTATTTAAATCAGATAGATAAGATGGAATTGATGGGTAATGCTGTGTATCCACAGCAGTTGAAAAATGAAAAACACAAATTTTTCATGGAATATCATCAAGAGTTTCCTACAAAAATACAAACATTTCCCTGCAGCATTGAAATGTTTGTTCCATTTATGTCTTATGTTTCTTACACCCCCCCCCCCCCATTGACAAATCTCCTGTGAATGTAGTTACCAAATTGCACACAGTGTTCAAGGCATGACAAATGTGCATCTAGTTACTCTAGGCTATTTTGTTATGGTGTGTTTTGCTTTTAAACGTCATGCATGTGCATCATAAGTACAGTCTTATATTCCCAAATCTGAGTCAAATTGCTCAGAAAGGGTGTATCGGAGTCCCACACTTGTTTAAGTCTTTGACTGAATGAAATGCACCATTCAGTTATTATAGGAAACTTTATTTTACTGTGTAGTTGATACATAAACTGGGGCCAAAAGTACATTTTATCCAATAACGCTACTGGTCCAAATGTGTACAGCCGCAGCAAAAGGGTGCAGTTGTTGAGATATGAATCTTTAAATTGAGCTTTCAAATGCTTCAAAATGACACCTTTGGATACTGCTTTCTGATTTTTTGAAGAAAGATTTCTGTTAAATTGTCTTTATTTCTTTGTTTTTTCATGCCTAATTTCATCACTATCTCCAAATGCATTTAAGTAACAACTGCACCCTTTTGATATGACAGTACACAAATAATAGCAGCAAAATTACACTTACACAGATTTGCCCATGGAGCAGGACATGAACTTCCAGCGTGGTAAACCACTTATGGGGATCATTTACTACTTTAACGCTTACAGCATCTTAAGTAAACATGGATACTGATGTCCAAAGTATGCATCAATGAAACAGTGCAATAAAGTGTCATGTTTTAATCATAATTCTTAAACAGCTAAGAAAGTTTAAGCAATCTCATTGGTTCTCAGAGAAATCGGCGACATCTCTATGAGACAATAGAACACGGGGAGGTGAGCTTACGTTTTAACAGCGCGTCCGACCTTCACAATGCGTGGTTTTCACCATAACGCGCACTTCTGCAGTGCGTCTTTAGCGCTTTTCCTGCGTTTATGCCGGCGCTGCGACGCTTACGCATGGTTTACTCATCGCATGTGATTGGATGGAATGTTTGTGGGCTATTCGATCCTAGCAGGGGTAAAAGTTGTCAAATGTGGACAATAAAATGTACTTATTTCTTTGATAAATGTCTAAAGTTAATAAAGTATGATTGTTTAAGAATGAGAATAAAGGTATTGTTTTTAGACCGTACCCGTGTTCTATTGTCTGACATAAATGCGTTCGATAGTATTATTTTTTGCGTAAATAATACTATCGTCCGCATTTATGTCAGACAATAGTGACAAAGTTATTGCGAATAAGTATCTTGCCCAAAGACACACACAAGTTGGCCACAGCGGGGCTAGAACTCACAACCTCATGATCATCAGTCCCGCGCTGTTCCGCTGGACTAAACTTGCATTTTATTATGTCAAGAACCTGATAAGTATCTGGAGCTGTAAATCATCTCCCAGGTCTAGCAGGGGTAATATAATAAACATAAAAAGCAAACTAAGCATAAAAAGGGACTAAGCATATTACTTCTGATCCAAAATTCGCAGGTTGGGAGATCAGATCTGTTATGCTTTAATGGAGCAAAATATCTTCAATACAACTCACCACAATCGTCATCTAGTGAAGGACTTATGTTACCACTATGACCAAGCTCTGGGACGTCTGATGGGTGTACTACAAGCATTCCATGTTGTCTGGCTATCTGCTCTTTACGGGCTGTATTAAAGGAGAGTAACAGAAAGATGAAAAAGATCAATAAACTTATTATTGAGGCAAAAATAATAATGGCAACAAAAATTCATGATACCGTAACATTCTTTGCGAGTGCAAAGTTGCTTCAAAACCATCAGTAAAGATCAATTCATACATAAAGCAGTGAAACAAAAGATTCACAAGGTGAGGTATTTGAAAACATGTTGTTACGGTCACATGACCAAGGTAGAAATCTACCTCCCGAGTTAATAGAGTGAAACCCATATCAAGCCAACTTTAGTTATAAAATATTCTTCATATGTTTATTTCCTAGTCTACAGCATAATTATTAACATTATAAACATGGTATAAAGATATGTGGTTCAAATAACATAACATAAAATAAACTATATACTTAACGCGACCATTGGCCTGTGATGCGGCGGCGGCAAAGGTGTGGCGAAGCAGTAATATCCAGGTTATCGCGATGTGGGCAATTGTTCCTTGTTGGTGGAGATGAGGGTTCATCAAATAGTCGTCTCGAACAGTCTCTCTATAACAGTCTCTCTATGGAGAAGATGATTCGCAAAAGTCACAGCATATCAAAATGCACTCTTCTCAATCACACACGAATCCAAGAATGGATGGGTTAGGCCGACATGGCCCATTACAAACCCAGAGTGTACATTGTACACAATTATAGCTGGCTCCTACAACATAAGGGTTGTTGCAGAGCAGATGACTTGCTGGCTCCTACAACATAAGGGTTGTTGCAGAGCAGATGACTTATATAAATACACACAGCTTATTGAAGGAGTTGCTAACAGCACCTCCTTTCACTTCCACATCTCAATCTAGACTGCCACATCATCTGATACATTTTCCATCTCTTACTTATGCCAACTCACCAATAATCATTACTGTTGCCAACATCATCAATTTCTGGTCTTCCACGTATAGTGTCAGAAGTTCAAGTTCACAGATCCAAATGTCCAAACATCTCCTCTCACAGGTGTCTCAATAAATCACAGGCCAAGGTATGAAGAACGCAGGCTCAATGGTATTATGATTAAGTTTATTATACATAGATTAATTAGATTAGTGAGGGGTTAGGGGTTCATGACACCTCCCCCCTTAAAAGAGAAAGTTTGAGTATGAAGAAAACTTTCGATATTAAACACCATTTGCATAATTACATAACATGAATACAGGTGTTCTTTCTAATTAATCTTGTACACTGATTCTAGAAAGTGCATCAGCAATTACATTGTCTTTTCCCTAAATATGTTTGATCTCTACATTATATTCTTGAAAGATCAAAATCCACCTAAGCAATCTCTGATTCTTATTCTTCATTTTGTGAAGAAAGGTCAGCGGTTTTCACACATGAACTTATTATTACGCCCAAACATTCTCCAGGATGCAATCAGTGACTTCTATACTTTAGTATAGTATATAAGTTGTATTTTGTATATAATATAACTTACATAACAATCATGTGACAAACACGTAAATTAAATTTTAAAATAAAATAATAATGACATAAAACTTGAGTGTCATTTGTAAATATCAAAAATGTGAGTACATAACTTCAGCGAGCCAAAACTTCAAAATAAACTCTTTGGTTATCAGTGGAATACATGGATCTTTTTACTCCCATGACTCAACATTGTAGTTGAAAATATTCTGTTACGATCGCATTCTATATTATATGTATATCCATAATATGATTTGATCAAGGTAGAAATACCTATTACTTCTGTTCCGATCATCTGCTATTTTAGCACACTAATGACCAAGGTAGAAGCTTACCTCATAATCTCATGTTCCGATCTCCTGTTATACTACAATTGACCAAGGTCGATCTACCACCTCATAATTAATAATAGGGTTCACTCGAAGGTGTAACCAAATATAAACAACAACATATAATTACATACAAAACATAACAAATACATGCAGTACTATACATGTATCCATTGTCCTATAATAAGAGTAAGGAAAGCCTTTGGAAAAGGTGAAATCCTAACAATGGTATGAATAATTTATAATGAAAGTATATTTAACTTTCAATCATTAACATGACGTGTCTTAGTATATGAACCAAGCTCAGTGGTCAGTCATACACAAATTAGCTTGATTGGATTGTTATGTCCAATTCAGCGGCTTAAAACAAACATTTCTTAAAAGGCATAAAAGCACAATAAATGTATCAATGGCAAGATTATGCCAATATAGCATGATGTCTTGGTTGATCATTCCAAGTTCAGAGGCTAGTTTTGGTAACGCGTGTCCTGATCAAACGATCCAAACTCAGAGGCACTTTCAGTAAGCTTGTTTTGGTCGTGTGATTCAAGCTCAGAGGCTTTCCAAAAATAATACAAGTTATCTTTTGGCAATTTGGATAATAAAAAAAAGATACTCTTGATTATAATAAGATCTGTCCATAATAGGTGATCTCTAAATTCAAACAACAAGTCCTTTTATAGAAAATATCTATATCTCAAAGTTAAATTTCACCTCGATGCAGGGCTTAATGATACAGCTCAAGCACTCGGCTGGGTTTCATTTTTCCTCTTGAGCATCCAACACTCAGAAATCAAATGACCCTTACTTTTGCAATAGCTACATGTAGGTACAGACTTAGAGGCCCCGTTATTATCATAATGTCCACCCCATTTCTTTTCATTAAAATGTGAGCTGGGGAGCTTATTCTGTCCTGGTATGTTTTGATTAGACTTCCCATGGTCAGGGTTACCTAAATTTAGTACATGTAGTGTGTGGGTGAGTGCATAATCATCAGCACTAGTTGCTGCCAGATTTAGTGATTCTACCTTGGTTTCATCAAGGTGAGTTTTAATGTTAGGGTGAACACAGCCTTTAAACTCCTCTATCAAGATCAACTGTCTCAAGCTCTCAAAATTGCCATTGACCTCTTTTGCCCTTAGCCACCTGTCCAATAGTTGTTCCTTGGTCCTAGCAAATTCTAAATGAGTTTGACCTTCCCCTTTCCTTGTACCCCGAAACTTTTGCCTATACGCTTCTGGTACAAGTTCATACACTCTTAGCACATTTTCTTTGACTAAATCATAATCAGCACTATCTGAAATTGGCATAGCAGAAAATACTTCTCTAGCCTTACCCACAAATACGCTTTGTAAAAGAATAGTCCAGACCTCTTTGGGCCATTTCAAACTAATGGCTATCTTTTCAAAATGTAAAAAATACTGGTCGATTTCGCTTTCTTGAAATTTGGGCACAAATCGAATGTATTTGGTAGCATCAAAGTTACCTTGCTTATGGTTGGAGTTTGACAGTTCTATTTCAGTCTTTTGAATTTCAAGTTTCTCTTTTTCGAGTCTTTCCTTCATTTCTAATTCTTTTTGTCTAAATTCAGCATCTATTTGCAACTTCATTTCAAATTCGTTTTTCTTTACTTCAGCATCTATTGCCTGCTGTTTCTCTTGCAATGCAAATTGTAATTCAAGTTCTTTCAAATGAACCGCCTCGCTCGTACCTTCCAACTTGACTATTTTCTCCAAAACACTTTCATCAAAAAGATTTTCATCTACAAGGATTTGAATGACTTCATTCTTTACCTCTTGTTTGCGCATAGAATATTTCAAACCTGCCTCAAAATGATTTGCAATTGCAAGCAAATCACTTTTCTTCAACTGATCAAACTCCTCCCACTTAGGGTCATCTAAGAATTTTGCTACTTCAAAAACCATGTTGGCATATGTTACTGGTTTCACTTTATATAATTCATTAATCAATTTTTATTTTGTTTGATTAACTACTTCAACTTATTAGCTCGGAAATAATCAATTTTTATTTCTATTGATTAATTAAAGCAACATCCCCTACAAAGAGAATGAGCATTTCCCGGACGAGCCCCCAATTTCTGTTACGGTCACATGACCAAGGTAGAAATCTACCTCCCGAGTTAATAGAGTGAAACCCATATCAAGCCAACTTTAGTTATAAAATATTCTTCATATGTTTATTTCCTAGTCTACAGCATAATTATTAACATTATAAACATGGTATAAAGATATGTGGTTCAAATAACATAACATAAAATAAACTATATACTTAACGCGACCATTGGCCTGTGATGCGGCGGCGGCAAAGGTGTGGCGAAGCAGTAATATCCAGGTTATCGCGATGTGGGCAATTGTTCCTTGTTGGTGGAGATGAGGGTTCATCAAATAGTCGTCTCGAACAGTCTCTCTATAACAGTCTCTCTATGGAGAAGATGATTCGCAAAAGTCACAGCATATCAAAATGCACTCTTCTCAATCACACACGAATCCAAGAATGGATGGGTTAGGCCGACATGGCCCATTACAAACCCAGAGTGTACATTGTACACAATTATAGCTGGCTCCTACAACATAAGGGTTGTTGCAGAGCAGATGACTTGCTGGCTCCTACAACATAAGGGTTGTTGCAGAGCAGATGACTTATATAAATACACACAGCTTATTGAAGGAGTTGCTAACAGCACCTCCTTTCACTTCCACATCTCAATCTAGACTGCCACATCATCTGATACATTTTCCATCTCTTACTTATGCCAACTCACCAATAATCATTACTGTTGCCAACATCATCAATTTCTGGTCTTCCACGTATAGTGTCAGAAGTTCAAGTTCACAGATCCAAATGTCCAAACATCTCCTCTCACAGGTGTCTCAATAAATCACAGGCCAAGGTATGAAGAACGCAGGCTCAATGGTATTATGATTAAGTTTATTATACATAGATTAATTAGATTAGTGAGGGGTTAGGGGTTCATGACAATGTCATCAAAGATCAGTTAAGATTTTGTGAAGGTTAAAGATATTAGTCCAAGATGTGGTAATGACGTATCCGAGGCTAACTGGTACATCACAGGAGGAAACTTTCACACCTGGATACTGGGCCTGTGTCATCACCCATGACAGTCTATGAAGAGTTGTTCAGAGGTATGACCATGGCTATCATAATCAATTTACCTTTCTCTGTGCAGTGAAGGTGTATGACTGGCGATTCTCAAATGGTTATAATAAGCCATCACATGAACAATTGACAGATCAGTTTTTGAATGAAGCTTACCCACATTGAAACTCTGGTATGACTGTGTTAACATTTCTGTCATTTCAATAGTCAACAAATAAAACAAACCTTATTTACTTGAAATGAAATGAGGTCATCCAAAAACTGATTTAGCTAGTCCCATTTGGCACTATCTCGTTCAATTCCAATAGCATACGAGATGTGATGTAAATGATAACCTCATAGCAGTAATGCGGTTAATCACAATAAGCTTGGTGGCTATTACTCTAATAACCTGTAAGACATTACAATACTGTTTTGTGAGAATCCCCTTGGTACTGCAAGGTATTAGAGGTAGTGGGGGAATTTATTGTGGTACGTCAAGTGTCATGGGCTGAATGCAAGGGAGTCGTGAGTGCATTTTTGTAAAATAATAAACCAGTTTTATTATGTTTATACTTCATAAATGTAAGATGATGTAAGCATAAATAGAATCTTCAACCTTAATACATTAAAAAGAGAAATCGAAATTGCATTAAACCAATAAAATTGAGAAATGAAAATTGCTGCTCACACAAATATTACAAACACAACTTTTTGATTATGAAAGGCAATGATGAAGTCAAAATTATTCTCTTCAGCAAAAAGAATTTTGATATTTGAACAGTTAAAATTCCAACCAAAGTGTGAGGCCCAGGAATTTCTTTTTTTAAAACCACTGGACTCACAAATCAGAATTTATTCTGGTCTCATTGCTTCAAAAAAGAGACATGGGCATTATGTTTCTTCGAAAACAGGACCTCACCCTTAAACACACTTTTCAATGCATGTTGCTTATTACATATAGAAATCTTAACTTATGATACGTAATTAATTTATCAGAGATAATAATTAGAATATGGCATCCTCATCACAAATAGACATTCCGAATATATATCTTTATAGATGTCTTCCACATATTCCCCTTATATCTATAATTCAGTGACGAGCAAAACGCCCACTGTCACATTGAACTATCCTAGCACGTTCGTACACACATAACAAATCACGTCGTATTAAAATTGATCCCTTGCTGAAACTTGCTGCTATAATTATATCCTGTGGCAGTTTGGGGATTCCCCAAAGATGTCAAACCAGACACAGTCTGTGCATTGACTTAAATAAGGTGTGGATGATACGGCGTAATCAGGCAATCCCCTGACGATGCAATGGTGAATTGGTTTGATGGAAACAACATGTTAGCTATTGGATATACTTTCTCTTTACACACAGGAAGTGAGGATGGGGGTAATACTAAGTTTAAAGAATTCTTGAACCGTTTCTTTCGGATATTTGTAAGTAGAACAGGTGACTAAAACCACATATATTATTATGTAAAGATTGTATCAAAAAGGAGTTACAAGAGTATGGTCTGAAAAAAACCCCTCTGTGGATCACACATATATAAAGCCTAAAGGGTGGGGTTACACAATTTGTTTTTTGGAAAGAGATGTACCACTTGAGCTCTGAAATTCTCACTCATCACCCCTATTTAAGGGGAGGGGGGGGGGGACCTCAAAATCAATTTATTTGACCAGGGATATCATTGGCTTTTGTGATTTCATTTGACCAAGGATGTCTGTCATTGGCTTTTGAGATTTTCACAAATTAAGAACTTTAAAAAAATTGAGCAAAAAATGTTGCCCAGATCATCCCTCATCCCTGTTTACTATGCATATATGCAAGTATTCAAGTTCCAACCACAAAAAAAAAAATTCCAACCATGATTGCCATCAGGTCTTTTTATGCTCAACACGCTTCAATCATCACACAAATTCTCATCATTTCTCATATTTTCTACTTAACTTTACTGTTTGTGCATTTGGATTAATGAATGATCTTAATAAATTAAACAGTCTATTTCTGTTGATGCCTTCAAGAACTTATCAACAGCGTCGGACACCCATACCCAGTGGAACATAAAGAAGATTGAACAAATCCAACAAAGTTCAACAAGTTTTGTCACAAAGGACTATATGACTGGACAAGCAGTGTCACCGACATGCTTTACATTAAACTGGATATCTCTCAGGACCGGCGTATGGGTAGTCGTCTCCACATGTTGTATATGATCAGATTTGGCTTGGTTGATATTCAATGGGAACAGCATCTCACTCCACTACCTATCATCACCAGAGGTCACTCATCAAGATTTGTTAAGCCACATTCCGGCATTTCAGTAACTCCTTTGCACCATCGGGTATTGGAACAGCCTACAGGTGGATCCAACTGAATATCAGTCTCTTAACGCCTTTAAGGCTACCTTGTTGAGGGACTGCCACCGAAAGTAGTTACTTCCTCATCCACAGTTTTTACTCGCACATCAGTATATATTTGCACCTGTCAGAATATATTTGCAGGGCATCTTATCCTCACTTATGTGAGTCTGCACTTCAAAGTGAGAAGAAGGCACTTCAGACATTTTTGTTTCCAAACTAATTGTTAGGTTCTTATATTATTATGTTTACATTTTAGTATTCTTATATGCTATTTCGTTAAGCCCTTTGAGCCTCCGGGGAATGGCGCATCATAAATGCATGTTGTATGTACATACATACATACATAAACAACATTTATAAGGCGCCTTTCCAAATTGATCAAAGCGCCATGAATAAAGAATAAATAAATGTATACGTATGTATGACATAATGTTCACATTCATCTCACAAATATGATTGATGATGTATGTAATTAATATTATTAATTCAGTATCATGAAACATTCTCATTAGTTGCTACCTGAATCATCAAGTTGGACTTAAAGTAATATTATGTGATCTTTTTCAAATTTGTACACATACTTTTTTTCTCTTATAATGAAGTTTGACTATCACTCAGGAAAGACTTTCCTGAATTCATAAATCTCTTTTGACTGTATTTTCAATTAAATAACCGTTACAGCACATTTCTAAATCATAATGGAAATTTGCTTCCAATTTAAAGAATTTTTCAACATATTTGTTTGATTTTCATCATAAGCATTCCGTAGGGGTGTGTTCACTTGTGTACAGTTGCGGTTGTAACCAATAACACTGCTAACGGTGTTAAAACGGTGAAAACAGTGTGAAACCATGCAATTCTATCATACGAAAGAAAAAACAATCAGAAAATAAACTATATCCTGGTATCAGGACAACTTATTTTAAAGATAGAGGGCATCCCATCGAAAATATCACATAATATGCCTTTAAAGGTGAGATAACCCAATTTCGGCCGAATTCTGTCACTTGGTATTTACTATTCTAGATGAAGGCGAACCATAAATACATCATACTCCAAAAATTGAGATAAATCGCCCTTGTGGTTTTTATCATAGAAGCAAACTTACACTTCAAATTTTCCCATTGAACAGTACACAAACACCTTCATATCAGTGGAATACAACGTTTGGATTTGGAGGTATTCACCATTTTTCGCTTATAAGTTATAGCATCTAAAGGTAACATCTCTTAGGCTTAACATTTTGCAGGGTAAAGAGAAAAATATTGGATTTCTTTATGATACTCAAATCTCAATTCTGATGGGTAAACGTGAATTTGATTGAATCACCCACCTTTAATGAATTATCTCTTAAATGTCATATGCAATTTTTTTCTTTTTCTGAGTAATTGATGTTGCCATTAGTATATCATGTGCCCATTAAAACGTCTGAAAATGTCTGTATGAGCGAAATGATTTATTCTTGGTATTATCCTGATTATCCTAATATTGTTAATTTAGAACCTCAAAAAAAATGACGAAAGGTTAATTATATCTCATAATAATTGGTGGTTTCTGATGACTAACTGCCTGTGTCATAATTCATATTTATATTTAGCAAGAAAGAGTTATAGTCTCAACACTATGCTATCTTTGCTATCTTCAGGAGATAGCTATCTACAGTAGATAGCAGTTGATAATACTACACAACGAGTCCAAATACACTGCTATGTTCAGTAGATGTAGTTGGTAATTATGAGAAGTATAGTTCAAACAATATTATCAAACAGAAAGCTCAAACACATTGCTATCTTTAGTAGATAACAATAATTAGTATTATTATTTATATGGGCCTTCCAAACGGTACAATAAAAGTGCGTATTGAATATTGTGCACTAAGTTCCCGGATGTGCGTCCAATATTCGAAAAATATTGCCGTCCAATATTTTTTGTGCGGCGCAGAAGATGTGCGCGTGAGTACATATACGCAGAGAAGGTCAGTTCGGGCTAACTTATTTAGTTTTTATCAAACCGGTCTGTTATTTAAATAATAATAATAATAATATTGAATGTCTTATTTTCGGGTGATACAAGACTATATTGCACTCGCTATAAAAATATTGCACTCGTCTTTGACTCATGCAATATTTGTATAGCTCGTGCAATTTATTCTTGTATCACACTCAAAGCCATTTGATATTATATAAATATCCTACGGGTTGATTTATACAATATTATCATATAGAAGGTTCAAACACATTGTCATCTTTCGTAAAAAGCATAGTATAAAAAGAACAAGGTTTGGTTCAAAGGAGATTCAAACATGCTGCTATCATCTTCATCACATATAGTTCAAATCCATTGCATCTTCAGTATATAGCAATGGTTAAGAATGCTTAAAGGAGGTGTCCGGCAAGCACAATATTGCCCGTTATATGTTATAAAAGTAATTATCGAGCCTAAATTGCGTAGTTATATTGAACAAAACATCATATTTATCCTAAACGAATAAACACTGCCATCTCGCATACATACCATTTTTAAGATTCACGGTTATTTAAAGCCCCGATTTCAATGAAGTCATAGTTATACAATGCACTTGCGCAAATTTGAGCTAATTGCTTTGTACTGAAGATAGCAAAATGTTTCAACTTTCTGTGTGATTACATTGTTCAAACATTATTAACAATTGCTATCTACTGAAGAAATTAATATATTTGAACTATGTGATAACTGTTAAGCCAAACCTTGCATTGTTACAAATTGCTATCTACTGAAGATAGCAATATGTTTGAACGCTCTGTGTGATAACATTGTGTACACCACTCCTTATATTATTAACATTTGCTATCTACTGAAGATAGCAACTATGTGATAACAGTTAAACCAAACCTTGCATTATTATGAATTGCTATGTAAGAAAGATAGCAATATGTTTGAACTAACTATGTGATAACAGTTAAACCAAACCTGAATGGTTCAAAGAACACTCGAACCACAAACCCACTCCACTCACAGCCGTGGCAGAACACTCCAAAGACTTCAAGCACACAATCAAGCTTGACGACGTCCAAGTGATCGCCAGAGAAGATCAGTTTTGGAAACGTAAGATCAGAGAGGCGATTGAAATCAGGACACAGAAACCGACCCTCAACCGAGACACCGGCTACGACCTACCCGCCATCTACGATGACCTGCTGTCATGTGATCGCCCAAAAGGTGGTCATGTGACAAACGGAGGGAAGTAAACACTATGCTGAATGAAGGGGTCATGATGACCTCGAAAGCTACGGCGCTCAAACACCATGGTTCGAAAAAGGTATCTAAATTATTCCTAGTTATCACATAGTTCAAACATATTGCTTTCTTCAGTAGATAGACATTGTTAATAATGTTTAAACAATTTTATCACACAGAGAGTTGAAACATTTTGCTATCTTCAGTAGAAAGCAATTTGTAACAATGCAAGGTTTGGTTTAACTGTTATCACTTAGTTCAAACATATTGCTATTGCTATCTTTAGAAGATAGCAAACGTTAATAATATAAGGTGTGGTTTACACAATATGATCACACAAAGCATTCAAACATATTGCTATCTTCAGTATATAGCAATTTGTAACAATGCAAAGTTTGGTTTAACTGTTATCACATAGTTCAAACATATTGCTATCTTCAGTAGATAGCAAATGTTAATAATAATGTAAGGTGTGGTTTACACAATGTTCAGTATCACACACAGCGCGTTCAAATATATTGCTATCTTCAGTAGATAGCAATATGTAACCATGCAAGGTTTGGTTTAACAGTTATCGCATAGTTCAAACATGTTGTTATCTTCAGTACATAGCAAATGTTAATAATATAAGGTGTGGTTTAAACAATGTTATCACAAAGAGAGTTGAAACATTTTAATATCTTCAGTAGAAAGCAATTTGTAATAATGCAAGGTTTGGTTTAACAGCTATCGCATAGTTCAAACATGTTGCTATCTTCAGTAGATAGCAATTGTTAATAATGCAAGGTTTGGCTTAAATAATGTTATCACACAGACTTTAGACAGTTGGTAATACTAAATATGTTGGTGAACTATTTCATATGCAGGCAAACAGACTTTCTAAGTATGGATGGTCAGGTGGGGGGGGGGGTTTTGGGTAGACTTTATCCTCCAGTCGTACAATACGCTCCACTGCGTTTGCTGTTGTGACGACTGGAAATGTTCCAGCCCAAATGACGGAGCACTTTTTGACAGCAATTTGCTTACCGCGCGAGCTGCGCCTTGCACAAACACGCGCATTGGTAGGGCACTTACGCACACACGCGGGCGCGCACATTCATGACATCCATTTAAAATACGGCTGAATCATGATCAATTTGATTGATCATGCATTTAAATTCATTTGTGTTTACTAGCAAAACCGTCGTTTTCTTTCGACAGCAAGCCTGCACTTTGCAGCTGTTTACATACCGGGTTGTTGGTCAATATTTTACGATGTACATATTTTCACATACCTAAAATAGATGGAAGAAACTCCCAAACCTAAGTTTTAAAAGGCCTGCTGCTGCGCTGCCTCATGTTTTTATATTAGTCGAGAAACGACTAATATACTGTATTCGTCCTGTTTCTTTCTTCTTTCTTTCTTTCTTTCTTTCTTTCTTTCTTCCGTCATGGGACCTATAGCTCCGTAACCATTAGGCCGATTTTGACCATATTTAGTCATAAAAACCCTTATGTGCACCACTACTCAGGTTGTAAAGCATAAGGGGTCAAAGGTCACACAAGGGTAACTAGGGGTCAAAATATGATTTTCACTTAAAACGCATTTGCAATTTAATGAAATGACCTAGGATCGTCAGAATTGGCCAACATATTCCTTTTGACCGTACGCATATATAATAGTTCGGTTTTTTAAATCGAAAAATATTTGGGGTCACTAGAGGGCAAAATGTAAATTTTACTCCATTCACTCAAAACCCTACTTGTCCAAGGGAAAATGACTGATGATACTCAGAATTAGTCAAAAGATTCCTTGGATCAATGTTCATATAGGGTGCTTCTACACTAAAAGTGACATATCAAACGGGGTCACTAGGGGTCATTGAACTTTACAGAAGGAAAATATAAGGCATGCTCCGATTTTGACCGGGTTTCTTTTATTATGTGGGCATTGATGAGACAAGAACAAAAGTCAATCATACCGTTAAAGTCAAAGGTCAAAAAAAGGTCCCTAGGGGTGAAAATGTACATTTTCACTCCGCGCACTCAAAATACTACTTGTCCGAGACGAAATGACCGATGATTGTAAGAATTTGTCAAAAGATACCTCTTATCCATGTTCATATAGGGTGCTTCTCCATTAAAAGTGACATGTCAAACGGGGTCACTAGGGGTCATTGAACTATACAGGTGTAAAACTGAAGACATGCCCTGATTCTGACCGGACTACTTTTTTCTTGTGCGCATTGATAAGCCAAGAAAAAAAGTCAATTATAAGTTTGGGGTCAAAGGTCAAGAAAAGGTCATTAGGGTTCAAAATGTATTTTTTAACTACTTCAGGGCTGAAATTTATAAAAACAATTATCAAATATAGTACAACTTAAGGTTATTGCCCTTTGACAACATATAGCAATGTCAAAGGTCAAAGCCCTCGACTAATATCCGTGATCTAAGATCACAATTATCTCTAGTTCATTCTTTTTTCGTAGAGAATTAAATCAATGAAGTGTTATAAATTATTTCCAATATCAGCCGGTAAAAAGATACCGATTCGTACCGATGTGGCAGTAGGCCGTGCGCAGCTGCAGCGGGCATGCAAAAGTCTGATAAGTGATAAGCTTAAAAGTTTTAAATACCAGCTGGATGCATGGGATGCTGCTGTACTGTTGGATCATCAAGCACTTTGGTCACGATTGGCTCTGTCATTACAACATGATCATAGTTTTATAGTATCTGTACCAGACCACCCCTCCAATTATACTACTCACACACATACATAAATTAATAACGAAATATCGGAAATATTTAAAACAAATAAATAAATAAATGTCCTAACAAAAATTATAATAAAAAAAAAAAAGACCCAATATTTTTTTTTATCAACAACAAAAAATTCTGTTTTCTTTTTAAATTGTTAATTTATGGAATGTATGTTTTGCATAAAAGATAGGCCTAAATATGAATTAAAATTTTTAAACAAAATTAATTTGTTTTATTTTGAGTTTGAGTGTGTACCTTCATCATAGGCTGAGCAGGATAGTGTTTGAAGGAGCAAGAAGGCAGGATATATAATAGGACTAAGACTAAGACTTAATAACAGGAGGGTACGAAGCCGGCATAGGAAGGTGTAGGAGGCTGGCGCAGGCAGGATGTATGAAGGCCTACACAGGGGCCTACAGTACAGATCTAGCGTACAGCATCGTACAGGTGCAGTAAGATGTATGGACATGTGGCGCAGGAATGTGTACAAAGATAGCGCAGGAACAGGAAGGCGTTAGCGCAGGAAAGCGTAAGTGCATGAAGGTGTACAAAACTGGCACAGGAAGGCGTACTAAGCTGGTGCAGCAGCAGGCTTCGTACAGAGCTGATGCACTTACTAGGCCTACAATGCTGGCGCAGGAGGCCTGTACAGAGCTGGCGCAGGAAAGCGTGCAATACGAAGGTAGCGCAGGAAAGCGTAAAAGTATCGCAGGAAAGCGTAAAAGTATCGCAGGAAAGCGTAAAAGTATCGCAGGAAAGCGCAAAGGTATCGCAGGAAAGCGCAAAGGTATCGCAGGAAAGCGCAAAGGTATCGCAGGAAAGCGTACAAAGGTATCGCAGGAAAACGCAAAGGTATCGCAGGAAAGCGTACAAAGGTAGCGCTGGAAGGCGTTCGAAGGTAGCGATGGAACGCGTACGAAGGAATGCAGGAAGGCGAACGAAGGAGTGTAAGAAAGCGTACAAATGGCACAGGAGGAAGCCTGCATGAAGAGCATGAAGCCGCTACACAAATCTGTGGAGGTTATTATGAATGGCATAAATTGACTGACATTAGGGCCTATTTTAATAACTAACTAATAGTAATACTATCATGGTATATGTGGAAAAGTAGGCGTCTCCCTCTCTAGCTCTAGGCTTTAAAAAGGGTCTCCCTACCCTAGTCCCTAGTACCCTAGGCCTTTTTAAGGCCAGCCTAATTTAGCCTAAGCTGTACATCATGTAAATGTATGAACTATTACTAGGCCTAGTAAAATTACACAAAAGTACTGACCTCGTAAGACGTAGTCGTAAAGCCTAGCCTAGGTTAGGCACAACAACACTCATGTAGTCAATTGTCAAAGTAGGAGAATCATCTGGCCGGCCGGTACAACAATCGATTACAAATTAAATACAGCTTTAAAAAAAGGCTACCGCTTGTTTATCATCAATGAACGAGAGCAGCGGTCGCTCAACTCACAGCACAGAACAGTCGAACTAGGCTATGTATGCCTAGAATTTGTTGTTTAAATATCGAGGAACAACATACACCCCTCTGAACATATTATCCGGCAGAATTCTGTTGATTTTAACGCTGATCGTAAACAAAAAATCGTAAACAAAAATCTGCTGTAAAATGTAAACAAACAGGGTGACCGTAAAATCTGGCCATCTGGGATCAGCTGACTACTTCGCGAAGAGTGTGTGGTTTTGAGGAGGCACGGGATTGGAATAGAGTTTGTGTTTTATTGTACTCTTTCTTTACAGAAGAGGCTTCTTTAGGTGAATAACTTCCCCCAAAATCAATAGTTTTACTCTTGCAATCATCAACCTCGCTGAACCATCACCCCGCCGGCGCCGCGAGCCGCGCCGCGTCGTGCCGGCAGATCTGCGTGGCGAGTGACATGCATATTCATTTATGTAAATAAAATCACAATTCCGATTTTATTTTGCTCCTTCTATTTTCACGCTTTGTGACCAGTCCCCAAGTGGAGGACCGCGCTATGCATTCTGGGTATATTAGTTCAGCGGGTGCGGGACGACACTTCGGGGACTGGTGGAACTTGTCTAGGGTTTTGGGGGGATGGTCAAAAATAAACATACCATCAAATCACAATTTTGAAGAAAAAAACTGTTTGAAACGCAATGTTTCAGAAATTCTTTTTTTTAATCATAAATTATTGTAATATAATAGGGGGGATCTGAATGGATTGGTTGAGTCTGTAGAACTTGGTAGTTGCTGTTGCCATTGTAGAAAATGTAGGCTTTGTTATCTAAGATTCTGCGTGCATGTATAACATGATATTGTGGGTTGTATAATGATATAGACTTATTGTCACCTTATTAATCTACATGCATTCCATTTCTATTGCTTCTATTGTAATATATTTACACCCACTATTTAGCCAGGATTCCCCTATGTCTCACAGTACCTATGCTAGTCTGCTGTGTTAGACCCTTTTATTTACCGATAGAGGGCTCACTCACTGTGACTTCGCCCCATCAGACTGCTCCCCATCATCTGATCTTATCCCAGAGAAAAAGGGTCTACTTGCTTTCGATTTGACCTTTCGACCTCCGTATACTGTTACACTGCGCTACATCCAAAAACTGGATGAATGCTTAATGAGCAAATTGTTCGTGTGGGGTTTTGCGGGGGATCAAAATTGACCAATAGAAGACATGATAAATACATAGTTTATGAATATTTTTGAGATAACTCAAAATGGCTGTATTCTAGAACTGGATAGCCGCCGTTCGGTCTAAAATTGCAGCTTTAGAAGTAAGCCTTGACATTCGTCCTCGCCCAAAATATGTTCCTCAGAGATATAGCTACATTTTCGCATATGTGACTATTTCCATGTTATTTCCTATCTTTCAATATCGTGTAGTAAAAAGGCTTTATACGTCCGAACAGGGACAGATAATTTGATCCTTTTTTACGATAAACTATAAACTCTAACACAGCCACAGAAATATCGCCTTCACGTGTTTCTACATGTACAGGCGGTAAATTCAATATTAGCGCGTTATGAAGGGCTGTGATACTTTCGTGACGTGAATTATGCATCAAAAGCATCGTCCCTAGTGTGTTTAAAGGGCAGTTCTTTGGTAGATCCAGTGTCAGTAGACAGTGTATGGGGCAGTTCTCGGATTGGAGCAGTTTTTGGCATGACAAAGTATCAGAGGGGTCAGTGTTCAATTGTGTGACCAAGAGCCGTAGGCGATCTTGTAATGTCACTGTACCAATGTGTAATTTGAGTTTAATAAATATCATACATCAGAATTATTATTGTCTGTGTATTTATTAATTAACAACAAAAATGTATGCAAGTATTTTAAGGGGAATATCTTTTCTTTGTGTCAATACCAACAAAAAAACATTTATTATTTAAGCTAATAAACGGTACAATCCCATCTTAAACACACTGAAACGATGCACTACAGTCCTATTAAATAGCGCCATCTATAATAGCTTTGTTAAATTTTGGAGGCGGGACTTGTGATCAAATATGCATATTCATTACGAAAGGTGATGAATAATGTAAATCGTAAGGCGAAAATTTAACCAATGAGGTGACATCACCTTCCTTGTCTCTGGAGTAATTGATAGGGTGGTTTTATCTAATTACTTAACTGTTAGTTACTGGATTCGAAAACAACAACATACATGAATATTGTAAGTGAGGGCGGAGTTAGGGCAGAGTTGGGCGGGGCGAGACAAAAGTCTTTAAAATAGAGGGCGCAAATTCATTTTATGGACTGCATTCTGTTCAGGTATAAGCGGACTTTAATTCATTACCACCAGACGCTAGAATTAACACACAAACAGTTGTTTTGCATTTGCCTCGTGTCAAGCGAGATACATGTATATAACATTTCATTTATTTCATTAAGGACTGCCAACCCAAGCTCAATTCAACAACACATGTTTATTCATAAACACAGTAAATAGCAAGGGAGAGAGGCAATAGTGCCCAGACCAGGCCCTCCTCCTCTTTCCCCCTGTTCGTGGGCAGTCCACCCAATGAACCCCTTGCAAAATTTTAATGTCAAACCTGACTGGAATTGAAAGTTGCGACTAGTCCTTAAATTTTCTTTGTTATCATTGTGATCATTTTGGAACCACTACTATTTTATCATTATGATTATCATATTGGAGTGGATTATCCCAGCATTTCACTATTTCCGAAGACCTTGAGATACGTACAAAGTATTCATTTTCCACACACAAATTGCCAACATAATTTGTGGGTGAAACCATGTAACAATTGAAAATTATTGTTTATTTGATGCACCTTGACCAACACATTAATAATTTCAACTTTTTTCTGAACGTGTCGTTCACTCATTATTTTGATCTTAACTCATTTTACTTTTCCAAACCAAAAAACACTGCCAACCCAAGCTCCCTTTTACACAATATGTTTTCCCTAAACACAGTATACAGGCAGGGAGAGGCAAGAGTGCCCAGAAGAAGCCCTCCTCCTCTTCCCCCTGTTCGTGGGCAGTCAACCCAAGGAACCCTTTTTTGCACTAGGGCAAACCAACGCGAGGGAGGGTGGGTGGGAATTTTTGAGAAAGTGAGAAGATGACTTCTCGCTTTGAAGACACGAAATAATATGATTCAGGAATTCGAACGTGGCGACTACAAAACAACAGGGGGAGGGACGTCAACAACCGGCGCTGCCGCATGATTGGCCAATTGATCCAAACGGAAATGACGACACCAGACCCGACCATTCTAGCCCTGGCGGTAAAGTGGAAATTCTTTCGATGCCTCAATAATTTCTGATTACCACCAGACGCTAGAATTAACACACAAACAGTTGTTTTGCATTTGCCTCGTGTCAAGCGAGATACATGTATATAACATTTCATTTATTTCATTAAGGACTGCCAACCCAAGCTCAATTCAACAACACATGTTTATTCATAAACACAGTAAATAGCAAGGGAGAGAGGCAAGAGTGCCCAGACCAGGCCCTCCTCCTCTTTCCCCCTGTTCGTGGGCAGTCCACCCAATGAACCCCTTGCAAAATGTTAATGTCAAACCTGAATGGAATTGAAAGTTGCGACTAGTCCTTAAATTTTCTTTGTTATCATTGTGATCATTTTGGAACCACTACTATTTTATCATTATGATTATCATATTGGAGTGGATTATCCCAGCATTTCACTATTTCCGAAGACCTTGAGATACGTACAAAGTATTCATTTTCCACACACAAATTGCCAACATAATTTGTGGGTGAAACCATGTAACAATTGAAAATTATTGTTTATTTGATGCACCTTGACCAACACATTAATAATTTCAACTTTTTTCTGAACGTGTCGTTCACTCATTATTTTGATCTTAACTCATTTTACTTTTCCAAACCAAAAAACACTGCCAAACAAGTACTTGACTTTGACCTCACATTCAAAGCCAAATACTTGCCCAGCCCCCCTCCCCCCCCCCCCCCCCCCCCCCCCCCCCCCCCCCCCCCCCCCCCGATTACTGACTTGCAACTGTGACCATGCAATTAAAGTGCTGCAGGAGGAAAGCGCTTTGCTCCCGGGTTGTTATTGAAGTAACATAAGCCATCGGCCCAGTTGCTCAAGAGACATTCATTCCCCTTTGGGGAAAAATGTACAGAGTCCCAGCAATAGAGTGTGTGATCCCCTGGGCTAATATTATGAGAATGACTAATAAAGCATGCATTATCCAAACTTCGACACACTCTATGAGTGTGCTCGTTCACATTACTAGTGGCCCTCTTTCCCGCCCTTGTTTACTTTCAAACAGGTAAAAGGCTCTAGGCAGTATATCAGACCATATGATCCTAGTGTTCGGGTACAACTGTCTAATAGCCTGCAAGGTTTCGGCCACTAGATAGCGTGTTTGCCATGTCTTGCCTTTGAAGATATCATTTGTACCTACATGGATGATGATGGTTGTAGGAAAACGTGTCCTACGTAGAAAACTGGTCAGCTTACCATGGAGCTCAGCTAGTCTACCACCCCCGAAACCATACCAAGTCACCTGGCCACCACCCCTTAACTGCACCTTTCTGCCTGATACCCGGCCCACCATACTATCCCCTATGACCAACGTGCGCATCATACCTGCAGACGACAGATAAAAATATATTATAAAAAAAAAAATTAATAAATAAAAAATTGATAATATATAAAACCAAACTTTGTGGCTTATTTGTGTGTGGTGCGAATAACGACCCTTCATTAGCCATCCCAAGTCAACCCTTAAAATATAGAATCCAGCTGCCCTGGTCTAATATAAAGCTGGAATGCTGTACTTTTCCACCTACCCAGAGCCTGAATTTGTTCGTCGGACAATCCACACATTGCTGCCGACGTGGCTGCCCCAATTCTGAAGCTATGGGGACTGAAACCTGCCGGATGGAGGCCCAGTACACTTATCCCTTTTTTAAGATGTGAGAAAATTGTCCCCTAGTAAGTGGATCCCCGTTGAAATGGACAAAGAGTGGGCCTGGTTGGTTACCCCGTATTTGCAAAAAATCAGTGATTGCAACCACCGGGCATAACATGGGGTTCTGTGCCCGTTGAAAAAACAACGGTACTGAAACCCCCCTCTGATCTGTTTTAGAAAACCTTATTCTCACCTCCATACCCCCGTTTTTGAAAGTGATATCTGAGACTGCGATTATACGTGACGTGTCCGCAGACTTACTAGGACTGGTGAGTTCCCCCACTCTCAAAAATCCAAAAAATGACAGCATAAATGCGGCTTTGAAAAGTGTGATTTCAAATGCAGACCAACAAACTGAAGGTAAGACTCCTATTAGTTTACACAAAAGCTTGTATGTGATTGGGCGTCTGTTATCTGTGCGGTAACCCTGGCGCTTACAACCCTCCTTCATTTTTTTGATAATAAAACACTCTGTTGGGTCTGGCCACAAATTTATTTTGTGGACAAACGACAGGGCGGCTAAATGCGTGAAGATTGATGAGGGAGCCCACCCACCAAGCGACATAAAAGCAATGTATGCCATAATATCCCTGTATGACCCAGGCCACATGGGCTGCAAGTTATACTGGTGTCTAAAATCTATAAACTTATTGACGCAACCTGTGTACGTCACCTGGGTGCTTGGTGCTAATGACGCACTTAGTAAACGCTGCGATTCTGCATTTAGAGCGTCCAAAGAAATGGCGGCACTGGTGTCCCGACTGGTGACGCATGGGGTGCCACATCCCGGAAACGCTCCATCTGAAATCGAGAAAGAGCGTCAGCGATAACATTGCGTTCTCCCGGGATGTGTTTTGCGCAGAATAATATGTTTTGTTTCAGGCATTGTAAAACCATGAAACGCAATAACTTCATGACATGAGGGCATTTTGACGTTTGCTTATTAATGATGGCAACTACTGCCTCATTATCGCAGCGAAGTATGATACGTTTGCCCTGTAACAGATGCCCCCAAAGTACAATCGCGATAACAATAGGAAAAAATTCTAACCAAGTTATGGATTGAGTGCGCCCCAGCGTCCCTGGCCAACTACTCTGAAACCACCGACCCTTGAAAAAAAAACCACAACCCAGCCTCGCACTAGCATCCGTAAATAATTCCAAATCCGCATCCCCCACCCACATTTGATCTGGGATTATCGCGACCCCATTAAACTTCTGCAGAAACAATAACCACATTTTTAAATCTGCAATTGCCCCTTTTGTCAACCTAACTAAGTGCCAGTGTTTCTTCACACCACACGTTAGGTTGATGAGCCTGCGGAGGAACGTTCTCCCCGGTGAAACCGCCCTGCACACAAAGGATAATGACCCGATCATTGACTGTAAACCCCTTAGCGATATCTTATCAGACTGTAAAGCCTTCTCAATTTTGGCAGATATTGATTTAACCTTCTCCATCGGGATGGACACCACTTGACAGGCGGAGTCAATTTCCAGACCCAAATAAATTAATTTTGACGTAGGGCCGACTGACTTTTCTGAGGATAATGGAACCCCTAAGTCTTTGCATAACTTAGAAAAACAATCAAACAGCATGCTACATGACCCCTTGGATTGACCCTTGACCCCTACGAAAATATAATCATCCGCGTAGTGAGACACCATCCCTGACCCCGAGACCTGTTTTACGACCCATTCCACAAATGTCGAAAATTTCTCAAATAATGCCGGTGAACAAGACGCCCCCATGGGAAGCGCCTTGTCCACGAAAAACTGATCCCCCACCCTAATTCCTAACAATTCAAAGTCCGCGGGATGTACCGGTAATAACCTGAACGCAGATTCGATATCTGCTTTGGCCATTAACGAATAAGGCCCGGCACTCGCCACTAAACCTACGGCTGTATCAAAACTGGCATATTTGACATAACACATATTGGGGTCAATGCCATCGTTTATCGATGACCCCTCCGGATAAGATAGGTGTTGGATTAACCTAAATTTACCCGGTTGCGGTTTTGGAATTAAGCCAATAGGGGAGACTATTAGCCTATCCAGAGGTCTGGATTTGAATGGCCCCGCGATACGGCCCAACCCAATTTCCTTGTCCAATTTTTTCAAGACCGCCTCGGGATCTAATTTGACAGATTTCAAATTAGGTGAATCCCGTGGCGCCCTTACACCCTCATACCCCAACCTAAACCCCTGAGAAAAACCATTTAATAACACCCCCGCCGCTGTTTTATCGGGATAAATTTTTAACCAAGGCTCTATGGCCTTCACAATAACGGGGGATGTGTATTTACATGAAACGCAAAATTGACCCAGAGTACATGAACCCTCCTTACAGCAATATTTTGACCTATTTCTTACAGGAATAGGCCCCGTGTCCGTTGATGTGGCATTTTGTACACTTGTGGACAAATTTACATGGGTGCCTGGAACACCCCCCTGGCTTGTTGAAGTCAAAACAAGCTCCCCCGCGCTTGCCATTCCCGGACTGATTCTTTCCCTGCCCTGCATTCCGAAAAGGAGGAGTTGCACCCCCCTTAAATGCCGGTGTTGCAACATATATGGTCCACAATTCCCCATCTATGATAGCCCAAGACCTATTTGGTTGCCGTTGCTGGCGCATTCTAAACTGAATGTCATAGGTCTTCCAACCCCACCCTGCATAACGTGTGGCAGCAGTGCGAATTATATTTGCATATTTTAGCAACTCCTGCGCGCGGCCCGGGTGGGCCCCCAAATAAACAGACGAAAAAACCAGGAATGCATCAGTCCATGACTGAATCGAGTTAATGCCACGTTTTGCCTTGTTGTTGTCTACCCATACAAATTGCCCCGTACTGTTTACCGACAACGACATGCCCGAGCAATCCCCCTCGCCACCCGCACTTTTATCCAACAGGTTGCCGAATTCGACATAGTCTGAATTTTACCGATAATTGCAATTGACAACTCGGCCCCTAGCGGGCTGCATACGGAAACTAGAGGATTTTGAACATAACTCTGACTAGGATTAAATGATAGTGGGAAAGAATTTACGACATTTAACACATTCTCACCCCCTGCCACTTGTCCTCCTCCAGCGTTTCCACGGGCATTTCCATTCAACAAACTTGCTGCATCCACATTGTTATTGAGTCCTCCGTATACCGGGGCAAAGTTCTGTTGGACCTGCAGCTGCTGCGATGCGCTACCAAGCGATGCCGACACTTCTCTAGGAGAGTTTTCTCGTGACGTCATCAAGTTCACACCAGAGGGTAACGGACCAGACTGCTCTACGCCTTGATTAACAAATCCTGCCCGCTGAAAGTTCATTTCTGCCTGGTTGTTGATCCCAATTTCACCTACAACCACCGGATGAGAGATTACCGGAGCTGGCGCTGAATTTTCCTGGATTTGTCCATCATTTATCGCCCCATTTGGCGAACTTCTCTGCAATGGCGCTGAGGGTCCCGCCGAAACTGCATTTGCCGCCACTACTGGGGCGACGGCTGTCGCTTCCGCTCGACTCCCTCCCGCTGATTCCATCGCCGGTCCTGGTTGTTGCTGTATCGGTCTGATAAGTCCATGGTTAGATGTACCGGGACGGCTTGCATTCTGGCGAGCATTTTGGACCGCCCGGGGCTCATTTCTCTGGTTACCAACACCAGAATCCCCCACAGCATCAGTCAGTTGTGCAATTGCCCGAGCCTGGGACCTTGTCTCACGTACATGAGATGTACTTGCCCCAGCTCTGTTGGCGAGACCAGCAGCGGCCGCCGATCGCTTTGCCCCACGTTTAGGCATTTTGATGAAGTGTGAATTTTATAAAATTCAAACTAACGTAATAATTTCTTTCAAACTCAAAATTTAATTTTAATTTTTGAGAAAGTGAGAAGATGACTTCTCGCTTTGAAGACACGAAATAATATGATTCAGGAATTCGAACGTGGCGACTACAAAACAACAGGGGGAGGGACGTCAACAACCGGCGCTGCCGCATGATTGGCCAATTGATCCAAACGGAAATGACGACACCAGACCCGACCATTCTAGCCCTGGCGGTAAAGTGGAAATTCTTTCGATGCCTCAATAATTTCTGAATATAGGGAGAATACTACACATCGAAAATTAATCGGGTTTTCCATATCTGGTTGATGATTTGTTGAAAACAATTACAAGGAAAATCCACAAATATCGTGTTTTATTTAAAAATGGCATACAATTCAACTTAAATGTAATTTATGTACTAAAAGATAACAATAAAGAAAGTACCGATCAGAGACAATACAATTTTGCCTACGACTCTCTCTGTGTGACAGTGAAATTACACACGTTCATACACAGTAGACTATTAATATGCTGGGTTTTTTTCTATATTTGCTCTTGTTTCGGACTTGTTAGTAGCACAGATTGATACAGGTTGTTCCAGAATGATTTAGGCAAAGTAAAAAAACAAGTTTAGCATCCTGACTTTAAAAAAAAGGAAATGCTCACCAACCACTGCCCACAAGTATTAGCAACGTTCATACTTCCCTCACCATATGTTCATTTCGCTAATTCCACCTGTCCAATACAAGACTGATTTTGATAGACCTAATGATGATTTATATTTCTTAATATCGCATACAGACGACTATTTTTTATACTTACACTTGTGTGAATGAGCACACTGAAAAATTTAGTATGTAATCAGCAGTGTTGGAGTCGAGTCCTCATCATCCGAGTCCGAGTCCGAGTCCGAGTCCTTGAGGAAAGGACTCGAGTCCGAGTCCGAGTCTTTGCCAATTTCTATGTCCGAGTCCGAGTCCTCAATGTCCAAGTCCGAGTCCGAGTCCGAGTCCTTATGTATCAAATTCAAGACGCAGTTCACCAATACTATATCAACGTTTTATTAATCAGAATTTCAGTTCTATACTGTTTACTTGTACTTACTAATTAAAGTATAATCAAAGTCAGTTTAGTAACTAACTTATTAGACTTGTGTTGTCTTTGTGGTTGTTCTTTTATTTACAAACTGCTTATTTGCAATTATTTGCATGCAAAATTACTTAAATTAGAAAGAGTGTACTAGGAGGAAAACGTGAGGTCCGCAAGACGAGAGCAGCAAGTGTCACAACGCCAGATACTGATCACAAGTGCCACACACGTGGGAGATGCCTCCTTGCCCGTATTGGTCTTGTTAGTCATCTTTTGACACATAGATCAAATTTAACTAACTACTCTTTGTTGTCATTGTCATATTTGCTTTGCGATGGACGAACAACAACAGATCAAGCTAAAGAAGTAAATTATTGCTATTGCTAAGGCTAATAATTCTGATAAAAGCCAGTATATAATATAAAATTCTTTGTATTTCACTGTTTTTAAAGCAATACTAAATCGACGATATCTTTGGAACTGGACTTACATTGAAAGAAGATGTCAGTAAAATAAAGCTATGAAAATGAAACAGGGAAGAAAATTGAATATTTCATTGCTTGACAACACCTGAGTTTTGACCTCATCAATCATCAAAAGCAGTTTTGAGTTGGCCTAATGTTATATGTTGAATTTAAAGAAGATGCTCATTGCACTTCAGGAACATCAGCATCTGCACCATTTTGGGATAATCTGGCGCGATGTGGCCGCATGATCAACTCGACCCCCTCTGCTGAGAATATGCGTTCCACGGGAGCGCTACTTGCTGGTACAGACAGCACCCTCTGTGCTATAACTTATGAAGGGCTGGGTAGCATATCTTGGTTAGGCTGTCTGCTGCCCAGAGTATCGCACCTCGGCAGGCAAAATAACGGATGAATCGATTTATTTGTTGGGCATTTGTCTTGGTTCATTGGATCACAAGTGCATTTAATGCCATTTATTAATATATCGGAAAGCTATTTTTTTGCTAGCGGCGGCCTGCGGAATTCAGTCCCTCAGCAAAACAACATTCAGGTAAATTAATGAAAATAAACACCTGAAAAACCCCAATTTTGCCGGACTCGTTGAGGACTCGAAGCCGAGTCCTCGAGTCCTTGGGGTCCGAGTCCGAGTCTTTGAGTACAGGGACTGAGTCCGAGTCTTTGAAAAAAAGGACTCGAGTCGGACTCGAGTCCGAGTCCGAGTCCGAGTCCCGAGTCCTACAACACTGGTAATCAGAAAATGTGTACTTTAGATATCAGGCATGTATCATGTCTCTGATGAAACAAATTGCATCATATGATTGTCATTGGATGTTCCGATTGCGGGCCCAATTTTCAACTTGATGTTTTCTATTTTACATGAAAGGTCATCCTTAAAATTGTCGCATTCCAAAGTTTGAGTTGCATAACTCCCCTGTTCTATTTTAAGAAGGACAAGGTCACACAAAATGTGCCCATTGAGTAGTACACAAACTGGTTGGTGGTTAACCACCTTTGGCAGTAATTCACCACATTTTAGCCTATCATTTCTAACTGGAACATTTCTGGCCTATAAGATTTTACAGACATAATGAGAAAAATATGGGGATTCTTCTGATATCAAAATATCTTGATGTGAAAAAAAAAATCATAGCCCCAAAAAAGTGATCGGAACATACACCTTTTATTCTACCATATAGTTGATGCATACCTGGGACTTAAAGCACACCTTATCCAAACATTAAACAATTAAATAGTCGAGCATTGCAACATGACGAAGGCATAATAGAGCTACAGATCTTGGAGTGACTTAACTTTTAAGCTCTTTTGGTGTTGATAATAGCATTAATGGATTGATTCTCTCATTTTTAACACATTAATGGAAAGTTAGGTATGGGATTTTACGAAGAGAGGTATACATTTATGAGAAAATTTACTTTTCTTTTTATAAATTGTGGGATTGTACATTTTTCTTCAACACCGATGACAAAATACTTGTCTTACTTACCAGCAACCTACTTTTATTGTGTGATTGTGTAAATATGCATAGTGCAATGAGAGTGCCTAATTTCACTACTTGTGCGTACTGTACATGCGCGCATCACACGCTTTATTTTGATTTGTTGTTTATGCAGCACAGGATCGCCGATTTTTACTGCGGATATTAGAAAACTTGCTAACAGGTTTTTATTTGTTGTTAAAGAGATTTAAAAGTATGGTACAATTTGTATGTTTTGGGTTGTATTGTCGTGTATGAATTAGTTCAATACTATTAGTTATTAGGTGAGGTTGGGTCGGATACAGACTCCGAGACTAGATATTATCCGTATCCGACCCAACCTCATCTAATAACGATTTTATCCTACTAAAATACTATTAAAACAAAACAAGAACAAATGATTCTGTTTAAACCAAAGTGGTAGTCACCTAAAACCTGAGCAAGTTCAACCCCGGAGTTCAACCTTAGCAACCCTACTACAACGCATGCGCAGTTCGTTACTGACCTGATACGGGATACGGGGGTCGGATACGGAATATATCTAGTCACCAAATTCAGGCGCTTATCCAATAGGAACGCAGGAATCGTCGCGATGGTAGGATAAATGCGTATGTTTGGTTCTTGTTTGTTAAAAAATTGAAAAAACAAATACACTTGCACAAATAACGATATGTTCACAATAAGACTCACCCTACTGGTGGTGCCATTATTCACTTTCTCTTTAATTTGTCTCACATCAACACATACGCATTTATTGACCTATAATTCTTCATACATGTATCTACAAATACTTGCAGAGGTTTTTTTAATTTATCTGGGCATCTGAGAGGATAAGAGGTTTCCTGCTGGATATAAAGACAGTGTCTTTCTTACTCTAGGAAAAATACCACAGATGTAGCATTAAAACACATTCTTCATATCTCCAAACACTTACCAAGTTTTCTTGAATTTATCTGAGCATCTGAAAGGATAAGGGGTTCCCTGCCAGACCTGAAGAACAGTGTCTTGCTCATACGTTCTAACATGATCCTCACTGTCAAAAGAATATCACATGTATAGGTAAGTATTAACATGAGTAAGTGGATCTTTATCTATTATCATTTCAGTCTATGCAAATACATATCTAGAAGAAGAAAAAAATTCGGAAAAAGTGTACTTTAGGTCCAAGATTCTGGACTGTACTGGAACACCCAGTATCGTTCGATACTGTTATGAAGTCAGTGTTCCAGTATCGCCAGATACTGGCACATACAAAATGTTCCAGTATCGAGCGATACTGGTACAGTACACAACTATGTACCAGTATCGTTCGATACTGGAACGAATCACTATGGAACAAAATTTGGTATACCAGTATCAGAAGGTATCGGAAGATACTAGAACATTACAATTGTATGTCAGTATCGTGCAATACTGGTATACCAGTATCTGAAACCTAAAGTACACTTTTCCCCTTATTTCTTGTGCCTGAAATCTATCACATTAATATTGGCACAATTTTACATTCACCCCAAAAGAGCAGGAGAAACAAGGGAAAGTATCTGATGTTTATTATGAAGTAGCTTTTCTTCTGTTCATGCTGCACATGACTTGTGATCCAACACTTTTAAAACAATCACATCATTTGTTGATAGCATGGACATTAATGAGTCATTTGGTCATAGCAGAGAGTATGAAAAGTAGGGACACTCGTCTCTATTGAAATGATGTTGCTTTGTCTGTCTCGCTCACACCTGTATGACTTGTATGTTTGAAAATCCTGGTAATCAATAGGGGTACTATAATAGTCTATTTGGCCATCATGAGACAGTGAGGTTACTGCGTGTTCTACTAATTGCAGCACATAACGCGCGCGCCTACTCGAGGCGTTGGCGTATACACACGAGCGATGAAAGACGGAAGATACATACGCGTGCGTAAAGGCTGCGCCTATTAAGTTACGTCACTGTCCAGAGGAAGACAAAATAATAGAGTATAGTAGTCTGCTGCGACACCAAATTGTCTCTCATACTATAATGTTATGATATACACTATCTTTAGAAAAAACATGTTGGTGGAACTCATTCAAATCATTCAAACATTTTGAACGACTTAAATAATTGCAGGAATTCACCGATGTGATTTACGTAACTATATTCAAAAAGTATTTTATATATAACTATTTCCCTCAGTGTTTTATTACCCCTAAAATAAAACCCACAAGCACTGGGGACAATGAATGCATGTTTTGAGATCGATAATAGTTTCTGTGAATGAGAGTGAAGAGTTACTTATCACTGTTGAGAAGTTATTTCATGACAGCGCTTGAGACTACGCTGCCTTTTATAATAAACACTTCAAAAGAAGTAAGTTCCCCTAAGGGGTTCCCTTATATTTCCAAAACAATACATTGGAATGAAATGGGGTTTGCAGTCAAATGATTATGTGCTTCATATCAATACTTGACCAAAATTTCAAATCAACAGGTTCTGTCATGCTCGAGTGAGCACGTATTGAATGACGGAATGTCCCATTTCAAAAGTTGCTAAAATTCTGGCACAACAAGAGTTGGACTTCCATATCGAGTACATGTAGCGCGCCTCATGAGAAATCGATGTCGTCAATTGATACACCAACGTGGTGGATACACACACTACTAAACATTATTTTAACAACTTTTGAAATGGGACATTCCGTCATTCAATACAAGCTCACTCAAGCATGACAGAACCTGTAGATTTGAAATTTTGGTCAAGTATTGGTATGAACCTCATCATAATTTGACAGAAAACCCATTTCAACCCAATGTATATTTATGAAAATATAAGGGAACCCCTAAAGGGGAACTTACTTCTTTTGAAGTGTTTAGTTTCTGATGATCTATCTTAATCCAAGACACACACATAGCTTCAATAGTTGATACCTGCTTAGCTTTCCCTGTTAAAAGTCACTGGTCACTAGTCACTTATCGTGCTGAGCACTATTTCTATAAACTCTTGCAAATATTTAGCCCTCTAATATACACTTTTCTACTTTTTGAGTGAAATTTACCGGTTAATTTCAGCATAGAGATGAAATACACGCTGATTGAAATGTCCCCCTCTTTCATGGGATTGTAGTATTGCTTACCTTTTTCTATATTTTGTTGTGATGTATGTCGGGTTGTGGATATTTCAACTTCTGGTATTGCGTATACAGGATGTAGGAACCTCAGGCCCATAGCACGCTACAGGTTGATAAGAAGAAAGATAAAAAGAAATTGATTTATATTAGTTATATACACTTGGAAAGCGTATATCAAATAGACATCAGAAGTATATATTATTGTATGTTGCGTTGAAGCTACTTCTACTTCTGGTATAGCGTATACAGGATGTAGGAACCTCAGGCCCATAGCACGGTTGATAAGAAGAACAATAAAAAGAAATTGATTTATAATATTTATCACACTTGGAAAGCATGTCAAATAGACATCAGAAATATATATATAAATGTATGTTGCGTTGGAGCTACTTCTGATATAGCGTATATAGGATGTAGAAACCTCAGACCCATAGCACGCTACAGGTTAATCAGATAAGAAAAAACTGAAATTTATCTAATTCATTCTGAATCTTGCAAAGCAAATAGACAGTTATGAATATTGTATGCATTTTATTAGTTTAATTTAATCAAATGTTTTGCCGCTTTCATACATTACCGGAGATAAATCCTGAATGTCAATGCATAAAGTATTAATGTATTCATAGATACAGCCTTGATATTTGATTAAGAACATTTTAGTATGATGGCAATGGCAGGTAACATGACATTTGAAATCCATACGAAACCAGGGGTGTAACCCACAAAACTGAAGCTTCTAAGCTGTTCTAAATCCATCTTAAAGGTAGAGGGCGACTCGATCAAATTCACTTTTCCCCATCCAATTTTTTTGGAGATATTAGCATCAGGAGAATGCCATTATTTTTCTTCTTCTTTTACCAGCCGGAGAGTTGTCCCTCCAGTAGATCAATAATGCCTATTCCAACGCAAAGTCTGCTTATTGAAAAACCAAGAGAAAAATATAAATTGTTCTTTATCATGGTCTTTGACACATAGCTATCTTTAGGGTTAAGGAACGATTTTGTTTTTGTCTTCAAATTTTGGTCTCATTAACCCTAACCCTAGTGAGTACTACAAATTACTACGATGCAGTGTGTTTGTGTCACCCGGCGTGGCAGTTTTTCGATGAAATAATGGCCCCAGTCTATGTACGTGGCGACCAGAGGTTCGGGGTATGAGTCCTGGGGCGTGGCCGCAACAACAACAACATCTTTGGAAAAGGTGGCTCAGGGGTTAGGATTAATGGTAGATGTTCCGATTTTCAACTTGAAGTTTTCTATTCTACATGAAAGGTTATCCTTTAAAAAGTCGTGTTCCAAAGTTTGAGTTGCATAGCTCTAATGGTTCTTATTTTAGACGCACAAGATGCTGTGAACTGTACCCATTGAGTAGTACACAAACTATATCGGTGGTTACCACCATTCGCGGTAATTCGACGTTATTTCATCTATTTCTCTGTAATTATACCGATTTAGGCCGTCAAATTTCAGTATGATGACGAGAAAATTCGAGCTTTCATATGATATGAAAATCTCCGTATGTTTGAAATAATTCTGCGTTACTATAATGTGATCGGGTCATCTACCTTTAATAGAGAACCATTATTACTGTACAATTTAGGCTCATAGTCATATAAAAGGATCACAAAATACTCAAACATTTTAAAATTATATCTAAATTGGAGCTATATTACAAATTTCAAAGCAAGTTACTTATTAAACACTGTGAGCTGGACAATAGATATATAATTAAACTGAATGAGAATATAATGACATACTGTATACTGCCAAAATAAATTGTTGTGTTGCCCTCACGTGCAAAATATTTAGAGGTCGGGTTGGTTGGTTGTTTTTTAGGTTTGTAATTTAATTGCTGAAACATATTACTGACAGACAATGGCTGTCGTACGGTTCATGCCAATTTCACATTTCAATATTTCTAGTGTGATGGTAGTTTAAAAACTATATATTCATGCAAACTTATTCATTTCAAGCAGAAAATTTGACAATTTGGATAAAATTAAAATCTATTTGAGGGTCGTTGGCTGAGGGCAACATAAGAACTTATTTTTGTGGCCAAATGATAAACCAGGTGTGGCTCATCATACAGTCATTGATATAGCCTTGAAACAAATTGGGTGATGTATTAATGCAATACAACGCAATCCTGACCTGGAAATGGTTTTCCCTGAAATCTCCATACAATATTAGACCCTGGGGAATAGACCATTTATGTGCCTAATTATTGAAATGCTGATTGAATTTTAATAAATGTTCAGCAAGATTCAAGGCCTATTATTCCCCATGGTTAATTATTATTTGAAGAGGGTTCTTTAAATAAGGCCAAAAAATAAATTGTTGTGTTGCCCTCAAGTGCCAAAAATCTTGAAGTCGGGTCTGTCGGTCAATTTCCCTTTTTTTATGCTGACAAATATTACTGACAGAGTGTGGTTCATGAATAGACAAAATTGGTTAATGTCAATTTGACTAATGTTTCTAGTGTGATAATAGTTTAAAAGCAATCTATTCAAGGAAACTTATTCATTTCAGAAAATAGTAATATTTTAACAAATTGGGTAAAATTTAAATCTTATTTCAGGGTCAGGCACTAAGGGCAATACAACAATTTGTTGTTGTTGGCTTAACCAGGGTATAAGGTACTAAAAATTAATCTAATTAATTGTCATTTTTGACCCACTTTTCTTACATTTACATTGTTATTCATAACATGACAGATACTTCTTGTTGGTGACTGAAATATATCAAATGATAGCATCGAACTTGGTCTCTAATTTTTGGTTTCTTTTTTAAGTACTTCTAGAAATATGTTCCGTTATCTTTGAGTAGTCCAAAGTTACCTAATGTGTTTAACTTGACTCAAACGTTACAACCTCACTAAAACCTATTTTGATGGAAGGATATTTTTAACTTTACTTCAGATTTGGCTGGTTTAAACTCTCAACAAATAATTTGAATACACTAGCGAGTGTAATTCTGGTTTCCAGGACTGGGTCCCATATTGTGAATCTTGAAAAACCTTTATTAATTTCAGTCACGTCATGTTTGTCTATGAGTTTTTATAGCGTTTGGTTTTACTTAACATAAACATAAAAGGCATAATGTTTAGTAATTTTAACAAAACTAGCTGTAAATATGTTGTCATCTATTAATATCTCTCTATTCTTGCCAGAATATAGTGAGAGTTGGTAAGGCCAAAAAATGTTTGATTGGTATAACACGAAAATAAGATGAGGCAAATAGAGCTTTTGTTATGGGTACCGTATTATCCCTATTAAGCACCCATGCCCTTATAAGCACCCACCCCATTTTCCCCAATGACTACCAAAAAGTAACACCTAATACGCTTTTTAGCCACTGTAGCTCAATATAAAGTAGCGTCCCAATATCCCGGCATTAACAACATGTCGGCGATTGACAGCAGTCCTATAGTCGACTATGTATACCTTGTATAATTTCACTGTCACACAATCGAACAACACCCTCTGATACTTCACATCCGAGAACCGACCAAATACATACAAGGTCTGCTGGCATTGGATTTACCAAAGAACTGCGCTGTAAGCACACTAGGGATTACTAGGGACGATGCTTTTTATGCGTCACGATAGTATCACACCCCTTCATAACGCGCTAATATTGAATTTGCTGTCTGTACATCTAGAAACACGTGAAGGCGATATTTCTGTGGCTGTGTAAGAGTTTCTAGTAATATCGTAAAAAATGATCAAATTATTTGTCTCTGTTCGAACGTATAAAGGTTTTTTATTACACGATATTGAAAGATAGGAAATAGCATGGAAATAGTCACATATGCGGAAATTAAGCTATATCTCTGAGGAAAATATTTTTGGCGAGGACCAATGTCAAAGATTACTCCGAAAGTGTGATTTTAGACCGAAACGGTGGCTATACAATGCGAGAAAATCAACATTTTGAATTGATCGAAGTGAGCAAGATTCTTCTCTCTGCGAAGACGTGTCTGCCATTGGTCAATTTTGAAGCCCACGCGAACAAATTGCTCATTACGTATTCGTCCAATTTTTGGACGGTAGCACCACAGGCTGAAAAAGTAGGCAATACGGAAAGCTCCTTGCAGGGAAATTTGAGCATTTGGAGGGAAATTTTGGCATTTTGAGGGAAATGTTACTCTTTTATTAAGAAATGCATTCCATTTTGGAGGGAAATTTGGAATCGCTTGCCGAGAAAAAAACACAATTTTTCAGGCCATGGGTAGCACAGTATACGGAGGTCGAAAGGTCAAATCCAATGCAAGTAGACCGTGTATTGGTCGGTTCTCGGATGTGAGCGGTTTTCGCAAGGCGAAGTATCAGAGGGTGTTGTTCGATTGTGTGACAATAAAATACACGGGATACAAAGCAGACTATCCTTCAGTAAGCAGTAAGCAAATGCTTGATGTGCCGCTACAGTCAATGCTTTCTCACCCACTGCCTACCGCCACCCCGGTACCCCAACTCAACACAAAAGTTGGTAACCATGACTGTTCTTCATATTTTTCAAGGTACCCCTTTACAAGGATTTTTCAACAATTTTACCTTTTTTGGCAAAAACGAGGACAAAATTGGGGTAAAAAATACCCCTTTATTTGGTTTTCAAAGACTATCCTTTTAAACACCCATTTTCAAAGACACTTTATACATACCTGAAATAGATAAAAAAAACTTGTTGCTCCCAACAGTAAGAGGCATTTATAGTCCTGATGAGTGACACCGGGCATGACACTAAATGGACTAAATACCGGGACTAAATACTATTCCCACACTATACCGAGTATGCCCGATAGCTCCAAAAATGTAACCCGATCGTTGATTCCCAAACATGAACTTTTTTATGATTGGGGAAATACCCCTTTTAAAATTTTGCGGAGACTAATTCATGAAATACTCTCTATTTTTATGATTTCGCGGTCCGCGCTGACAATCGAAAATATACCCCTTTTTTCCACGATCTTTAGAACAGTCATGGTTACCAACTTTTGTGTTGAGTTGGGTTACCGGGACCGCCACACGTAGGTGTAAGAGTAAGACCACTTTTTTCAGCTCTCTAGTCACTGTGAATCTTCGGTACTGTTTATAAGATGTGTGTCAAGAAACTAATTCGCAACCTTGCCAAATTCGACAGCATCCGCAATAAATGACTTTAAAAAAGGCAACTTAATAAGCGCCCAACCAAAATCACTTTGCTAAGCGCCCTGGTGCTTAACCCTAACTCTAGTACACCACACGGCAACAGATTTTTTTTCCGACCCCCAAAATTCACCAAAAAGGTCACCCCGACCCCCCCCCCCACCGGATTTGAACCACGGACCTCCAGCACCAGGGCCCAGTCCCTAGCCACTACACCACGGCTGTCAGTCACACTCGGCGAAGTATATTCGCCTCGTTATATAGCCTGGGTCCGTTTTGTAGCCCAAAAACCTGCAGGCCTGGTTATAAAAACATATTTTCCACCCAGTTGCCGTGTGGTGTAGTAGAGTTAGGGTTAATAGGGTTAATACTGTAGTTGACCCATTTGTATTGAACTAAGGAGTTCGAAGCACATCTCCATGGTATCTGGTCTTGATTGATATGAAACCTACCTCTGGAAATACTATTCTATCCATGATTGATATGAAACCAACCTCAGAATGTGGAGATTTTCCTGCAATTCATATGAAATAATACACTGAGCCAAAAAAGAAACTTATAAAATTTTAACAGATCACCATAGGGTCAGTGCACATTTCTCTTGTGTCATTGAAGCAAACAATTGGTTATTGACTGCCATTTGAAGCAATACATTGCAGTAATATTGTATCCAAATTTGGTACATTTTCATGCACATAATTTTATTTGGTGATCTGTTAAAATTTTATAAGTTTCTTTTTTTATATAAGTTTCTTTTTTGGCTCAGTGTATGTTGTTTTATCTTGAATTCAATAAAAACCTACCTCAGGATATGCCGCTCTATCTGTAATTTTGTCCACATTAAGGGTCAGAGTGTTGGTGGCTATAATGGTTGTAGGGTGACATAGATGGGAAACTTCTACAAAATAAAATTTAAAAAATAATTAAGTAATCATGTTTTTAATTACGAAAGATATAAAGATAAACAGTAAAGTCTTTTCATCATTGACTGATCACAACAATTTACCAAAGCCATTTACATACAGCGATCTATAAATATAGAAGGTGTAAATTAAAGAATAAATATTGTGCCCATAAGGCAACGAAAATCCAAAAACCGAACGACCCATCCCCCCCCCCCCCCCCACCCACATTTTCGACAACAAAAACATTTTGTTTTGGATTTCCATTTAATGAAATTTTTTGAAATTGTTGAAAGTTGTTGTTAAAGTGTTTATGACATTTTTGAAAACAAAAAACAACAACCAAAAATGCCTGACTGCCCAAACCCTACCTGAGAGGTTTGCCTGTAAAACGGGGTGTTTTTTGTCTCCTAAAGGATAATCACTATCTTAGGTCATATGAAACATGTGAGCAAATATATTTTTGTTTTTAAAACAATAATTTATTTTACTCATGCTTATTATGTATTGGTGCTAAATAAGTACTGAAACTGAAGACTGCTCCACTTGGAAACTCTTCTGGGCAATTAACTTTCAATGGCAGCCTATTCATTAAAACTTCAGCATCCTACAGGTAGAAGACTAAAGACTTTCTCCCTTAATGTTAGTTCTACCCCCTGGTTAATGTACCTTGTCAGCTTACATGTAGATTGCAATATTTGTCTGCCAAGATACATACATTGAGTATTTTGTTCAGTATCATCTGCACAATGATGGGAGTGCAATATCATATTTCTGATGATCTTCTGTACAGAAACATCTATGCACACCAAATGATTTAGGTACCTAGAATTTACCAGGTTTTTCAGATGTCCACTCTATTTTTCATCAGCAATCAGACATGATTGATGCTTGTAAAGGGTCACAAGCATGACATCTATGTCATATACAGACCCTTTGTAATTTACATCTGCCTACATCCCTGTTGAAAGATGATTGGTTTACTCTTTCTCAGATGCAACACTTTTACTATAGTTCAGTCAGTTCAAAATTGGCGAACCTGTTTAAAGAAGCCAATGAATTCAGAAGAGCATGCGCTTGCAAAACACTCGCATGACGCAGCAGGGCGAAGTGTGCAACCTATGCATGACGCTTGTGTGTGCCAAAATATTGCGGGTACGCTTGGATTACTTTTTTGTGCAGAGAGATAGAAACCGCATATTTTTTTCCACCAATTTGGAACTGATTAAACTATAATTGAACATGACTCCTTACTTAACCTTACTCAAGGCCACATGATAATAATTAATCATCACAAATGAAAAAGGTTACAAATGTTAAGATGTACGTCAGATTGATGACGAAATTTAAAGCAATAAAACTGGAAGTATAACTAAGTTCAACTTGGAACACACACACTTAAATCCATTTACATGTTTTCACTCAGAGTTTATCCAAAACAAGTTTTGACTTGCTTCCTGAGGCTCAAAAAGCTTTGCTATATATACATTTGTTGCTGTCTTCATCTTGGATGCTAATATCATTTTCAGTGAAATTATGAAAAAAGGGAATTCCACTAGTGTGGATGTGGAGGTTGAATCAAGTATAGGTAGGGATTGCAGTAGTATAGGTTACATTTCGAAAACAAGTGGATATATTTTTAACAATATAAACTTTATGGAACAAAATGTTTTAAAATATGATTCCCCAAATGGTAATTTTTAATCTATGTGTATTGCATTGGATACTGATATATTTTCAAAGCCTGGCTCTTTACTTCATTATCAGTACTAAGTCAGTACTAACTTGAGCTTGGTTGCCCCGGGACGAAAGTGTTTCCACTGAACCATTTAAACAAGCTTTGACATGCCCTTTTTTTTTGTCCTAATTTAATACCGCCTAACACATATTTTCATGTCAATAACTGATGTCAACAGTAATAGTAATAACAACATATGGTTAGACATATGTTGCAACATTGTTGGTATACCACGATGCATCGTTCATCTTTTGGGTCAACAAACTGATGAAAGTTTAAAGTAAGTTATTCTCTTTGAACTCTGTCTGTCACATTTGAACTCCGAACAATAACAATTTGAATTTGTAACTTTAATGTAACATTAATCAGGTTAATATTGGCAAGTACAAACTTTGGACGCAGAACTTCAGATTTTAGAACTAAATTATAATATTGTTGTTTATTTTTAATGATTCAGAAACTTGTCCATAAGACGATGAAAAAACCACCCTGTTTTACAGGCAAACAGACGTCTTACCTCTCAGGTAGGGTTGGTCAGTCTGGTGTTGAGTTTGGGCGTTTTAAATGTCGTGAATTTTTGGTGAATTTTTCTTTTTTAATCGGAAATTTGCAACAAATCAACATATTTCTAATGATTTCTAAAAATGTTCAAAACAATCCAACAATTCTTTTTAATTCACAAAATGTGTAAAACATTTCGCCTAGGGGAAGAACTATCAACAGTCTTGTTCTGAACCAAATATGTGTGGATGGATTTAAACAAGAGTAAGCACATCACAACCCCAAAGGGCATGTCATGTGATATGCTTGATTGATACCATATTTATACACACTTTCATCAAAGACTGCACGCTTCAACATGGATTAACTAGAGCCTCACTATTACTGCCTTTTGATACTGAGCAAACTAAATCACTAGTTGCAAGACTAGAATTTGGTTTCAAATTGCGAAAATCAAGTTGGTTCTCAAGGAAGCAACTTTGTATGACTCATGAATTGGAGTGTAGACCAGAAATAAACACAGCAACAACATACAAAAAATAGAAAGAAAATCCACACTCATTAGAGAGGTCATAACTTTGAATATTATCATATTAGGCTACAAAAAAAAGAAACCCTGTTGTAAAAAATGTGTAAAACAAATCGCCTAAGGGAAGATCTATCAACAGTCCGTTCTGAACCATACATGTGTGGATAGATTTACAAGAGTAGGCACAATTGAACTCAATAAAGCATATGACAACCCCATAGGGCACGCCATGTGATATGCTTGATACCATATTGATACATATTTTCATCAAAGATGTACGGGAAATGGACCTCTCAGATCGGGTCAGTCGGTCTTGCATTTTTTCATCTTCTTATTTTCCCTTGAAAATGACCGTAAAATCCACACAAAAATCTGTAAAAATTCTAGAATATATGGCCGTTTTTAACCAAGCAAAAAAGATTTTTGGGGTCGGTATTTATTTGCACGTGAATATTTATTTATAAAAAAATGGGTCAGTCGAGCCCGTACAACAGGGTTTCTTTTTTCCGTCGCCTTACGACAATGAATTGATAAACACCTTTAATGGATACGCCTTTGAAAAATGTTGTCAGCTACATTTTGATACCGAATTTGCTACCAACGATTTTTAAGTGTACAAGATTTACAGCGTTTTATGGAGATCCATGCAATCTCAAATGTCACAAATTACAAGTTTATGCATGCTCTAATGCATGCATGCCGAGATTCAGATTGAATAGCCCGCCTAAACATCATGTGCATGCAGTCAACAGCACTCAGATCAATACTCCTTGCACATGCAATGCATTGTGCAAAATCATAACAAATTGTGACGTCTCGAACTGTTTTATATTTATAAATTGTTATCAATCTTCAACAATTTATTGTGTTTGGTAGCAAATGAAGTATCACAATTTAGCTAACAAATGTCTTCAAAGGTCAATATTAATTATATTATAAAGTTATAACCTCTCGAATGAGTGTGTGTTTTTTGCGGTGTTTATTCTAGAGAATTAACATTTATTCATGCAAATCTGTTTAAAAAACATTTGTAAGAATGGATTCCCCTACTCTCACCAAATGTCTAGCCTAGTATAATACATCAAGTGGATACCTGCAACAAATATTCTGCGGGAATCCAATTGCAAAGGTAAATCTACTATCAATAATATCCATGAGAATTGACTTGGCGGTGCTTATTCCTCCTACAGATTCTAGCCATGGATTCATGTGTGTATTATTTTTAACAAACAAGATACTAGAATACCCTACCTACACCTTTGAACTAAAACTTACTCTCAAACAATTGTTGTTTAATCTGCAAATTTTCAACTACTGCTTCAAATATAAACTCTGCATCCTCCACAGTCTCTTCAAGTCTGCTCATGCATAGTACTTGACCCTGTGAACAAGATATTTCAGGGAAAATGATAAAAATGAAAATATGAAAAAAGTAAAACATATTTTTTACATAAAATGATCAAGATATCTTTGAGTGGCTTCATCAAAATTGCCATGTAGCAAAATATTTATTTTTATCTTTGAAGATATTACCATTTAGTTATAATTCATTGCCAAGCTGATGGAGACATAAATAAGCTATTACTATACCAAGAACCAATTTGATACAGTATATAAATATATATATAGATATTCTTTAACTTGAGCAATAGTTAAAATATTCCATCAAATTTAAGTTTGCCATTTTTTTAATCTAATGTCTCCAAGTGTGATATAAAAGGGTTTAAAACTTGTTTTTAAGATTCATGTATTGGCTTCCCTGGTAGATTTTTCTACTAGTATTTTTAAGGTAATACTGCCCTCTATAATATTGTTGCTGTCATATTATTTTGGATCTCTCATACATGTGACTTAACCCTAACCTTCCTGGACCTTACAAATCCCTACAGTGCTGCAATATTGTACCACGCGGCGGCCCCATCAATCTCGTGCCATGCTCAGCGCATAGTTCTAGCTCAGTCGGTAGAGCATCAGACTTGCATGCATGCGGCTCGTGTTCCCTCGCGGCGCGTGCAGAGACTGATTTTCCCCTCAAATTTGACATGTTTTTCTCCCCTGATAGTTTAATTCAGAAAAGCACAACCGGGAGTGAGGGTTAAAATATTGTTTTGGCACTCTTACTCTCTAAATAATTGCTCAGGAAGTGGACAAATAAGGCAGTTACATTGTGCAGTGGTCTTAAATAGGTTTAGGTTAGTTCTTTGTGTGATCCCACGGGTGACACCAATTGTAACAGGTTGGCAAACTATCTAGGCTTCTTGAAGCAGCCTTTGAAATGTATGCTGTAACACAAATGTAATGATAGATTTTTAAAATCAGTTGTGATGAAATCAAATGTATATAGATATTTGTTAAGAAATGAAGCCTGTGTCTAGAATTCAAATTATTTTAAAACGTTGGGGGGTTTTCCTCCTCATTTCTAACAATATGACTCCCTGATTATAGATGTATATGGAATGGCTTTTAAAAGATCATTTTTGCATGCTTACTTTATTAATCCTCTCTTGGGATGGAAGTAATTATAGGGGGGATGTACTTTGATGTGGTATTGTGAGCTCTGTTCAAGATCCCACTGCTGCCACTAATTGTAACAGGTCAATTAAAAGAAAAGAATTGCTTACAGCCATTTTTAAAATAGATATTTAAAAAAATGTGAAGTAAAATCAGTTTTGACTAAAATCAAATGTATGTAGGAATTGACTTCCGGTATGCCGTAGAAGCAAGAACCAGCGACGACAGCGCTGAAGAAAAATTATGTTTTGTGCCTGAAATATAATTTATTTTAAACTATCATTTGCTGTATCCACTAAGATGAACTATAAGTTGACGTAGTATGCCAAGAAATAAACACAGGAAAGTCGGAAAGAAATTTAAACGACAAGGAAGTGACGAGCCTGACGACGAGCCTGCCGAATTTGGTAATCCAGCCGAATTCGGAAACCTCGACACGGAGATGGCTACTGCACAGCAGGTTGCGAACATATTCAAAAGACTTGACAAATTAGACATATTGGATACAATTAATAAACGTCTAATCGACATGGAAAAAGAACTTACGTCTGTAAAAGTAAAGGTTGGAGATCTAGAAAAAGCAAATAACTTTTCTAGTGCTCAAATAGAGACCCTGGAACAAAAGAAAGCCGATAAAACTGCACTTGAAAAACTTGAAGCTCAGGTAGAGGATCTCGCAAATAGATCTAGGAGAAACAATCTTGTTTTTCTAAATGTGCCGGAGAATAAGGAGGCTGAACATAATGGAAAATGTTCTGAGCTCATTAAAGCCATAGTCACTGAAAACCTGAAAATCAATGCTGACGGTTTTATTTTAGACCGTGTGCACCGAACTCCAACACAAATGCCAAATGTCCCCAGAGAGAAGCCCAGGCCTATCCACGTAGCCTTTCACTACTACAGTGACCGGCAATCTGTTCTCCGGGCTGCAAAGAACCTAAAGACTAATCCCTATCCAGCGGCAGATGCAAAGTTCAAGTTAGTTATCATAGAGGATGTAACACCTAAACTTCAAGCTGAAAGGGCTAAACTCTGGAAGCATCGAAAGACACTCCTGCGAGAAAATCCAGGAAGAAAAGTGTACATCAACTATCCTGCAAGTATGAAAATCATCGAGCCGGGTGGAGCAGTGTGGCGTATGGGAGAGAAAGACTTGTAAACAAGTGGAGCAGTGTGGCGTATGGAAGAGAAAGACTTGTAAACAATAAACTTTAGCTTTTATTATGTTATTGCTTCAGATTCAGCGCTGTCGGAAGCTGTTGAAGAATACGGTTTGAAAAGAAAACAAATCGTATCGCAGGTAATTTTTTGCCATCTTCAAGCCTGCACCCTTTTTTTATTTATTGTTCTATAGGTTATTGTTGTGTTTATTTTTGACAATGTTGTTTAAATGTGTGTGTTTGCCAGTAAATTCTAGTGCAAAATATTTTTCAAGAAAATACTTTGGTCATGAAAAATTAGACCTTCCCCCAGATGGATGATGTAAAGATATGCTCGTTGAATGTGAAAGGTTTACGAGATGGCAAAAAAACGTTCTGCTGTTTTTACATGGTTGAAGAAAAAAAACTTCACCGTCTACTTTTTACAAGAAACGCATAGTACACAATCTGACTGTCGGAATTGGAATAGCGATTGGGGATCCACCTGTGTATGGAGCCATGGAACTTCACAAAGCAGAGGCTCTGCAATCTTGTTTAACAAGAACTGTGACTTAAAACTATTAAAAGGTGTGTGCGACACAGAGGGACGTTATGTGATCATTGATTTTAAAATATCTGATGTTATTTATATAATTGCTAATATTTATGGACCAAATAAGGACTGTCCTGATTTTTATAAGAAGGTTGACGATGAGCTTGATAATTTTCATTGTGTTGATATTATTTATGGTGGAGACTTAAATTGTGTGTTAAACTTATCTTTGGATAAAAAGGGTGGCCGTAGTCATACCAATTTCAAATCACAAAAGGAGATTTTTAATTTAATGGCAAAAAGAGATCTTGTTGACATTTGGCGGTATAATAATCCAGGTAAATTTCAGTATACATGGAAGTCGAATGACAAACCACCAATCATGTGTAGGTTGGATTATTTACTCATAAGTAATGGTTTAAAGGGAAATATTACTAATGTTGATATTAAACACGGTTTAAAATCAGATCATTCACTGGTAACATTAATGATGTGCAGTAAACAGGATAAGCATGGTAAAGGTATGTGGAAATTTAATGTTTCACTTCTGGACGATTTGGATTTTACTAACTTGATTCATAAAACAATTGAAAATGTTAAAATTGATAATGCTAATGCACGTCCTGACATTTTATGGGAAACAATAAAATGTGTTATAAGAGGTGATACAATCAATTATGCCAGCCGGAAACGTAAACAGGCTAAAAGAGTTGAAGAGTGTCTTGAACAAGACATAAATAATCTGGAGATCAAATATGCTGAAAATCCTAGTGAGCTGATTTTAAGAGAAATTGAAATCAAGAAACACAAATTGGATTCAATTTATGATGAAAAAGTTAAAGGTGCAATAATCAGATCCAAGGCAGATTGTACTGAATTTGGTGAAAAGAGTTCAAAATATTTTTTCAATCTTGAAAGGTACCGTGTTAATAATAAGTAAATTACCAAGTTGGTTGATGATGAAGGTAATGAGGTTACAGGTACAGAAAATATTCTGAATGAAGAGGTCAAATTCTACTCTACTTTGTATACTTCTCAATGTAATACTGATCTAAATGCTCAGGAAGGTTTAACACAGCTTGGTCTATCACTGGAAGATATTCCTAAAGTTACTGAGAACAATAAAGACGAATGTGAAGGTATCTTAAATATGCAAGAATGTACTGATGTTGTCAAAGAGATGAAACAAGGTAAAAGTCCTGGGTCTGATGGATATCCAATTGAGTTCTATACATTTTTTTGGGATGTCATTGGGCAAGTTGTTGTTGATTGTTTTAATTACTGTTTTGAGAAGGGTTGCATGACGGATGAGCAATGTAGAGGAGTAATTACTCTTATTCCAAAAGAAGGGAAGGATAATAGATTCTTGAAAAATTGGAGACCCATCAGCCTGCTTAATGTAGATTATAAAGTTGTATCTAAAGCTATTGCAAATCGTTTCAAAAAAGTTCTCAATTCAGTTATTTCACCCGATCAAACTGGTTTTTTGTCAAATCGATATATTGGTGAAAATGTGAGGTTAATACTTGACATTATTGAGTATGTAGATAATGAAAGTCTTCCTGGGTTGCTTCTGTTCTTGGATTTTGAAAAAGCGTATGACAAACTTGAGTGGAAATTTGTTCAAAACTGTTTGGGTATGTTTGGTTTTGGAGGTGATGCAAAAAAATGGGTCACTCTTTTTTACACCAACATCAGAAGTTGTGTTACAAACATGGGCGTTGTCTCAAACTATTTTGATTTATCACGTGGTCTTCGTCAAGGATGCCCCTTAAGTTGTTACATTTTCATAATTTGCGCGGAGGTCTTGGCCTATGAAAAGATAAGGTACCATGTAATACCAAATGCGAAGCAGTATTGGGAAGGCAAGGCTCAATTTGATATTGATTTGTCACAGCCAATTACTGACTGGAAGGAAGTGTACTCATTAGCTTTTAAATGCTGTATGGACTCATATACAAGATATTTCCAGTTTCGTTATATTCATAATATTCTACCAACAAACTATTTTTTGTTTAGAATTGGTTTAATAGATACTGATATATGTAGTTTCTGCAAAGTGAATAGAGAGACAGTAAAACATCTCATGTGGGAGTGTAATGTTACAAAAGATTTTTGGAACAATCTTAGTGCATGGATGAATACTGGGCTAAATATCTTTTTCAATGTGAATTATCAGAATATATGTCTTTCAAAAATATAATTATTCTTTTGGCAAAACGTTATATTTATAGATGCAGAGTTGAAGAAAAGAAACTTAGTATCTATGTCTTTAAAGAATTGGTGAATATGACTGAAAAATCAGAGAAAGTCATTGCAGAAAGAAATAATAGAATGGCATCCCATAACAAAAGATGGGGGATATTGTTTTCATAATATTGTTTTCATAATATTATTTTCATGTTTTCTTTATTAAAAAAATAGCATTAGGCCCTTAAGTGCCTATATATAATAGTAAAACTTTGTCTGGCACTTGTGGCGTCTGAATGTTGATGCCTTGTCTGTATTTGATGTATTTTGTGTAGTGTTATTTTTGTATTTTGTTAATCTATTGTTGTATGTCATAAAATAAAAAAAGTCCCTATAAATGGGCTGGAAAGAGAAGAAAAAAAATCAAATGTATGTGCGTATATGTGAGAATTTTATGGCAAGAAATTAAACTGATATTCGAATAACTGGTTTTTTTGTGTTTTTAAAAAATAAAAATAAATCATTTTGCTATTTCATTTGCGGAAGATGCAAAGTCATTGACCTTCAGCAGCGACATTCCTCTGAAGCTGACATCATTTGGATTGGTAGAGTACGCTGTATTTTCCCACTAGGATTTTCCATTAGTTGCCATCATGTCTCTGCTGACTACATCAGATTTGTAAGAATTTACCTGGACCGGTTACAGAAATTACCAAGAAATTAGCATAAACTTTATAAAGTTTTGGCCTTTTTATACCCTGCTAGTACATGCAAAGGATTTTAAAAGATGTTTTGGCACACCTTACGAATCCTTTCTTCGCATAAGCAAATAGGGTGCTTGCATTGTTCTGAGAACTTGCACATGTGTGATACTTATATGATCCCACTCTTGCCACCAATTGTAACAAATATGGTTAATAGGACCTACTTATACTTTAAAAGTAATCTTTGAAATTGATGTTATGACAAATAGAGTCAAATCAATTGTAACAAAATCAAATGAGAAAACGTGGGTTTATTTTTTGTACTGAAATTCAAAGTTTGATAAGGAAATGAGAATTTGATCAGGTCACACAACTTTAAGTAAATGAGTGGATGCATTCTTCATCTGTCATGCTTTCTGCTCCTAACCCCTCTGCCACCAATTGTAACAGGTCGGGGTCAAATCAATTATGATGAGATCAAATGTATTTTTGAATTTATGACAAGAAAAAAAAGCTGATATCTAGAATCTAATATTTCAAAACCTATTCTTTGCTGTTTCAGGATTTTGCTGTTTTGTTTGTAAAAGTTTGCAATATAATTGTCTTAATGCAACTGTGCATGTGAATTGGATGAGGTTTTCCTTTCTGCTCAACTTCCCGTGAATTTTCATTTTGTCTCAGCTGATTGCACTATAGTACTCAATCCTTATTACCTGACCAGTTACAGTACTCACTAAGAAATTGGGCTGTGACATGAGCCCTTCTGCTCTTATCTCTTGCTTATCTGCCTCCAGATTATCTGTAAATGCTTCTAAAACATCAGCATTTTCATCAAATACTTTCACTCTATGTCCATGATAAGCAAAACATCCTGAAAAGAGTAATAATATTGAGTTTGTTAATAATGGTCAAATACTCCCAGTCATTGTTGAATTTTCGTTTGAAAATCCCAAGTAGGAAACTTTCTTTTTCCATACAGGTTTCGACAACTAATCTGTTGTCTTCCTCAATGGATTATGTTTGATCCAGAGCTAGTGTTTCTCGGTTGTTTATTGGTGACGTCATCGGATGTTGATGATAATGCCCTTTTGATCACTGAGTTGTAAAGGTGACTGAGTTAGTACGCTCCCTCATCGCCATTCATAAGGTGCTTTTGTTGGTCTGTGCCGCCTCTCCTCCGAATTCAAATGGATTCACCTATCCATCTGGTGTTTCGGTTTAAAATCGGTACAAAATGGCGGATTTCTGCGCATTTATAATCATGACGTCACTGTTTTGATGCTAGTCTTGTTCTCATGTCGCCGAGTGTTACGATTTGGGAACGGCCGCATCCATCTGGACATTTTAATATTTCGGTGCACCATGGGCACAAAAGGAATCGTATAACAATGGCGCTTTGGTATTTCCATCGTGACTCGAGCGATCGAAGTGCGGCTAATAATCCATTAATTTCCTTGTATTTCCTTGTGTTTTATTATGAAACTGTGTTAGTTCAAATTGTAAAATCTAGTTTGTGTTTTCGTATACTGTGTTTTGCTTAAGTTTGCAAGGAACGATTGACGGATTTAACTTGACATTTAATCATATTTTCCTGGACTGTTTATGGTCGTTTTATACACTGAGAAACATATCTGCTCATAATTGGTATCATGGTATGTTTATAATTGCTTTTTTTTGCCTTGTCTAAAACTGCCCGTCCATAAGACGGACAGAGGATTTTTCCACCCGTCCACTTAAGAAACTGCCAGTATAAAAGAGGGTGGACGGGTCGCTGGCTAAGACTGTGGGTGTGCATACAAAATCTCATCTCTCTAGGTGTCAGAGAGCTGCGACATTTATATCCCATATGTGGAGTTTGTCGCAGCATCCGACGGATACAGATACATACACGTTTTTGCAATGGGGGATGAGACTGCGTGTTGCATGATGGGATAGCAAGGATACGCCGAAAACTTATTCTGCCATTGTGTTACATGACGGAGAATTACGGGTAAATATGGAATAATTTAGCATTTTCATGTTATAAACAGTGGCTGAAAAGAAAGAAGAGGTCTTTATGAAGGTGTGTAGCTAGTATAAAAATCAACAGGAATGTTGTTTTTACATGGACATGCGCTAACGTAAATATTAAAGGTATATTATTATGTGATCTTTCCAGGAAACACCCTCAACATCGAAAAAAAAATTGAAAGCAGATTTTCTTGCAGATTTACATTTCTGATCAGGGCCGTCAGATGGGGGGGTGCGTTGGGTGCGGACGCACCCCCCTTGAATTTTTTTGTCTTTTTTTTTCTTTTTTTTTCGGGTAAAAATTGCGTTTTTCTTAGTTTCAAATTTCAATAGTAAAACAACTCATAAAACATTGACTACAGTGCTTTTTGGACTGCGAAATTTTGTGTCCGTGCGAAATTTTTTGACTTCAACCCAACCCCCCCCCCCCCCCCCACTTACGTGAAATTCACGAGGTGACTGACTTGGAAAATTCTTTTGGGGCAACCTTTTACGAAAATTTTAGGTGAAAACGCACCCCCCTTGGGCAAAAGTGTCTGACGGCACTGTTGATCATAAATCGTACATACATTCCAAGTTTCAGGGCGATACGATTCTTAATTACTTCAAAATCATGGTTTTAGAGTGAAAATAAACTGTCGGGATAACACAACAGTTTATATTTTTGCTCTAAAACCAGGATTTTGAGGTAATTAGGAATTGGATCGCTCTGTAACTTGAAATGTATGTACGATTTATGATCAGAAATGTAAATCTGCAAAAGAATCTACTTTCTAAAAAAAATCATGAATAGAGGGCGCTGGAAAAGATCACATAATATACCCTTAAGGCCTAGTAAAAAAATAAACATGTTTCCCGTCCCCGCCCGCCTCCTTTTTGGCCGCCGCCTCCTATTTTTTACTATTTACTATTTCCGAAAATTCTGTTAAAAAAATAAATAAAAATAAAAAAAGTTTTGGTTTTTTTAATATTTTTTTTTAAATTTTTTTTTTAGTGATTGATCCTTTGCCCATAGGAATGGTAGGTGTAATAGAAATGCTGTATCATTTCATAGCATGTTCATGCCATACATGACACAGCATTATTGACATGGCTTCTCAAATAGTACCATGGGGACCGATATACCTAACTTCACGTAGCAATTGCTTGCAATTAGGGGACCGACACATGTAGGCCTACATCCTTTGTTTTGTTCCTCATTCAACCTGAAAAATGACGAAAACATAAAGAAACAATGTGTACTTGGCTCTATATAATAATAATAATATAATAATAAATAAGCATTTATAATGCGCCATTTATCTAGAAACAAGTTCTAATCCAAGGCGCAATGAACAACAAGAAAAACAATACAGTACAGTGAAAATCACAGAAAAAAATATGATATGTAACAAACTTGCGCTGAACAAAATCCAAAACAAAAAATTGTTCCATGCTAAAAATATATGACTAAAAACAAATTAAATTACAAATTGAATATTAAAAAAACAAAAAACAAAACAAAACAATAACAATAGCATGGCAAACAAAATGTAATAATCAAAAACAGTTGATATTAGCAGTCATAAGCAGAATTGAATAAGAATGTTTTGAGTCCTGATTTAAACCGATGGAGAGAATTTGACTGACGAACATCTATGGGTAAAGAGTTCCAAAGTTTTGGAGCAACGGTTGAAAAAGCACGATCACCGTAAGAGGATGTTGTTTGTGGAACTGATAATAAACACTTTTCTGATGACCTTAGACTGCGAGTAGGAGTATATGGAGAGAGAAGGTCGGTTATATAAGAAGGTGCCATATTGTTTAAACCTTTCCATGTCAGAAGTAGAGTTTTATATTGGATCCGTTCTCGAACAGGCAACCAGTGAAGACTCCGCAGAGTAGGTGTGATATGATCAAATTTGCGAGTCTTTGTTAAAACGCGAGCAGCCGAGTTCTGTATACGTTGCAGTTTCTTAAGTTGTTGTTCAGTTATTCCATTAAAGGTAGATGACCCGATCACATTTTCGTAACACAGAATTATTTCAAACATACGGAGATTTTCATATCATATGAAAGCTCGTATTTTTCTCATCATCATACTGAAATTTGATGGCCTAAATCGGTATAATTACGGAGAAATCGATGAAATAACGTCGAATTACCGCGAATGGTGGTATACCACCGATATAGTTTGTGTACAACTCAATGGGTACAGTTCACAGCATCTTGTGCGTCTAAAATAAGAACCATTAGAGCTATGCAACTCAAACTTTGGAACACGACATTTTTAAGGATGACCTTTCATGTAGAATAGAAAACTTCAAGTTGAAAATTGGAAATGTGATCGGGTCATCTACCTTTAAGTAAAGCATTTCCATTGTCTAGGCGCGATGTTACAAAAGCATGCAATAGTATTTCTGCTGTATCCTTAGAGAGAAGTTTTCTAATGAAACCGAGGTTTCTAATTTGGAAATATGCTGATTGACACACCTTTTTGACATGGTTCTCCATTGATAACGTAGAATCAAGATATATTCCCAAATTGCGAACATTGGTAGAGGCAGAAATAGTTGAAGAACCAATCTGAATATTCTTATGCTGGATCTTATTATTATATATTAGGTAAACCTTTTCATATTTGTATTCCTCTGGCAATTAGAGTGGAAAATCCTGTTTAGGAGTGTCTGCAACCCTGCTGCAACACAGTCAGTTGGTCACTTTCGACTTGGCTGCCATCTTGAAAAAAATAGCAAAAAATGGGAAAATAGTAAATAGTAAGACCCTCCCTCCTCCTTTTTTTAAAAAGTCCGGACGGGAAACATGTCATTTTTTTTGCTATGCCTAAACTGACTGAGTGAAACTACTGAAATCTCATGATCTGAAAGGCAGCATCATGTTTTTGGTTATATACAGTGGCGGATACAGGGGGGGCGGAGGGGGCGGGTGCGCCCCGTAAAATTGGACAATATACCTTTTTTGTGTACCACTTTAGGTTCCGTCGGTATATTTGCCACTAAGTCTTATACCATGCGATTTTTTTTCCGCCGGTTTTGGGAGAACCACATAGCTACCCCCCCCCCCCCCCCCCCCCACCACTTAGCAGAATTTCATGAGCTGACGGCAAAAAAAACATGGGGACCTTTAACGATTTTTTGGGGGTACCAATTAAAAAACCTTGGGCAGCCCCCCGTACATTTTAATCCTGGATCCGCCACTGATATAAATATCATAATGGTATTGTAAATAATTCAGCTACCTTGTGTTTTATTCCATACTAGCGGGAACCCGCGCTTCGCGCGGGCCCCGCTAGTAGTGAGCCTCCCCTCCCAGCGGTTTGTAGGGGGTGGTCTTTTTTTGGTACGCGGTCCCAAAATATTATGTATCATCATTTTGTATGCCCCCCCCCCATCCGCTCAACAAACGTGATTATTGTTATGACCATGCTCAGGCCTATCTAGAATGGTTAAATTCGGAATATTAGGGGAAAGTTGATGCGGAAGGGAAAATTATAAATAAGGGTAGACAAATGTAGAAAAAATATATAAAAATAAAATATTTTTTTGGACTCAAATTTAGTTTTGACCACCCCCCCCCCCCCCTGGCAATGGTTTTTATTTCATACCCCCACCCCTATATTTCCCGTGTAAAAACACCGACACCTCCAATGATAATTGGTACCTCCGACCCTGGCCCTCTTACGAAGAAAATGACAGCCCCTAACATAATCCACAACATACCATGTGCAATTGATAATCAAGGGCCCCTATGCCCTTACTAATCAATACCATCGCTATTTATTGAAAAACGCCCTCTATGCAAATATGGTTCGCGATCAGTATCACGCGTGCTACAGGGGATACTGTCTGACGTAATATGCTGATCTAGCGGAGATTAGCATTTTTTAATCGATGTTTTGTTGTACAAAGAGGGCTGATTTTTCTTAATCCTTATAGGTGTAAGTTCATAGGGCCTACATGTAATACAATCGTAAAAATATACAAATCCCAGTTTTTATCATATAGGCCTATATTTGTAATTGAGGGCGCTGCTACCACCACATCTCTTAATGCCCCTTTAAGCGTTAAATACGGAACCAATAATGACACCAACAATTACGGTGCCGCTCTCGGAGATGGTCATGTTGAGCCGAACGGTCCAGGTAGGTGATTGGCATCTCGCTGCCATTTGGGATGGGGGTGTATAGCAATAAAGCTATTATAATAACGGGGGAGGACAAGGGACAAATAATGACAATGATGTGTGCGGATGTCTAGGTGAGCGTGCATAATGCAAGGGGTCACGCTCCCAAATAACTTTTCGAGGTCTACGTTGTTGTGTACTTCCATAATTGCGGTGCGGTGCTTTTGTTGGATTTAGCATCGGGTTAAGCATCTTTAGGCCTATGCCTCTAGTTATTTTGTTTTCGAACACCCCCCACCCCCCATTTACAATGGTATGAATTTCATGACCCCCTGCCATATTTTTTCTTGTAAAAACATGACACAACCAATGATATTTGGTACCTCCGACCTCTTACCGAAGAAAATGACAGCCCCCTAACATAATCCAGATAATGATATACCGTATACCATGTGCCATTAATAATCCAGGTACTTCATTTACCATTCCTTAGTGCCCTTGATTATTCATGTTTGATTTATACCAGGAATGACTTTCATGGACTAATAAATCTATATATCTTGACTGTATTTTCTGTGAAAAAACCATCATAGAACTTTACTTATCATACTGTAAAAGCCAATATTTTCGCGCATTTTGATATCATTATAGACATTTTGCGAATTGTTTTTTTAGCGGGCGACCTTCTGGATGCACTGCATGAATGTTGAAAACAATATTTTCCCGCGTTATCATTTTCGCGTGTAAAGTTATCTTGCGCGAAAAGCGCAAAAATAAAACCACCGCGAAAATGTCTGCTTTTAGTAATGAAAATCAGCTTCCAATTTAAGGAACTTCTTAACATAATTTGCTTCGATTCACATAAAGCATTTCCGATGAGTATTCTGTTGCGATCGTAGCATGCAGAAACACACTGTAAACGGCGGCAACACGTGTCTATTTGCACTACGAAAAAACGGGGACAATCCGCTCAGCCTCTTGAAAATAAGTTGCCGGAGCACACTCCACCGTTTATTTTAACGTATTCAAACCTTGATTTTGAAGTAATTAAAAATCGTATGGCTCTGTTCCTTGGAAGATCTTCATGATTTATGATAACAATTGCAAATCTACAAGAAAATATGTTTTCAAAGTAATCCAGATCCTCACTATGGCCTTATCCCATACCCAATTCACCTTTAAAATCCACATCACAGATGCCTAGTCCAGGAAATTCGGGAATTCATTATGAAAAGGGTCTTATAGTTTTGTATAGCCTTATTAGTTGGCGGGCCAATGTCGGAGCAATAATCGTGATCATTTATGGTATCCAGTCAAGCACTTGTGCCATATCCCGGCTTATTTGTTGGCCAAATAACAATAAATTATTCCTTCAGTTGATATATTTTCATCACGCATACTCACACCGTCGCTATCCCTGCATTTCCATTATGAAAAAGTCTGGTAGGCCTACCCATAACTGGCCGGAGGGTTGTAGCAATTATAAAGCTATTAGGCCTATAGGCCTACAACAGAAGAAACACGGAACAAATAATGACACAAACTGGTGTTGCGCCTTCGATAAGCCGTAACCCATGGCATAGCCTCTAGGTTTCAGAGGACTTCCAGTTTATGTTATAGGGATAACAAACAATAAGCAATAAGCAAAAATCACCAGCCGTGGGCAAGGTATTCTATTTGTGCCCACACTGATAAATATTAGCCTCACATTAATTTTCGCCAATTTGGAACTGATCACACTATAAAACAGGTCCGATTACGCGTGTGTGACGCGTGGCGGCCATCGCGTAGCGGAGTGTTGCGTGGCCAACATGGTGTGTGACTTGCACGCATCGCTCTTGCGTACATATACTTGCCACGTCAAACAGCTATAGTAACGACCACACATAGCAACCCAGGATCGTTGTATGAAAGTCGTTTTTCGTCTATTGGATAACGCCAAGAGCAATCAACAATTTGCCTAAATTTAGTAAGTTCATGTCTCCCATGCCACCCCGCCCATGTAGCTACCTCCCTGTCTCCGCAACAGCTCCACCAACGGCGGTATGCGCATGCGTTGGCCAGTTTCATGAGGTAAGAATAGAAGACGTGAAACATAGCAACCGACCTGGTTTTTTGGTTATTTCCATAGTATTGAATAGTTTTGCAAAAAATAGTGTCCAATGGTTTAATGGCAATATGTACTCGATCAATGTACGCAAAAATCAGAGTTGAAAGTCAAGGCATCTCTGAGAACACTCGCGGACAAGATTTACGTTCGTCCTTTTATTTATATAGATTTGAGATCCAATTGAGTATATTGCTAGTGTTGATCTCATGGTTCACTGATTAATTATCAACCTGTTGTTCTGTCACTGTACTGTATTGACTGATGATTGTGATGGCAGAGCTGAGTACCAAATGGACATCATCATGTTTGTTTGTTTTTCACTAGCTACAAAAACAAGCATTGACTTCCTACGTCGTATTTGTTTCATAACAAAAAATAAATTTACTGGTAGTTAAATTTAAGTTATCCTTACTTATAGAACTATACTTACGGATTATTTTAATACCATCGATGTAATTCTACGCTCACGATTTCTGGAGATTTTAGAGGTTTTTTAACGACTAAATGGTTACCGTTCTTATGCCGTCGATTTTGCTTGGTCCCTGCATCAATGGGCTCCACACAACTCATCCAAAAGGGATTCTGGGTACCGGGAATCAGCCTAAGAAATAGGGGTCAATTCAGGGTCGATTAGACTAACTCTCCGTCGCCCTCTACGTCGCTATCTTGCAGGCTATATTTGTACAGCTTTTGTACGGTAATATTGAAGACTTGGGGTGGAACCTAGGGTCGATACGGAGAGTTCATATCAAATAGCGTTCTTCCGTTTGCACAGCGCATTAATTCCCTTTCTAGTATTTACGTAATGAAAACTGCATACCCAGGACCCTAATTGTACATAATTTGTCGTATTGGATGGTTTTAAATGTCAAATAAGTTAGAACATTGTATAGTTTGGTAATAGACCATTTAAAATTGAGATCAGAAATCTTCGGAAAATAGGTCACGTGCGTTCTTCGGAATCTCACTAAAAGCAGCCTGGTGCCAACAATTTGGAACCAGGCTGTTGTTAACAGTTGATCGCATTCGTAAAATCGTAGTATTGGTTGTCCGCCTAGTGATTTACTATGTTTGCACACACGCGTACACCCATATGGAGTAAACCGGGGAACGAGACTAATTGAAAATATTCGGAACCAATCGTAAACTACCGCGAATTGACTTTCATCTTTGCTACGACTTCTTCATTTCGCTGTGATTAGGGCCGATTTTATATCATTAATATTTCATTTTGAGTAGCATTTATGGAGCTGAAAATGTATCTAGGATGCAATAACAGTACATAGCACATGTATAACCCAGGTAAGTGTATCCAAATGTTTTAGAAATAGGCAAACTAGAAACGAAAATCGCCAGCGTACGAACATATGCTTTCATTTCATAGCTCTCATACTGAGTCGTGTCACGACGTGTGAGAGCTATGAAACAGAGCTAGTTTTTCACTCACCTGCAATTTTAGTGCCCAAAAGACCACTTCCCAATATGGCTACTCTAACCATTGTGTCATTTATTGTCTTAACATACGATAGATTATAGTATACAGATTAATATACGTCAATACTTGACAGCAATTAGACTGGAATTATGCTACTTTCGAGACATTTTGCTAAGGTCTGCGCATCTTATTCGTCCCTTTCATCGGCTGCTGTCAAAATATCTCATTCCCATTCCCACAATGCAATAGTAAATTTACTACCTATCTTACTAAAAAAAGAGGATGGAGCATTTATGTATAAAAACATCATTGAAGTGATATTTTCCCTCATTAAATCATTTTTCAAATATTAATCACATATATATTAGAGTGTTTGTAAATCAATTTAACGATCATCTTGCATTATTATGGGTAAATAATTTCAAAATAATATTTGCCTTACCCTACAGCTAGGCACTCTTTCTCATAGGTCAGAGGTCATATCAATTTGTAAACAAGACAAAATGGAAAGTGAAAGAAGTGCATGTGAAAATCCTCCAAACTTGAACAATTCAAGCAGCAAATCAATGTCTGATGGAGTTCAAAAAGACACTGAAGTTATTTGCGAGAATAAAGTCGAGATAAATCGTAACACTAGTGCAAAGAAACGATGGCAGATACTGAAACAGGTAGGGGCCTAAGTTTTATTTTAATTAATACCATTCCTACATATGCCTACCTACCTTGTCTGGTGGACAAATTTGGCCACCAATTTGGGAGCCGTATTTGTAATTGGGAAGGGGGTTAGGGATGGTGTTTGTGGTTGAGAGGGTTTTGTGTTGGGGATGGGAAGGGGAGGGGGTTTGTGGTGGGGATGGGAAGATGAGGGGGATTGTGATCATTCCTTGCAGAGGTGTCCGAATTGTCCAGCCCTGGCAAATTTGCCAGTGCACTGGCAAATATGCCCGCTGGCTAAGTCAGTAAGTGGGCATATTTGCCAGTATTTACAGTTAATCCAAAAGTAGCGCTTCCACACAAAAAATGGCATATTCTGCCCTTCATATATCAATTGTTTAACTCAATACCTAAATATTTTGTGTCGCTTCAAAAAAATTCTTGGTTGCGTTTTGCCAGAAAAATGATGACATTTCAGTCATTTTGTGGCAAGTGCACATTTTGCCAGTATTTACAGTTAATCCAAAAGTAGCGCTTCCACACACTTGATACTTGATACTTGATTGTTGTACTGGCCAACACTCCATGTGGAGTCATCTGGTCAGGGTATGTTCTGCACATGCGTGCTGTTTTGCTTAATCTTGGTTTTCTTGTGCTTGATGTAGATGGGTTATTACTGCTTTTTTGAATGTTATGGTCGAGGTTAAGGTGGCTGTCTTATCCGGTAGCGCGTTCCAGTCTTGAATAGTTCTAGGTATGAAAGAGTGTTTGTACCAGTCTTTGTTTGTTGAGATAGTGGAGTATGCCAGCTGATGAGAATGTCGTGATTGTCGTTGGGCAGGCTGCAGGAGGTCGTCAATGGGCAGTGACAGGTTGCCGAGTCTCGCTTGGTGGAGAATGCATAGGCGTCTGGTATTTCTCCTGATGTTTAGGGGGTCCAGCTTGAGTTCTTTGATCATTTGGGTTGCGCAGCCCGGAGTACGTGTTTTGTAGTCGTTGGTGATGAACCGGGCGGCCCTTTTTTGTACTGTTTCGAGCTTGTGTATATGTTCTTTTTTGTGTAAGGGTCCCAAACAGCAGCAGAATACTCAAGTTTTGGACGTACCAGTGATCTGTCGCCACCTCCTTGGTGGATTTATTGCATGAGTGCATGTTTCTTTTGATGAAACCAAGTGTTCGGTTTGCTTTAGCTGTGATCTCTTGAATGTGTTGGTTCCAGTTTAGTTTGTTATTTTTGTTAGTATGGATGGTTTTTGGTTTCGGCTAGAATATTTTCTCCCAGTGTGTATGTGTGGGATTTGGTAGATCTGGCATGGGTCAATTTCATGATGAAGCATTTTGATGTATTGAATTTCATCAGCCAGATCTTTTCCCATTTCTCCAGTGTGTTTTAAGGTCTTCCTGTAGGATTTGGGCATCAAAATCATTTTTTATTTCACGGTAGACACAATCATCAGCAAATAATCTTACTGAAGATTGGATACCGTCAGGAAGATCATTAATGTATGCCAAGAAAAGTAGCGGTCCAAGTATTCCCTGGGGTACCCCAGAAATAACGTCGCACCAAGGGGATTGTTCGCCACTGACGAGAACCCTCTGAGTACGGTGCTTTAGAAACACACTAATCCAGGCTAAGGTTGCAAGTAATTCCTGGGTACCCGGGTACCCGCCCGTTGTCTCGGGTACCCGGGTACCAAATTGGGTATCCGGATTCCCGAAATTTAAAAAAAAAAAAAAAAACTTTTTTTTTTCAACTTTTTTTTTCTTCAAATATTTTTTCCGAAAGTCTTTTTAGGTATTGAATGACCCATATTTTACCAAAAAGTGACCCTATTACCACAGGATATACTTAGTAAATGTTTGTATAATGTATTTAAATTAAAAACATAATAACTAATTTTGAGTCGAATCAAATTATAAATGTTGTTTATATGCCTGTGATCTGGTAGAGAACGATGTTTCATTTGTGTATGATGGATATAATGACAGATAGGTTTTGAATGCATTTCAAATTCTTTAATACACAGATTTACAATTTTTATTACAACATCACATGCATATTAACAACAGTAATCATTTTTTTAAACATGAAAATTTTTTAAATCAAAATAAATTATACTAACAATAACAAATCTTGCTAGTGTTTTAATATGTTACAGGCAACACTTTTCTTTCCATATTAAATAATAAGTTACTGAATTAAGTTTTTTTTTTATTGTTAGAGCATGATATGGTGTTACTTGATGGTCAGGTAAGGAGTCACTCGATGCCGTTTAAATGACCAGTTTTTACTCTGAAAATGAAGAAGAAAAAAATGAAAATTGAAAAAAATGATTCGATTTTTTTTTTTTTTTTGTACCCAATTTCGGGTACCCGGGTACCCGCCCGAAAAATAGGTCGGGTACCCGGGAATCGAAATACCCGTGAACTTGCAAGCCTAATCCAGGCATGTATTTTGGTTTGGCCACCATAGCGTTTCAGTTTTAAGAGGAGACAATTGTGCGGAACAACATCAAAAGCCTTTGAAAAGTCCATTATGGCCATGTCAACCTGGGACTTACTGTCGAGAGACTTTGCCAGGTCTTGTGTAGTAAGGATCAGTTGAGTTTCGCAGGAGTGCCCTTGACGAAAACCGTGTTGTTTGTCTGTTAGAATATTATGTTTGGTGAAGTGTTTCATGACATTTGAGTGAATGATGTGTTCGAGGGTCTTGCAACATATGGATGTGAGGGAGACTGGACGGTAATTTGAGGCTTGAGTCCTATCCCCCTTTTTCAAATAAAGGTGTGATGTTGGCTTGTAGCCATGAGTCAGGTAGCTCGCCAGTGTCCAGCGAAAGCTGAAAAAGTTTGGTAAGAGCTGGGGCAAGTTCCTCGGCTGCCAATTTTAAGATTTTGGCAGGGATGTCATCTGGGCCGGTGGCTTTGTGTGGGTCGATGTTTTGCAATAATTTCGAGACACCTTCCTGATATATGATAATATCCTGCATAGGAGGGATTGCTGACTCAGGTTCAGATGGTAGCTGGGTATTTTCATGTGTGAACACCGAGCTGAATTGTTCGTTCAATATGCTGGCTTAATGTCGTTATCTGAGTATAGCCTACCATCTTTCTTTAACGTTGGGATACCAATTGTGTCGACTTTGAGGCTTTTGATGTAGGAATAGAATTTCTTTAAAGATTCCGAGCACACAGATTTAATATGTTTCCTGTATACTTTCCGAGTCTCTCTAGTCGTGTCTTTTCTAGTAGACTTGAATTTATCAAGGCTTTCGTTAGAGTGAATACGTTTGTGGGAATTGTAAGCTTGTTGTTTCCGCTTGTGTAGATGTTTGACTTTTTTGGTTAGCCAAGGGCATTTATTACGTTTAGTGATCATTTTAGAGGGGATGAACAAAATGGAATCTTCTATCCTTCATATATCGATAGCTGAACTTGATACCAAAATATTTTGCGTCGCTTCTAAACAATTCATGGTTACGTTTTACAAGAAAAAAGATGCAATTTCAGTCATTTTTGGCAAAAACTATTTTTGAAATTTCAATTTCAAGCTTTCATTGAAAGTGCACTATTACATTAACAAACAGGGAATCCTCTACGCTTATTGTGTACTTATTGGTGTACACACACCAATCCCCTCTCCCACCACCCCACCACAAACCCCTCCCACCCCATGCACAAACCCACTCAACCCCAACCACAAACCCTCTCCACCTTCCCACAATGCCCTCTCCACATCTTAACCACCCTTACAGCCTCCCCTCCCACCACAAATCCCCACCCCCAATGCCACCACAACTCCTTTACCATCACAATCCCCACCACAAACTCCCTCCCCTTCCCATCCCCACCACAAACCCCTCCCCTTCCCATCCCCACCATAAACTCCCTCCCCTTCCCATCCCCACCACAAACCCCCTCCCCTCCCATCCCCACCATAAAACCCCTCCCTTTCCCATCCCCACCACAAACCCCTCCCCTCCCATTCACAAAACCCCTCCCCCACCACAAAACACCTCCGCCCACCGCAAAACCCCTCCCCACCACAAACACCCTACCCACCCCATCCCTAGGCCAACCCTTCCCACCCCATGCATCCACGCCACCATCCCCCTTCCCCACCACAAACCCTCTCCCCAACCACAAACACCCTCCCCATCACTAACCCCCTCCCAATCACAAATACCACACCCCCCATCACTAACCCCTTCCCAATCACAAACACCCTCCCTATACCCCGCCTCATACCAAACCCCCTATTACAAAAATCGGATTATCGTTGAGCCGCCCATCACTACAAAAACTTTTTTACTATTTAGACAAATCTTTTGCTTGATGCTGAATGGATGTTTCTGACACACCCCTTGTATTTCATTGGCTACAAGTACTCATTTAGGCTAGTGGATCCACCCAGATATAGTGCTGGGAGATATCAAGCCTCTCAGTCTCAAACCCAAAATCACAAAATGTTCTTCATCTCTTAAACAAGTAGGCCTATCAGAATTTGCTTAATTCAAACAGGAAATCAAACTTAAACCTTTCCCCAGCAGATTTTTACTCCATTGGAACAATTATTTTGGGTTTCAAACATGAAAAATAGTGAATTTATTACGCATTTTGTCTTGGATTGGTGTGAGAATTTGGCCTATGGTGGCATGGTGTTGGGTAGGGTAGAGTAGGATGTGTTGGTATGGGGAGGGTAGGGTGTGGTGGGAAGGGTGTTTTTGGTGGGGAGGGGTTTTGTGGTGGGTGGGGAGGGGGTTTGTGGTGGGGAGGGGTTTTGTGGTGGGTGGGGAGGGGGTTTGTGGTAGGGAGGGGTGGTGGTTGTTAGGGTGGGTGGAGGTGGAGTAGGTTAATGGTGGGATGTGGTGGGGTGTGGTGGTGAGGTTGGAGATTGGTGTGTGCATAGAGGTTGCTGAAATTCCAGGTTCATCTCCATCAGATTTCTCAGATTGCCTATTTGGTTTCTTGTGCCTCGCCCTTTCCTGAAACCGACCTGTTCTGGTGGTAACTCATTCTCCAGATGTTGTCGGATCCTAATTTCTGCAATGATATGGAGTAGAACCTTTTACTAGTATGGGAAATTAAGGCTATCGTGCGGTTGTTAATGCTCACACTCTCTGGTGTCCCCTTTGTTTGGAAGAGGGAGGAAGACTGCTTTCTTCCAGTCTGTTGGCCACTCTGTGGTTTTCCAAATCTTGGTGCATAGATTGTGGATTACATCAATGCCCTCCTCATCACTTTCCTTTAGGAGTTCTGCAGAAATATTATTAACAATAACAACAATTATATGTCAACAACAATCACATAATTCTGAATGTTATGGACAGAATTTATACTAACTAATGTATTTGCTATTAGAAAAGGTTATTTTTTGTACCTCTTCCAGGCTCTTCTCAATCAAAGAAAATCAGAAGTGACGTCCAGTGATGATGTTTCAGTGAGGAGGTTCTCCACTTTTGGGATGCTTTCAACCAAACCTATAAGTTCAAATGAAACAGAACATACCTGGCTACAATACAACAGCTCATTGTTCCCAGATTTCAGAGTAGATATAAGGTTAGTATATAATTAGTGAAATAAATAGTATTTATCTGAAAAGGGTTTTCTGTAAAAAATCGGAAGCAATTTTGTTTGTGTATTATAAACAAGAAATTAGCTGATTTAGGTGATTCGTAAATCACATGTATTTTCATCAAAGTGAAATATTTATGTGTGGTACCATCCACCATTGTCCATTGACATTTCGTATGAAATAAATGACCTTTCATGGTTTGGAGTCATCCGCTATTTCTGGTGCCCCGTTTTTCCTCTTCTTTGTATCATGCAAGTGTTTGGGGGTAAACAAGAAATTAGCTGATTTAGGTGATGTTTTATAATAATGAGAGAATCTCTGAATCAGCATTGACTTTCCTTATGATACATACATATAGGTTTTATGATGTTGTAGAATTCAAAAGTCTCTTTTTTCTAACAAGAAAATGTCTTTTCTGTTTTATGGATCATATCCATCTGACAAGGCTCAAAATCCAATGAAGGGAAGCGTTGGTATACTTTGTATCCCTTATTCCTTGTTATTGACTGTCCGGCTTTGATCTTTGGTGGTGCCCTTATTATTTTATGGTTAAAGTGAGACTGGATGAAATGGAAAAAGCAAAATACAGGGTTGAAATGAATTTAGAATTTCTGAAAGAATAGACACCCTGACATGGCTACTACTTTCCATACAATTGTAGATCATGTCAGTACTATTACCCAACATGCATTGTGATAGCTTCATATATGTTCTACCAAATCAGTGCTTATTTTTTACCATTATTGAATAATTATGTATTGCTTGATTCCAGGCATTTAACTCAACAAGTGAAGAAAGAAGACCTTATAGGTTTCAATAATACTGGAAATGTCTGTAAGTTATCAACTCATCTTATTAAGTCAAATATACACATCCAGGGCCTTTACTGATGGCAAGTAAAGGTGCTGCCAAAAGTCAATTGAATAACCAAAGAGGTGAACTTGTCCATACAAATTTTCTGCTGTGAGGGCGATGGCGTATATTAAGGTGAAAAATGGGCATAATTCTGTTATACCCTTCACACCAACATCGGTTAGTATGCGTCGTTCTTAAAAATCACACACTATGAATACCCCTGTGAAGGGTATAACAGAATTTACTCCGAAAAATGGAGAAAAAAATATGTCATACTCTATTTTGAGACCTGAATGTTTCGAATGTTTTAAAGGGTTTAAAGAAGACATCTGATACATATCTTAGTAAATTTGGTTATATAAAGAGAAGGAAATAAAGGAGATGTAATAGTAGGCAATATTCAAGAGATTGCCTTCCAGTGAAGCACATCTATCTGTCTTTATATTTTGGCCCAGACTTTGATGGCATTTTGCATTAACCCTTCACATGCTCAACCCCCATTGAATTGACCTTATGTACTCATGTCTATTGAGTAATTCATTTATGATTTTGCACCTTCAATTGCCAAATTGGCAACTCTTTATCCCATTCCCATCAATGTTCAAAATTTAGGTTGGGGTCACTTACTTAGGAGATACAATTTTGATGAACAGTGCGAGACTTAAGTTGATTCTCATGAAAGATACTTTGCAAGAATCATTCAGTTTCAGAAAGAGTGTACAGACCTGAAGTATTTACCAGAATTTTCATTGATTTGCTTAAATATGTTTGTAAGAATTTTTGCAAGCTTCTCACCCAATTTCTATTTGTGATTGATTGTGTAAACAATATCCTCACGCAATGTTGTTTTGTCAAATTGTTTCATGCCTTGTTGTTGTTGTGCCAAACCAAGCCATAGCAGAATGCTGTGTGCATAAGAAGATTTCAGGTTTGACAATGAATTTTGCCTGTTATTTTTGTAAGAGAGTTGTTAACATCATAATTGTAATAATAAGTCAATCATTTATTACAGGTGTGTGGCCTTCAGAAGAAGTTTTGTCATATTATTGTCTTAAAAACAAAGATTTATTCAGGTAAGACCAATTATACATTTATGACCATAATATAACTACTATTATGAAATGTAGTCAATTTGTAAGATGGAAGCTTAATTAAGCTTACACAAAACCTCTGTTAAATAGGAATAAGACATTCAAATATTTCCTTAATTTTAACAGATCTTAAATCAATTGATATCAGCCACATATTTTATGGATTTTATTAACCAAACTGCTATTTATGGAGGAATAGCATTTCACTTGCAGACTGATATCTTCAGAAGATAACGGATTGATCATTTTAAATAACACAGCCAATGAACGTTATTCAGATAAGGCATTTAATAATTCTGGATTTTTGTATCATGCAGAAATTTGATTCTTGGATGTTCAACATGCATTCTGAATGAATTTAGTGATATTGTAATTTGCAGATGATAATGCTTTCTTCAACAACAACAAATTTAGTCAAATCCAATAAATCTGATAATGTGACTGCTCTGTATATTCAACCTCAAAATGTGCAACCTCAAAAAAGAGGTTGCTTTAACAGGCTTTAAACAATACACTTACCCGAATACTGTTATCAGTGCATTTATGTACCCATCCATGAAACATTTCAAAATTTTGGGGATCAATGACCTTTTTTTAACAGTTTTAAACCATAGACCTGTGTTCATACTGTATGATATTAGCATAAACGATAAATGTGCTGTGTTGGTGGAAACCAAACTGCTATTATTTACATTGAATTTTTATTTTTGTGGTATCTTCGTTATCCAGGAACCAAAGTGTGTGTGAATTAGGAGGTGGCATGACATGTTTAGCTGGAATTATAGTAAGTTATGATCATTCTTATCTAATTTATTAGGTCATGTGACATCATTAAGATGGAAGGGATAGTGCTGGAAATGTCGTTTTTTACTTATGCAATGTCACCATGTAATGTTAAAGTGCAGTCTGTGCTGTGCCTAAAATTGTTATCATTACAGCGATAGAGATAGAGGACTACATTGTCTTCAATGCCAGTTTTCAACCTTGACAACTTGCTGCACCATTTCTCTTCATTATGTCAGTTGATCACACATTCATATTAGAGGTGAATATACTCTACTCTGTAACATCTGTGTAAATGCAACATCAGTCAATGTTCATTGATTTGATCTCATTTTTAGGGGAAAAAATATTATTGGATAAATGCATCAGGATTGTTTTCAACATACATTTTGTACATATTTGAGATAGGTTCATTAACTCTAATCCTACTACACCACACGACAACAGTTTCATTTTCCGACCCCAAAATTCACCAGAAATGTCCCCCTGCTCCCCCTCCCCCCCCCCCCCCCCACACCGGATTTGAACCCCAGCCCTCCTGCACCAAAGCCCAGCTGCCAATCCACTACACCACGGCTCCACTACACCACGGCTCCACTCCACCACGGCTCCACTACACCTTGGCTCATTATATTCGCCTCATTATAGTCTTGGTCCATTTTGGAGCCCAAAAACGTGCACGCAGGGTTATAAAACAGGCTGGCCGTGTTGTTGCCGTGTGGTGTAGTAGGGTTAGGGTTAATGAATATGTACAAAATGTATGTTGAAAACAATCCTGATGAATTTATCCAATAATATTTTTTCCCCTTAAAAATGAGATCAAATCAATGAACATGGACTGATGTTGCATTTGCACAGATGTTACAGAGTAGAGTATTTGACGGCGAACCCGTTACACTTTTAACTTATATTATGAATACCCGTCGTAAAAGCCTATCTCACAATTAGAGTAGAGTATATATTCACCTCTAATATGAATGTGTGATCAACTGACACACATGAAAAGTGATGAAAATTACAAAATTTTGGATTGAAAAAAATAAAATAAAATAAATGCTGATTAACCCTAACCCTACTACACCACACGGCAGCAGATTCTTTTTCGGACCCCCAAAATTCACCAGAAATTTCCCCCCGGGATTTGAACCCCGGACCTCCTGCACCAAAGCCCAGCTGCCAATCCACTGCACCACGGCTCCACTACACCTCGGCTCGGTATATTCGCCTCGTTATATAGTCTGGGTCCATTTTGGAGCTCAAAAACGTGCACACAGGGTTATAAAAACAGGCTGGCCGTGTTGTTGCTGTGTGGTGTAGTAGGGTTAGGGTTATCCCATAATCATGTCTTACTCTCAAGGAAAAGGCTCAAAGAATTTGAACTTAAAGTTTAAAGTATTCAAATTTAATTTTCTATCCAAAAAGAATATACAAAACCACAAAAAAAACCACAAAGGTCCTTCATAGTAGGACTTTTAGACTAGGAGTAAAAATTAAAGGTAGATGTTCTGATTGCTGGCCCCATTTTCAATTTGATGTTTTCTATTCTTCATGAAGGGTCATCTTTAAAATAGTAGTTCTAAAGGTTTGTTGGTTCTTATTTTAGAAGTACAAGGTGTCATGAAATTTGCCCATTGAGTCGTACACAAACTGATCGGGTGGTTAACCACCTTTGGCAGTAATTCACTGTATTTTGGCCTATAACATCTAAATGGAACATATCTTGCACAAAACATTTAAAAGAAATAATGAGGGAAATATGGGGTTTCTTTTGATATCCAAATGGGCAAAAAAAGCTAATGTGATAGGAACATCCACCTTTAAACTAGAATCAAATGCTTAGTAAAAATGGGCCATTGTGTACAAATCAAAAAAGTGGATGATGGTATGGTAATTACTTTCAAAGTTACATTTCAAGTTAGAAGTGGAACATAACTAACAAAAAGTGAGTATCGTACCATTGTCCAGTCTTGTTTGGATTTTTACACAACAAACCTCTCTCCAATAATACATTAGCATTGATTTACTTTTATCCACACACTCTTAGTAGCGTCGAATTAATCAGAAAGCAAGAAACCAAAATATGAGGAGTACATTGAAAGTGTCTAATGCACTCTGTGTGTGCGGCGTTCAATGCGCTCACCACACGCTTTGTTTTGATTCGTTGTTCAGGAATCGTGGGTTCTCCGACTTTCACTGCGGGTGTTAGCAAACTTGTTACATGTTTTTATTCGTTTTTACATAGATCAAAATTATGCTCAACTTGTGAATTTTGATTTGTATAGTGTCGTGTATGAATTAAGTCAATAAATGAGTATGTTTGTTTCTCAAAAAATTAAGACAAATCGTTGCACTAGCGCAAATGTTGATAATGCTCTCAATAGCACTCCCCCTGCAGGTCGTGGCATTATTCCCACATCAACATCAGCGCATGTGCATCGATTTGTCTAATTTTTCTCGAAACAGCGCATACACATTTGGTTGGTTTTCGGTCCTGTCATGACTGACAGCTCGTGACCTTACAGATACTACACCACAAATAACGATTTTCTGCAAAGGAGTAACAATCACGGAGCGGGTGTCCAGTAATCAACTTTATTTGGTCAATCCACCGGGAACGAGGTCTGCCTCTCTTGCGCTTCCCTTCAATCATGCCTTGCATGATCATCTTCTCTAGGTTATTAAATACCCTTGCGACGTGAGATATGGCCGAAGTAGCTCAGCATTTGGGTGTTGATAGCACGAAGAAGTCGTTTAGACACCCCTATTTCTTCAATAATACTGGCATTGGTCCTTCTCATTGTCCATACGATACGAAGCATACGCCTCCAACACCACATCTCGAAAGCAGCTATTCTGTTTTTGTCAGCTTTGGTTAGGGTCCGCGTCTCACACGCATACATGGCAATTGGAAATACAAGGGCTTGGACAAGCCTGGTTTTTGTTGCTCTGGTTATTCCTCTGTCAGCCCAGATCTTAGGTTGATCATTGCTGATCTAGCCATTGCTAAACGGTGTCTAATCTCTTGGCTGCAACCACCCTCTTTGGTGATTAGGGATCCAAGAAAGTTGAATTTCGAGACCAATTCCACCTCATTACCATCAATTATGAGAAGCTCTCCAACACCATCTGTGCCTATGGACATGATCTTGGTCTTGCTGACATTTAGACGTAGGCCAAGCTGCTAACTCTCCACCTTGACTTTCTTCAGGAGTTCAGCCATCTCTTCCATATTTGTTGCAAACAGGGTGGTGTCATCGGCATAACGTAGATTGTGTATTTGGTATCCACCTACTGACAGACCCCCTGGCCAATCATCCAATGCACGTCTCATTATAGACTCTGCATAAAGGTTGAAGAGTGCTGGTGAAAGTATGCCCCCTTGACGTACTCCCTGACCTAGAGCAAACCAGTCACTATTTCCTTGAATACACATTTATTGACCTATAATTGTTTTCAGTATGATGAATGGTAATAAGATCCTTTTATATTTCCACAGGTTGCTGTGTACAGTGAAGCTTCACAAGTCTTACTCACAGATGGGAATGAAAACTCTGTCAACAGTATCCTTCAATAATCAGGAATATTATAAATCATTCACTCAAAAATTGTGAAAATATTACTTTACTTACCTTTTGCAGTTGTGCAAATATTTTGATTGATCACTGCGGTGATGACCCTTAACCCTAACCCAACTGAATCTCACTAAATCTCACTGCCAGAAACTATCTCCACGCCAAGCTGCTGCATTGCCTCGATGACGTCACCTACCGCAGGCAGATGTGGGCAGGAAGTTGCTACCCACATATGCGCTGGGAGTTTAGCTTAGTTTGTAGAGGGACAGACTGGGGTGCGGATGGTCCCGCGATTGAATCTCAGGGGGTGCTGGGTGATTTTTTGGGTAAAATAAATAGTACTTTTTCCTCCTCCCCCTGATATGCACAAAAACATAGCCATACCGGTTAGGGTTAAGGTTGATCATTTGCAAGCCACAGATGAGAAACATCTTTTATGGGTCAATTTTATGCAGCGGTTGGCTGAATTCCAAAACTAAATCCCCCATCTTGTACAGGAAAGGTATTCATTCACTCCGATCTTCATTATTATACTAGACCACTTTATTGTTTCAAAATCAATACCAGATGATCATTTGAACTCCTACAAACCTTAACTTCCAATGTCACAGATGTTGATGTTATTATAGAGAGAAATAAACAGTCATTTGGTAACATGCAAGTTACGGGGAGGTAAGTAAACACAGCTATGTTGATGTTATCATTAGAGAGAAATTATAAACAGTCATTTGGAAACATGCAAGTTACGTGGAGGTAAGTAACGCGCAGCTATGTTGATTTTTCTCCGAGTCACATTGTAACTTTTGTAAAGTGTTCTTGCAACTCTATCCCAGTTACAAGCCTAACATTCTCATGTAGTTGTGAAAAGCAGTCGTAACATCTCTAATAAATTGTGTTAATAATGTCATTTGTAATCTCACAATTTTCAAGCAATAGAGAGTATGCAATGCTACGTCATTATGTCCTCATTTGAACTGTGCCTCCAAGATGGATGCCACGGAACAATATGATTTGGTCAGTTCAGATCACTTGGAGCGGGACATTTAATTGTCAATCTGAATACGTGACTAGCCCGACCTCCATAATGGCTGCCCGATCCATTGTTATACCGTTCCGGTTGGTTCATTGCATACCCTCTATAGTTCTAGTTGAGTGCACCCTTGCCAACAATTTTACATTGTAGCAACGTAAACAATAATACAGTTGGAAGTTAGTTTCAATTGACAGAACATTATAAAAACACAATCCTGTGGAAGTAACCCATCATTTTAAAAACGTTCATCACAACATTTTAGCCAATAACATTCCTACAACATTGTTAACATGTTAAAAGGTGGTTGGAGTCATTCATGTAACGTTATGATTGAACGTTGTATGGAAGCTGTTAATTAATGTTTCCTTAAAACGTTGTTCTAATGTTGCATAAACGTTGTATATGACCTAACCGAACAGCCTAACTTGAACATTATCTTGAAGGTTGTGTGCTTGGACATGGTTTTATTGGTTTTGGTTTTTTCAACACATACGTGTCACTCTAAAGATCCTGTCACACCTACGGCGATCAGTGTCATTTTTTATTTGTCATCAAATTTAATAAATGGCAGCATTTCAAGGGCGAAGGTTAACTGTTGGGTGAAACTTTATTGCACATTAAATGTGTAACATTTCAATCTACATTTTACATTTTTGTAACAGGTTATAAGCCTAACTGTTTTCCAGAAAAATGCACATTTCCCAGGGGCGGGACTTATTTCTTTTGACCGGTTTACTATCATTGGAATACACCCCGATGTCACATTATCTTTGAATTAATAATCATGATTTGTGTGTTTATTTCTTAGAGAGTTGAAATGGAATGAGAGGGAAAAGTTTGAAGATCTCAGCTGTCAATTTGATCATGTAATTTGTGCTGATTGGTAAGTATTGATTAGTGGTCATATTAATTCAATTTGATTTTATTATTCCATAGTTGTATAATATAAAAGTTCAGATGAATCTAAAGAAGAGTGATTCTACTTGATGATGGGTCTAAATTTAGACCCGCATCCTGCTTTAAACTCAACTTAGAGACGATCTTAATTATCATTAATAACATTGGTTAAAAGAGTTGATGTTTGTTTCTACAAAAACCACAAACACCATAGAACGAAAATGATGTTGAGTGCTGACTTAAGTAAATGGTTGTAACAGTTGTTTGGTGTTTTGCCAAATTGATTAACCCACTCGATAATTGAGATCATTCAAAATGGTGATGTTCCAGCAATGGATAGCCACCGTTTGGTCTAAAATTGTAGCTTTACAGGGTGTCCCTAAAAAATGGTGCACATGTTTACCCAACTTGTTGACCATGAAGTTCTAATATTTGGTGTAAGATGTTTACACATATTGAAAGACTAAACACCTGGCTTTCAGATACTGCTTATGTCATCTGATTCAGATTTGTCAATCCTGAGATATGGACAATTATCTAAAGCTACCCAGAATCGATATTGTGTCACTTTACAGTTTTCAAAGGTTTACTCCTAAGATCATGAAGATACAACTTCCACTTGTACGATTACCCTTCACCAGTGTTATGCAAAATAACATTTTTGTATTGAGATTGAATAGGTTTAAATAATAAAAGAATTATTTTGCTTGTCTAACATAATTCTGAATTGCTCAAGCACTAGGATTGCCAGTGCGTTTTTCGCTTTGCCCCCTGGCTTTTCAGACGGCCTTTGTTCTGATTCCTTTGGACCAATCCAAAGTAGGGATAGCTAACCCGCGAATTTCGTTTTGTTTGTTGTTTACCCGCGCGTGTCGACTCAACGCAGCCCCTTTTCTGTGATCACATCACAAGTCATATCGTTTCTGCATCTCATACCAGAAGGTTATAAAATGTTGATGTGAATATTAAATGCACTCTGGTATGTGATAGCAGATTACACTCCACATGATTTTTGCGTTTGCATCCTGTTCTTGTAATCCTTGTGTCTGGCAGCAATAGCATGAGTGCCTGTGTATCCAAGCAGAACTGAATATAAAGAAGTTTGTTACATGATTCGATCCAGTCCTTTTGACGAGATTTCACAAAATGTTTATTGGGCCTACATTTTCAAAACAAGACAGACGTCCATATGGCTGGGTGCGGCCTTGATTTTCATTAGAAGAGGGTGTTCATTGCCTTAAATATCATGAAACGAGAAGTCCAGCAGAAGTCACCAGAGAGTTTGCCATTCATTTCCCAAACACTCGCGTACCATATAGGAATACTCCTAGAAAGGAGTATTGGAAATATTTGGTAAATGGTACAAGCACCAATATGAATAAAGAACATTCTGGAAGACCAAGATATGAAAAGTGGCAGGACACAGTAACATATTGATAACGTGCGGCGTGCACTTTAGAGGGATCCCAGAATATCTGCTCGTAGAAATCCCTTACCACATATTCCAAGGACATCATTTTTGTTCCTCAGCCTCTTTTAAACAATTCTGGTCAAATGCCCACCCCAATGTTTCTAGACGATTGATGTCCATGGATAGACCAATGTTAGTATCGTTTTGACGCTCATAATCATTCTTTCTGTAAAAGTGGCACAGCATCGATTTTGGGTAGCTTTGATAAACTGGGCATATCTCAGGATTGACAAATCTAAATCAGATAAAATAAACGGCATCTGAAAGCTGGGCAGTTTTCATATGGGAGAGGTTTTGATATGGTGTACAAGTATCAGAGGGTATACGCTACTTGCATGGTACAGATGGAAACATTGAAAGCGAGGCTCTCCCCAGTCAAGCACTTTCACGCATTATCACGCCACACTGTGTCGGCGGTAAGAGGGGAGAGCTTCACTTTCATTTTAAAATGGTGATTGTGTACAAGTAGCGTATTGTTCGATAGTGTGACAGAGAAATAAAAACCAGTGTTCAAGTAGACTATATCTAAATGGACTCTATGGTTAACTCTAACCTTCCTAGACACTATGATTCACTATGGCCAAAAACAATGTCCACACGCATGCTGCAGCATTGATTCAATAACATTATCATCCAAGCAGATTTTTGGGTACCAAATCACTGCCCAGGAAAGCATTGGCAGCTTAGCTCAGTGGTTAGGGATGTAGCGGTGGTGATCGGAGGGTCCAGGGGTCGAATCCCGGGGGTTTTGTGGCAATTTGTTAGGTAAAAAATTCATACTTTGTTTCCCTCCCCCGGTTTCCACACAAAACATAGCCTGGCTGGTTAAGATTAATATACAATGTTTATGAGTCTTACCTAACCTGGACTGAAATTGAGACTTTGAAAGGGCAGCCATTTACAGACAGTTTAATAAAACGCGCCAAGGCAAATATATGATACCTGGGGTATCAATCAAGGCATGAGAGTGGGGCACTGTAGGAAAATAGCCTTTGGTACCTCTTCTTTATTTCAGCCCTGTTACATTCTCATATTATTATCATGAAACAGTGATATCTACCTGTTTTTTCTTTCCATTTCAGCTTATTCTTTGACCAGTACAGACAAGATTTAGTAGATACTATTGATGTTTTATTGAAGCCAGGGGTGAGTCTTTTATACATGTCATTATCTAATCAGAAGAAAAACTTGGATTATCGCGTGGTGAACCGAGATCCATGCTACAGGGTGAGTCAGAAAGAATGGGCAAAAGGCGTCACAAATATTTTATGAATGCATATCCAAAACCGATGGTAGTGCTAAAAAGACCCATTATTTGGCTTTCACTCAAAAAAAGAATTTTAAAAATCGACCCTTGCGTTATCCTGTTACAATAATTTTAGTAAAGCCTCATATTTTAAAGCCAATCCACAGAATGGTCAAATTATCAAAGCATTCTTCAATGTATTCTAATGAGGCTCGCTTCTTATTCAGCGGCGTTGCCTCTTTTCTGTGGTTTTTTCTTCTTGAATTCAGACCTTTTTTACTCATGATTAGGTATATACACACAATAATAAGGGCGGCAGACACATAACACTATTTCGGCACTTATTTTGAATCAAGATTGCAGGGATAAAACCTGCAAGTCTTGATTTTCCTACCATACATAATAAAAATGCCTTTAAAAAGGAATCGGCGCTCAAATCAACATGCTTCATTTGATTAATTACAATATATTAAATAATAAATCTATAGGACTTTTAATTACAAATTATATTAAATATAATAATTTGGTCCTGAAGAAGTCAGAGCTAATCCTGACGAAAGTGTAAAAGTCTCAATCAATCAATCAATCAATCAATCAATCAATCAATCAATCAATCAATCAATCAATCAATCAATCAATCAATCAATCAATCAATCAATCAATCAATCAATCAATCAATATCATTACATCTGTCAATAGTCAATCAATGATTTATGAATTCATCACTTCATTTATTCATCATTCAATGTGATTGATGAATTGATGAAGTAATAATTTTAACAGCGACTTAATCATATTATTACTAATGAAAGTTTAGTAGAGAACTCAGCAGTTTGGAATTGAAGACTCCAACTTTCCTGGTGTTTATATTATACCCACGTACCAAACTACCAAGACCAACCCACTGATCTCTGCATGTAAGTAATTCATAATTGAACCAGTCAGTATTAGGCCTACAGATGAGTTGATATTGAACAGCGGACTGCGTAAACTACAACTGTACACCGCCCTAACCCACACCTCTCAATGCCTTGTACAATGTACATGCAATGCTTTGCTATTATAATACATCTATATGCAAGCTGCATTATAGCTGATACTGCACTGTACATTCATATCGAGAATGTAACCGAGCGTAACTATCTCCATCCTTTATAACGAGCGTGATATTCAGCCTCGTTTATAGTTTGTGAACGCCGATAGCACTCGTACACTACAACTTAACATTTCACTGTTACGTAAATGTTAGTAAGTTAGGTCTTTCAACATACAGATGGAGGCAGCCATGTTTGATTTTTGTAGTCTTTTATGCCACATTTGTAAAATAGTTTATCAGTTCCCCGCAGCCTGTGATGGAGTCAAAGGTATTTATTTTTTAGTCTGTTGATGTATCGGCAATACGGTACTTCCAACAGAAACACAAAATAGTTAATACTTGTTTGAAGGAGAAACCATGCAGATAGGACGTCAGTCAGCATAGCAAGTGTTCTGATATTAAGGAAGGATACAGACGACGGTGGATACGAACGGCCGTTAATTTTGAATTTCCGTTGGTTTCAATGTAACAGTGAATTTTGATTATATGACCCAATAAAATTCATCACACGTTGGAACTAAATTATTTCATCCTAAAACCACTGTGTGCATGGGTGGCTAACCATCCGCATTGTCAGTATCATTTTTTTAAATTTAAACCGTTGTTAAGCGTTCGTCCCATTCACTTGATCACGTAACCTCGTTCGCATATTTTTGCCTGAATATTCGTAAATACGCCTGTGTCCAGCGTCAGCGTCGTCTGGAAGGATATGGCACTATTATACTGCCCTCTATTATTTTATAATGACATCATCGTATTCATCAATAGAGGGCAGTATTATCAAATTACTAACAGGTATGAGAGATAGACTGTCAAGATGGCAGCCCCCGCGTATGTATAGAAACACCAAAATGTGAAAAATACCGCAATCTGATGCTATAAGAAGGGCTCCCGCCGTAACGGGCGCCTAAAAACCACCATTAAAAGAAGGAAGTTTGAGAGACTGCTGCCCTCATGGTTAGAAAGGAGAAAGGCACCCAGCCACAGCAGGACATTGTGAGCTCTTCCTAAATCCAGTTCAAGTGTAACAAAGTAACTCCAACTGGCCTTTAGTTCAATTTATATCCAGTGGTTTTGTATCCAACATTCATGTGCTTTTGAAGGTTTTAAACCTTCTGAATCAGCTAGCCAACAATACTGTGTGTTATTGTCATCCTGTGAATTGGCTTTAAAATATCGGGTTTTACTCAAATTGATGTAACATAACGACGCAATTGTTAAATTCTAAAATTCTTTTTTGAATGAAAGACAAATATGTGACCTTCTAGCAGTATCATTAATTTTGAATATACAGGCCTGCAATTTTCATGGTGCCTTCGCGAAACAAGTGCCCATTCTTTCTGACTCGCCTCACTGTATGATCCTAATTGCAACAAAGTATTTAAGGTTTTGAATAGATCCTAAATCTTCTTAAAGGTGACAATCTGATGATAGATTTTATCAGTTACCATTTGTTATAGATATCAACATTGTCATATTGTAGTAATTGAATTTGAAATTCATTTTAACATGAAAGTGAAACACAGAAAGGTCAGATTCAAACCAAATAAATATCATCTGAGCTCTCACAACTTCACAAATGGACAATACTATGCGCATATCTTAAAGCTGTAAAAGAAGGTATCAAATTAAGCAATTACCACATGCCTAACTACCAAACTGTGCACATTTTATAGCATCTTCATTGAGAAATCTTCATTGAGTATTATAGGATCTACAAGACAAGACCCAACAAGGCAAGACAATGCAATGCAATCATAACAATTGCTCCCAATAATAGTTGAGTTCATGCTACTCAGTGTGTTTTGGTCATCAATATAACATGCTATAGCGGAAAATTGTACCTCCATACTGTGAACACATCTCTAACTGATGCCTTTATCACACATGAAACACCTGTCAAATGTTTACATTTTCTGTGTTGATACTAAGGCTATCACATGTCGGGTCAAAAATATTAATCTCTTATTTCTGCCCACCGCAAGTCACAAACAGACACAATTGATTGCATCATCAATACGGTCAAAACGAATCAGCAATGATTTATATGACAACAATGATGATGATGATCTTGTATGATAATTCCCTTTATTTGTTTTTTATTTGCAGGGTACAGCTACAATACTAGCCCCACATAGAGGTACTACGCTACTAGCCTTCTGTAAACTAGCTAGGACTCAATTCACTGTAGATGTACAAGATAATTATGATGCAGTTCTCTGGCAGAAACATCAGCAGGTAAACCTTGGTTTAGTGTATTTCACAGAACTAAAGCCAACTGAAGTGATCTCCATGGCAAAAGGAAGTGTTGACCAAATTTTAAGCTACGATATGTTCCAGTATAAAAAAGAAGAAGTTAGGGCCAGTTGAGTCTTTGAAAGGATGGGAAATAGAACGATTACGACTTTGCTTCCTCAAAATGTGTATACCCAAAGAATAGGGCATTCTGTGAAAACATATAAATATGAAATTATGATTATGGTGAGACCTTGACTCCTCCATACACACTGTTTTCTAGGGGTACTGGCATAACCTTACAATATCTGTGTCTGTTACGATGACTTCTGTAAAAATACACCTCTGATCTTACAAAAACAGGTCTATGCATTGATTCTGTTCTGTACTCTGCATGCCTTCCTCTCTCTGTGCAGTAACATCAGTGAATATCAAATGAACATATCTTAGCCCTAAATCCCCTAGGCATGTTTTGGGGGGAGAATAATGGGTAAATTGCTCTCCAGTTTTTATGAATAAGGGAGGAGGGAAGTCCGACCATGCTGGCCCCGTTAATCAAACCCGGTTCGCCTGCATGGGAGTCCCGCCCCTACCTGATCGTGCCATGGAGTCTGCTTGGAAAAATCTTAAGATTTTCCTTTGCATATGATAGTCTGCCTTAGGGACCGTTCATTATTTATGGTGGAGGGGGGGTTGGGTAAACTATAGGGGGGGGGGGGGGGGGTCATGTAACTTTCATATGTGGAAATAGGGGGGGCTATGTAACTTTTTATTCTTAAACAGGGGGGGTTGTGTAACTTTTTTAAACTATAAAGATGGTGGTGATTTTAGAGGCTATTTTGGAGTGAAAATGCAATTTTTTCTGCGCTTCGCGCAAATATTCTTAAAAACCTATCAACTTCAAGAAATTTACTATGCCGGAGACGACTTCCGGACAGCAAATCTTTTCTGTGCCTCGGCCAACCTGTTGGAAAAACATTCTAAATATCATCAACGGTCGAGAAAATAGAGCCACAGGGTGTATAGTGGGAGGGGGGGTACTCGGATTTGGTTTGGTCGGGGGTGTGCCGCAGGAGATTCAAAACCACTACCCATTTCTAAGGGTGATTTGGAAAAAACGGTACCCATTTCTAAGGATTTTGCTTCATTATAGACCCAATTTTCACAAATTATTGGGAAATTAGACACAATGTTCGTTATTTTCGCGAACGAAAATAACCAACATTTTCGCGAAAATAACAAACATTTTCGCGACAATAGACCCATTTGTAAAAAGTGACCCCATTATTAGGGATTTTCCAGCACAAATCATACCCATGTTTAGTGATTTTTTGCAAAAAAGTGACCCATCAGAGCGGCACATCCCCGTATACTGTATTAGAATAGTACCCCCCGCCCCCCCCCCCCCCCCCCCCCCCCCCCCCACCGGAATAAAAACATGTTAATTAGCCTATGTTACAAAATCCAATTTTGCATGCTTTTCACCTGGTCTCAGCTTTGCACCAATGCTCGCAAAGGTAGGATGTTTCACTGGATCCCCATGATATGTTTCTGCCCAGGATGTTCTAAATTGTAGGGTTATAAACTCACAAATGTATAAATATGTCAAATCTTTCGGCTCGCTACGCTCACCATACTAATTTCATAAAATAAAAAGAAGGGGCATCATAAAATTATTGGCCGTTCATTCAGATGGGCACAAACAGAATTTGCCAAGATATCCATGAGCAAAATTCCAAAGGAAAAGACAGCCCCTATATATGACATGTTTTGTGGTGTTTTTTTTTGGGGGGGGGGGGGGTTGTGTTAAAAGCTACTGGTTATCAGGGGGGTCATGTAATTTTCAGTTTCAGCTGTAGAGGGGGTTAGGTAATTTTGACATACAAGTCTTGAATTTGTCCCAACCCCCCTCCACCATAAATAATGAACGGTCCCAAAATTGGGGAAGCATGTGCTACCAGCACCTAGTAGCACTATAGTGTAATGTAATGCATGTAACTCAAATATGATGACAGTCATAAAATATCCTGCAAGTGTTCACATCAATTTCCTGCACCTTTCACTGAAATAATCAGTGGCATTACTGTTCACAGGAAGGTTATTAGCCCTAAGAATAGTGAAATTAACTCAAACGTATAATTTTTTTATTTTCATTAGTTTAAAATGAAATGTTTGCTGGTTACCAACACTAGGAAACCTTAGAAGTTCACAGTCATTACATTGCATTCAAAGGACAAGAATGTAATGTACTAATTGCTCTGAGCATGCTCAGTTGGATTGCACTCCCTCTTTTGACGTAAATGCACAAATTAAGAATAACGTCTATAGGTTAACAGCTTCAAGTTTAGACAAATTCATTGGTTTAATAAGGGTTTTTAATATTAATTATTCAGGGTGCATTGTGGGATATTTTCAGAAAACCTTTTTGATTAAGAACATCAGACAAAATAGTCTCAAATTAAAACAAGCAATCTAGCAAGCAACCTCATTTTCCAAGCAAACAACAGATAACTTATTTAACACAGATAATTTAAATAACCAACTCCATCATATGTATTGTGTTTGTTGTTTCAGATGCTACTGAAAGGAAAGGAAGTCTATGATGAGAACATCCACTATCCCAACTTTATAACGCTGAAGAAACTCAGAAAAGAAGCTCAGGGAAGTTGATGAATGTGAAAATCTAAGAAATCCTTTTCTTGCCAAAAACAATCACCATTCAGACTGTAGATTAGGGTTGTCCCTACACTGGTGGGCACCGGTCGCCAGCAACCTTTCATAACAGCTGAAAAATTACCCATGGGATAATTTGTATTTTGCATGAACCTTAAAGGCATATTATGTGATCTTTTCCAGGGAGCGCCCTCTATTCATAATTTTTTTAGAAAGTTGATTTTCTTGCAGATTTACATTTCGGATCATAAATCAAGAATATATTCCCAGTTACAGAGCGATACGATTCCTAATTACCTAAAAATCATGGTTTTAGAGTGAATTTAGAGTAAAAATAAGTTGTCGGCGCAGGCTCCGACAGTTTATTTTTACTCTAAAACCATGATTTTGAAGTAATTAAGAATCATATCGCCCTGTAACTTGGAATGTATGTACGATGTACGTCAGAAATGTAAATCTGCAAGAAAATCTGCTTTAATTTTTTTTCTTCGAGGATTGAGGGCGTTCCCTGGAAAAGATAATATACCTGTAAGCTGGCACTAAAATCAGTCTAGTAACAACTCTGCTGTAGATTCAACATAACAGAGAGAAAAGGTGTAGGATTTGTAATATGAAGGTGTATTGCTACAGTAATGTAGATCTGTACATAATTCTGAGGCTCATGTTAGTCAATGCTCGAAAAAAGAAATCCTACCTTTAAATGTATATTGTGTCCAAAATTGGGTCCAAAATGGGTGAGCTGATCGATTTCGGAATAAAGCAGACCACTTCTTCAAATTTAGAAACGGAAAGAGTATAAAACCGACATTAACCTATGAACTTTTGGAAACTTTTGAGATATATGCCATAAACTGTAAACCTGTTTTAAATCACCCCCCCCCCCCTTCCCCCTCCCCCCCCCCCCCCCCCCCCCCATTTGAATGAAAATCAGTTGACTTAGGTTAGTCGATTTTTACTCTATTTAGTGCTAGTCAACAAATATATATTGTGATAGTGAGACCTCTTGAAGTACAAAGACAGTTAAAAGTAAAAATCTAAATATACAAGTAGCTAACCAATACCATAAAATACATGGCAAGACTAGTTTTCTTCCTCCCACCCCCCCCCCCCCCCCCCCCCCCCCCCCTCCTCCTCTCAAAAGACAAAATACATACACTTTCTAGCAGTAAAAATAAAAAAAGTAAATCTCATTCTTTACAAAATAATATCTCTCTCATTTTTGGACCCTTTTTTTAATTTTATGAGACACACTGTACTGAATGCATATCACCTACATGCCCTCATGGTACTGAATGTATCACCTACACGCCCTCATGGTACTGAGTGTGGTTGTTGTGCCTTCCTTGAGTTTGCTACAAAAACTGAAAGAGTATACTCTATGATCCAGGTTAGCATCAATTACTCAGTAGAATAAAGTGCATCATATAGTCCTAATGAAGCACTTTATTCTAAAGTGTAATTGACATACTATAAAGGTGGATCCAATGCTTGATAAGGTCAACCATTTGTTATAATGTACCCTAAAAGTAACTATAGTTTGATCAGTTCCAAAATGGCGAAGCCTCCTTACAGTAGCAAATGAATACATAAGAACGCGGGTGCGCATGTAGATAATAAGCGCACTGTACATCATATGTGTGATGCGTGCGTACGACCAAAATCGTGTGTGTGTTACCATAATTGCGTGTGTGTGCTTGGATTACTTTTGCACGCGGAGAGATAAAAACCGAATATTTCTCACCAATTTGGATCTGATTGTGAACTATAGTTGTGCTTACTTTTCCCACTGTAAATTATTCTATAATTTGTCTTCTATCTGCTAAAGATAACCATGTAATTTATAAAGGCCTTTAAGGTTTCAAAGACAACTCTTTCAGCGTAAACTGAATCTAACTTATAATATATGGAAGTTATGTGCAATTATGTTTGTAATACAATGTATTGATTTAATAATGGCAATGTAATTACATGTAACCTAATTTCAATTGTTACAATTGGCCAGAGTTTATTACAAGTCATGACTCATGTCACTAATCTTACAGTGAATCAAACTCTTGACAAAAACATGTTCCCATTTAAATAACACAGTGTTTTCACTCTTGATTCATATTGACTTGAGTCACCAAATTGGCCTCAAAGAAATGACTTCGTTAACAAAATGAGGAGTTCGATTACACCTCTGCTATTGATAGACATTATTATGTAACAACAGAAGATTCAAAGATAAGACTTTGAATGTTACAGCCCCAGTAATTGATTCATTCGTTTATAACCTCTCGTCTTGATAACAACAATGCTTTTCTTTATGGATTACCAGCTAATGAACTCTATCGTCTTCAGAAAATTAAACACTGCAGCTCGCATTCTCACATTCTCTAAGATCTTACCATATTACGCCAATTTTAAAGGGACTCCATTGGCTCCCTGTAGCTCAGAGAATTGTTTTCAAACTATTGCTTATTGTATATAAATGTATCAACAATGTTGCCCCATCATATTTATCTGAATTGTTATCAAACTATGTGCCAACTCGCACTCTTCGTTCTGGACAAATGCAACTTCTTCAAGAAATTATATCTAAGCGCTTTTGGGGAGACAGATCTTTTGCTATTGCTGCTCCTCGTTTCTGGAATGAACTTCTTATCCATATTAAAACTGCAGAAACTGTTACAATCTTCAAAAAACTGTTGAAAACACATCTGATGTATAAGACATTTTGTAATGATTAAGTAGTTTTATTGTTGTTTATCGTTTTCTATTATATTGCATTTTATGTTTGTGCCTTGAGCGCTCTTATTAAGAGTGGATATGTGCCTTGTCACTATTATTATTATTATTATTATTATTACTGCTCCTCTATCAGGTAATTATGTCTAGGTATTCATAAAATATGTTTGTATTGATCCCCATATCTTACAAGGGGAAGGACATTTCATATCCACCGCTGCTTTAATCAATATATTTGCACCGCCATATTTTGAGGGCATTCACAAACATTGCTCCAATTAGTTTTCTTGTTGTATATGATTAAAAACAATATTTACATATGCTACATATACTCGCCACAAATAAAATTGGAACAATCATCCTTGCCACAGGTTACTTTTATTATAGGCCTATCAATAATAATTTCTAAAGGCCATATTATGGCCTTTAGAAATTAAGGAACATTTCATTTACCTGTCACAGTGTCACCATAATTTTAATGTCATCAGAAATGTCTTTTAGTATACCCAACCCCCAGGACCCTACCATTACATGTTTTCAATGAGGACTGTTAAAGCATTATGCATAGCCACATAAGGTGCAAACAGGTATGGTATGGTATGGTATGGTATGGTATGGTATGGTATGGTATGGTATTGTATTCTAAAGGATAGCCATTATCTGTTATTTATCCTCAGAGTTTGAAAGGTTCACAGTTCCTTGTTTGAGTTGACTGAGTACTTTGACTTTTCATATTGCTTATTGCTTTTAATACTGTCTTTCCAATTTTATTTGTGATGAGTAATTGCGGGTACCAGGGCAGTAGTGTATACCTACTGGCATCAAATTGTACATGTATGTATGTTAATTATTCATTAATTCAACTTGATTTAAAGCCATAGTACACCATTTATGTTAGAGAGTTTGTTAATATATAAATGTAGCAAGTTCAGATTGATTTGCATAGTTATATTTGTTTTTATAAACAAAATACTGAAATGAAGTAATTTGCCATCCAACATAACCTCATTATTACTGTTATAAATGTATTCATAACAAAACAAAACCTGAACCATAATTTTACTTTACTGTAAATATAGAGAATTAAAAACAAGGTGTCGTGTGTAGTGTTCTAGAATTAGTGTGGGAGTTGTTACAGAAACTCTACAACTTATTCAAAATTGGACAATTTCTTTGATACCAAACTTAGCATTGACAAATTATTTTTGCTGTTATTCAACACTTTTATGTAATTTAATTGTAATATAAATTGAATTCAATAATAATAAAGCATCGGCCACTAACAGTTTGCTATTTTACCAAACAGGCTATTCTTGTGGATAAGCCGTTTCCATCAGCTCTTTTGTTCAATTAACTTATATTTGATTAACATCATGTTTGGTATCAAGCCACAATCAAACAGGTTACCTAATTCTCAACTTTATTCATGAAATTTTAGTATTTCTATTATGACTCCACAACAATTGTATGGATGTCTGTACATTTGGGACACCCTGTATATTTATCGGTGTATATGCTTGTCTTTGCTCACCATTAGATCAGCTATACTAAAGCAAATTCAAAGTATAGCCATAAAATTGAAGTGCTATGGCTTTAAAACATCAAATTTCAATTGAATATTTAGCCTTTTTCTTAGGAGAGATTGGATGAGTAATAAATCTGTCTCAACAGTTTGCCTCAGGAATAATTACTTTGAAATTCAAAGACAGTTTTGATTTCCAATGAGTTAGTATGAGTAGGCCCATTATATATGACTAACTTGAAGAGATTATTAGAAATCTGATTCGTAAGATTATATCTTATGATTTAGATGTCTTGAAATGGCAACATGTCTAGATCATGCAATGTAAAACATATCAGAATAGGGATTACTCCTTACCACTTTCCACGCCGCTATTGGTTTTACCATATACAAAAACAGATGTTTCAGAAACCTTTCCTACCTTTCAAGGTATATCCAAAGGATTACTTTGCATAGTATTTTTACTTATTTCAATGCATTTCACATGGTGATTATAAATATGGTTATGAAATTTAACAATTTTGACATTTTTGAAACATTTTGTGAAATTTTGGGATGTCGTCTGCAGACGCCTGTCGTGTGGAAAGTGTAAAAAGAGCAATGATTTACAACCAGGATACTAGTTATCAAAATCAATAGACATCCTTTACATTTGGCTTTCTGTTTGAAAGATCCTGTCGGGTTAAATTTCAGGATCACTAAAAATTGTTTCAAACCAGTCTTATTTTGGATTCATACTTGCCAATGGTTTGTATTCGAATCAAGATTGATCATTTACATACTATAAAGTCATTAGGAATCAAAACTGTCTTTGAAGTTCAATTAATTATTCCTAAGGCAATACATCATAAACTGGTGATAATTAAATGTTGCCCAAATCATATGACATTGATGAATTTATTTCATTAAAAATAATTACAGGGGGGAAATGAGATAAAAACAATGAAAAGGTTTTCATTAATGTCTTGTATGACATAGCTAGCTATCTGCTGATGTACATGTAAGGGGTGTTAAGGGTCGCTTTTCATAGCACATGGGGAAAATCCCAGTTATGTGTAGATTTTGATGGGTAAAATTTTAGCACAATTTAGCACAATTTTTGTTTGGTTTTTTCTTTCCAGGTGTTAGGGGGTAAATTGCCCTCTGTTTCCCCAGGTATTATATCATGGGGAGTGTTAACTATTATTATTTAATAGTCACAGTTACTGGTTATGGTAACTGGGGTGTTTTGGAATGTTATATTTTATGCCGTGAAACAAATAAACTACTGCATAGACACTATAAAAAGCATCACAAATTGACTTTTGTCGTGAAGAAATATGATATCAAACAACATTTTATAGGATATATTTTATCAGCAGTACTTGTTGTTTGAGTTAATTTAAATTGTCTAAATGTACTAACATTGTGGGGAATTCGAGGATTACTACATTTTGGAGGGCCATAGGAGCAGAATCATTGCCTGTCCAAACCTTTTTTATGTGCAAAATGTGTCAAACCGACTCATAATTATTACATATTCACATGTTTGTTTAATTGTATTCATAATATTATTTGAAAGGTTGTGAATAAATTATTTATAGAAAACCAATGATTTCCTGATGTACACACGCTTATTAAATGGTGTATAAGTGTATGGTAGTCAATAAATTGGGTCTATCTTTAGGGAAACTTAATTGAAGGGAGATATTGTCAAAGTTAGGGACGTTTTGAAGTAACTTTTGAAGAGCTTGACAAATTCACACAAACAATTTTTAGCGTATATGTTTGGTGGTTATGGATCAACTCCTAAATATGAGCGCTTACCATGAAGCAGAGGCAGCGCCATTTTGTCATAGGATATAACTTCGATGGTACAAATTGTGCACGAAAAATTATGCCAAATTTGAAATGATGGGACAAAGAACAAGTCCTATTCCTGAAGTGTAAATTGTGAAGGGCTTTAAGATGGTGTTTTTTGCCAGAATGATTAATAAGAAATAGCGTTATGCAGAAGCCATGCTGTTCATTTGCCATGGACAGATCCGGCTACATATTTTGACAATTTTTTTATTCATATTCTTGAACAATGTTTTCATAATGTAATCAACTCTCTTAAATGACTCGTTTTAACCATTGTAGCATGCCTATGCGATGAAATAATATCCTACATTCACATCTAAACTAATATTGTAAATGATTTTTGAAGTATTCCACCATGCACTCGAAATATATCTATGTAAAAGTATAATATCGAGGGCTCAGAAACACAAGGCCTTATCTCCATTTTGACCATTTTGAGAAAAAGACTATTGAAGATTTTTAAACACATTGGGGAGATGGAGATGAGGCCAGGGTTCACAGGTTTTTGCCGCAGGTGGTTTAAACCGTCCGGCAAAAACACCTTTTTGCCACTTAAAGTGGCAAAAATGGCATAAACTAAAAAATGTAGTGGCCAAATGCTAAAAATTGGTGGCAAAGTTGGCAAAGCTAAAAAATAGTGGCCAAATGCTAAAAATTTGTAAATTCATCTCAAAAGCTAATAAGAAAAAAAGGTTTTGGTTTTTTTTAGTGTAAATGTAAAACATTAAAAGATTTAGTTTACTGGCAGTTGCTATGGCAATCTCTTTCCTATCCAATGGTACCAGTACATTTGACTCAAAATGTTGGCCAAAATGATTCACTAAATATTGTAGTTTATTGTTTATGTATTTTTTAATATGTTTCTGGCTATGTATGAGATTTTCCTAGTTTTTGCCAGTTGTTGCCATTTTTGCTGGCAAAAATCGAACCCTGGATGAGGCCTTTTGATACTGGTTATAACTTTGAAAGGGGTTGTGTTATGGAGATATAGTAGAGTCATTATCTTGGATTCCGTGACCAATTTCTTGATACCTTAGTTTCTTAGTGAATTTCAAAATGGCCACCATACAGGGGCCCAAAAATTCAAATGGCTTTAATTAAGCTAAAAAGCACACCAAATGATCGGGTAAAACGTAAAAAGGTCGTTGACCTTTGCATATGGGGTCAAAATTTAAACTTGCTCCGATTTTGAAAAACAATATCTCATATTGTTCGTATGATCACAAGGATTCCAGAAAATCTTGGTTTTTTTACCACTGGGAATATTTTGTGTAGGTCAAAAGGTCAAGGTATACTGACCTATATAGAATCTGACCTTTTGACCCCTTTATAAGGTACAACAGACACTCTAGGTGGTCAAAACTATCATTTCTGGAATCCTTGCAATCAGACGAACAATTTGAGATATCATTTTTCAATATGAGAGCAAGTTTAAATTTTGACCCCATATGCAAAGGTCAACGACCTTGTAATGTTTTACCTGATAACTCGTTAACCAAACATCGGAAATAGGGCATACTATACTTTTTCGGAATCCTTGTGCTCAGCCTAACAATTTGGTATACTTTTTAGCTTAATTGAAGCTATTTGAATTTTCGGGCCCCTGTATGGCGGCCATTTTGGAATTTGCACTATAAAAGAAGGTTTCCGTCACTTTTGAGAGGTGCATGGGAGCTCATTTTCTCTTAAAATGGTCCTAGTTGACAAATTCACTAAGAAACTAAGGTATCAAGAAATTGGTCACGGAATCCAATTCCAAGATAATGACTTTACTAATAAGGCTGTGTTACTGGAAAGAGAATTTCTTTCTGAAAATTTTGATACCAAAATCTCATTTTTGAAAAAATGGAGATGAGGCCTTGTGTTTCTGAGCCCTAGATATGCTAAAATTGATAAATAAGTGTTCTTTATTCAGGAGAACAATATCCCCAGACCCCATGTCGCTATCGATTATAACCTCTTCACTTCCATTTCCCCTATTCCAATTCATGCTTACTGTGGATTATTATGAATTATTGATAATTATAGATTTTTGAATTGTATACTTTCTTGTGAATATCTCAAGGATAGTTCAGCTGAAATTGTAAATGGTTGTAAGTGAATATTTACCATTGGGATTAGGGTCAATTATAGACAAGTCTCATTAGTAACAAGTAATTTTTAAATTTGAATCATTAAATTTTTTTTCCAAACAATATTGATACAGATAGATAAATAGATATCGGAAGGTGTTTTTTCTGACGTAATGAGCTAATGCAAGGTGTCAAGAGCTTGATGAAATTAGACCCTATAGACTTGTTTGGCGATTGACAAATGATTTTCCTTGTGTATAAACTGCAATTGAACTAATAATCCATTTTTCAGAGACTGGATCGCCGCAATTATACAGAACCAAATTGGGAATTAAGCCCTCACAAAATGCTATGCACCATATAAAATATTTATGTGCATGCCATCTTAATGGCAAAGATATGCCATTTATATCAATGCAGTTAATTTTAATTAACTGCATTGCATTGGCATTTAAAAATGCTGAAAGCCTATATGCAATTAATGAAAACCTTTATTATCTTCTACTTGAATGAAGGGAATGCTGTTTCATAAATATTACATAGATTATTCTAGAATCTATTAATTTTGAATGTCCACACGTGATGTGTATAAGAGGGGGACACGGTTATTCGTAATACGAGTAAAAGAAAAGATCCAATAATCCGATTGAATTAAGACACTTTATTTATATCTAAAGTTTATATGTAGTTTGAACATTCTCGCTTATTTATTAATTTGCGTAACTACCAATGTTATTTGTTGACGCGCCAATTATGTCCATGAGATTGGCCTTACAATGTTATTTTGAAATGTTTGATAAATCACAAAATCGCAATAGTAACAAAGCATCCAACCAAATATTAGATTACATGCTCTAGTCATAATTTAGGTCAATAGTGTTACCAATATTGAAGGCCAAAAATAAAATCTTTTTACCATTTCACGACCATGACCATGTTCAATGAAAATTCAACAAGTCTACAACAATAATAACAACAATATGAAACAAGATACTTTTAAAATATTGACAACATTTTATGCCAATAATACTATTCAATAAACAGGCGGTGTAATGTCTGATTTAATACACCAATTGTGTTACAATTATGGATAAAAGCAATAAACCAGAGGTTGCTTCAATGTAATCCCAGCAAGCAGTAGAAAAGCACTGTGCACTGAGATAATTCAACACCTTATTTGCATTGAAAAATGTACAGAAATATCATGGTCCATTAGAGGAACTAATAATGGAGACTTCGTATCTGTATCAATATATAAATTGGGATTCTATTTCTCAATACAATCATACCAAAGAAGTTGAAAAGTCTCCATGATTAGTTCCTCTAATAATGGACCTTGATGTTTCTACACATTTCAATTTCATCACAGTGCACAGTGCTGTGCTACTGCATGCTGGGATTATATTGAAGCAACCTCTGGCAATAAACCAGGGTCCAGCAAAAGATGAGATAAGGAAAGCACCCAACATCTCAAAAGAACTGAATGCTCTTTAAAAAGCAATTCAAGAATCTGATTAAGTGGCATTTTTATTCAGCAACAGCTCATACCTTAAATTCTCTCGGATTTTTATAACAACATTTGCTAATAAAATCTAAGTATTCGACAACGTTGAGCAGTCGTATGGTATTCAGCATAAACATTGGAGCGAACGCGTCAGAAAACTGACGTTGATACCGACGTTGATACCGGTGTAACTTGACCAATTGTGTATTCGGGTTGTAATTTGGTAATATGCAAGTTCTCAGACGATAAAACCCCTTCTTATCCAACCAAATTGCAACCAATATACAACATATGACTTTAATCAAGGCGTTGCATTAACGTAAAGTTTATGTTCTATAACGTGCCCATTAGGATATGGATAGCCACTTTATGCAAATTTCGTATGTAGGCCTACTCTTTACTATCTTTACAATTACAATGGAGTAAAACATAAATAAAAATATATTAATCGTCCATAATATCTATCAAATCCAAAAAATAAAAACTATTAATCTATCAAAACTTAAATCCATTTTGGAGTTTAATGGTTGTCGAAAGCAAAGTGCATCACTTCAGGGGCGTCAATCCCCATTTAAATGTGGGGGGGGGGGGGGACATCATTAGTTGCCCGTCGAAAAATAAAAATAAATTGTAACTGAATAAGCGGAATTGTTGTTGAATGTTGATACAAATTATATTATTTTGCGATGTTGCGTTAATAAAAAAAAATGAAATAGTGTCCGTTTCTTTCTTGCCTAGCCGACGCCTCAGCTCCGATGTCTGTTATTGTTTACAAATATATTTCCACTAGTGTTTTTGTATTGTCAACAGTCACATCAATCGTCCGTCATAGTCGTTCGTCATAGCCATGTCCGATACGATCCGGTTATTAAATATATATTTTTAATTGAGTCGGAATGAAACACATGAAATATGGTCAATGACATCTTATTATCTTAACCAAATCTGGAAATGAAAGTATCTGAAACCCATTTTCTAATTTCTAAATGTCGCATATGTCGAGATAGAATTTGAGTCAGGAAATAAAACGTTAACCTTTACAATGCTATATTACTGAGAATGACGTCGCAAATGGATTATAGTTTAATAAAATAAAAATGCAAACACGTTATGCCTATACACAGCAACTTAAGTTGCATAAACTTGTTGAATAAAATAAATAATAATAATTACGAGTAATGGGTAAACTTAGTAAATTAAGTAGTTTGGAGGATGATACTGTGATACATTACAGTACCCTTTAATGAGATACAAAAGTTTATGATACACGATTTCAAAAACTGGGTGTGTCCCCCACCCTTCAAACAGTGGGGACGTGTCCCCCTGTCCCTCCCATGAGTGACGCCCATGACTGTTCTTGGATGCCGTCGTCGGTCTTGCGAACGGAGGAGTTTCTAAATTGTTCTATTTCGATCACATGCAAACTCAAAACATGGGTGGGGGGCATTTGATACTGTGTCCACCCCACCTCAAAACATGGGAGATGTCCCCCTCGTCCACCCAGGATTGACGCCCCTGCATCACTTGTAAATAAGTATGTAAGGATTTTTCATTTAATCAAAATCTGAAATAATCACTAACCGACAGTTTCGTTTGCCATGGTCATACACCTTTTAAAGTTGTCGTATAACATCTGGAGTAGCCTCCTCTAAGTAATATATCCTCCACATCTATACACTTAAAATAGGTAGTTTAAAAGACTCTTTTCAGGGCAAGCAAACTCTATTGAAAAAGGTTAAATATACTCATTTTTCTAGTCATTTCTTACTCTTTGTTTGTCAAATGAGAAAGTGACAAAAACACGGTAAGAAATGGCTAGAACAAAAATAATACGGCTGTTCAGCGACGTGATTTCTTGTTTAGGATCACAAAGTTCACTGGGTTATTACAATTTCCTTCACAGTTTTGTGTAATTTCCTCGGAGCCGTGACCATTTCTCTACGATGCTCGCTATATTACTCTAAATTATCGCTATATTTCACTACAATTCAACCAATCAGGTTTCGTTATAGGAGATCCAGTAGTGAACTCAACTCACTCTCGAGTACTGCTAAATAGACCATCAACTAAAAATGCTTGTGAATGCTAACTTACAAACCAACTCAATTAATCAAATGGCTGTAAGTGTAATGATTATATCATTACATTAGGCCTATTGATTATCAGTAATTGTGATTAACTTATAATATAACATATACAAATAATGTTATTACACCGATTATTCTATATATATATAGGCTACTGTTACTAATTTGCATATGGTTTAATCATATAAAACGGAAAAGAAGAAAAAATCCTTTTGCTTTGGTACTGTTAATTGAACTGGTTACTCCAGGTTAGAGCATTATTTTAGTTCACCACTCTAGCATGTCTAGTGTTACTTGGAAATTGTTAGATGTTACATATGTTAGAGGAACACGGGAATATCCTTCGCTCATAAAAAGTAGAAGCTCGGAAAGTCGGAAGGGAATACTGCATGTTTCTTCAGAATTTCTTTCCATGTGAGAGAGATGTGCCGGATGTGTTCAGATAAAACATCATGCATGTAAACTGAAACTATATTTGCAACGAGTGATGTTAAGAGATTTAGCAAATCCAAACGCAAGACTACCTTTCCGAAACGAAGTCGCCCACGCTTTTCATTAGGGTATCAATCCAAGTAAAACCTTATAAAATGGTATTGAATTGTCCTGTGTAGTATACTGCCATGGTGTAATACACAGAACCTGTTAAAAAAGGACCCAAAATAAAACCAGTGATCGATATGTCGGTTTTTCCTACATGTCCTATGTACGTACAATGCCCCCTTTTTACCGAGAGGATAACCAAGAACCTTTTTAGAGTATTCATGGCTCTCATGTTCATGTCTAAGTGTTGAAGCCATGATTCAAATTTTAAAAGATAAAATTTAAAATGAATCAGAATCAAATTGACTAATCTCACAACATTTATTGAAAATCGTTGTGATGAACACATTTATTTCGAGTTAAGTCTATATCATGTTCATGTGCGAGTGAGAGAAACCTTCAGAGCATACTATAGGCGTCGATTCATCTTAAAACAGAAGTTATTAGACCCAGATGGCCACGTACAAAGGGACTGAGAAGAATGAAAATGGATAATTTCACCCCAAAACGTGCGGCGAAGAGTGCCCTTGACGCCTATGATCACGCCCAATCTAGTGAAGATTTCCCATTGAATTTCAAAGTTGTCCCTCACGCAAATCACTGTTTTCACTTAGGTTTGACATCTAGAGTGAAGTTGAAATACATATAAATCTACACAAAATGTCTTTGGCAACATTCATACAATCAGCTTAGGAATATGAGACAAATACTTGAAACATTAGAAACATCTGTAAACTAAAAAAATACAGATAGTCAATGTTGAAAAGTTACTGCTCCGTAGCCAGGAATCCAAGCTTTTGCATCTGAAAGATAACTGTAATCTGCGTAATTAAATGGCTTCATTTCAAATGCGTCATAAAGCCACCTGTTCTTCATTGTGTTCTTTCTGATCACCCGTCGTCTCAGCGATCACATCCATCTGTCCTCCGCTCTGTTCCTTCTGTTCAGATATCACACCCGCCGCTTCACCCTCGCGTTCTTTCAGTTCATCGGTCTGCTCAGCGATCACACCGATCTGTTCCACGCTCTGTTCCGTCTGTTCAGATATCACACCCGCCGGTTCGCCATCGCGTTCTTTCTGTTCATCGGTCTGCTCAGCGATCACACCGATCTGTTTTCGTTCCTCTGCCTCCGTATCCTCAATGATCACACCAACCGTATCCGCGAGCTTTCTAACAATCATGATAGTTTTTGCCGCTCTCGCGAATTTCTTCATCAGTGGATTCACTTTGGCTTTCCCGGTATCTTCTCCACCTATTTTATAGATTCGTTTAACAGTACTAGATCTTCTTAGTGGCGGGCGTTTCACGGTGGTGTTATCTTGATCTGGAATAGATTGGTCATCACTTGTGCTTTCTATTTCTAACCACTCCATCTCGTCGGTGCCTTCTTGACCCACACCTATCACATCTCCTCCCCTGAGAGACGCTAGTTCTTCTTCCGAGTCCAATCCAAGCCAGGCGTACATGTTATCTGACTTGGTGGTTTCGACCAGTTGTCGAGAAGCGTTGGGTTTGAAGTCAGGTGTCAGAAAAGGATTCTCTTCGTAGACACCCTCGTAAAAATGACTCGGTAATTGGTTTGTTAACGGCATATCATTAAGGCAACCATTGACTTTTCTTTTGGGTTCGCGTTTAGGTTTAGCGTTCGGATTTCTCATCGTGACCAACTGAATAGAGTCACGACGACGTTTGCCAACTGTCTTGGAATGACTTGTATCGATGTAGAAATTTTGACCAACTGTACTATTTCTTGTCTGTCGACCTGTCTTCGGAAACAGTTGGTTTCTGCTGGGAAGATCAGGTAAACTAAATTGTTGTGGTTGGTGCTGTCCATTTGATCGTGAATGCATTGGCTCACCAAAACTAACACTAAGCTTAGGCAGGCCATTCCTCGAAGATGGTATCTGAGTTGCTTCTTCTGGGATTTGTCTTGGTCTGCCTACGCTAGACATCTCTTCTCTGATTTTCATCAGTTTCTCCTCATTCAGATCTTTTTGAGTTGTGTGCCGTTTATAACTGTTGCTGAGTTCATTCAGGCTTCGATTAAGAAACCTTTCATGAGCCCTATTGTGAGAAAACGCTTGTTGTCCACGGCGAACAGAGCCAACGTTTTCAGCAAGATCAAGATTGGCCTGTTTCCGTCTAACCGCGAGCGGTAATTCTGGTAACGATTTGCTCCACCGTCGTCTCGCTGCAGTCCTATCGGCTTCAATCTCTGTTTCAAAGAGGCTAACGTCTTTCATACTAGTTCTTCGTCTCGCTTTATTATCTTCAATCAAAGACTGAAAGAATTCCTTGCGTTTTCTCACACTTCGTTCCTCTCTTTTGAACTCATTCTGACTCAGTTGTCGGTTCCACTCAATGTGTTTCATTTCTCTGTCACCTTCAAGTTGCAGAGCAACATTTCGTTCGCGACCGGCAAATGTCAATCTGGCATCCATCTTTAACATTAAGGTGCGAGGGGTATCCCTCTTCATGTCCAAACGGTATTGTCCACTAGTCCCGTGCATCTTGCTGGATTATCAGATGTAGTCACTTTATAAAATCAAGAAACGGTGTTGATGGCCAGTGTTTATAAGGCGTATATCCTCTTGATTTCACTAAAGAAGCATTGATGATTTCACAACCTCGAGGACTCGATGATTATTTAAATGAGAATTCGGCCCAATGTCGAAGAGTCGTCATCTTGAAAATATCTGAAACGGAAATAATGAAGATTGAAAAAAAAACAAGTTAGCATTGTATTATCTTTGGTGGGTCGAACAATAATATTCAATTTAGAATTCATATATCGTTTAAAGATCAGTCAACAACAGAATATCTTTAAAATGTCCTAGAATTCAACTTTGTCATCAATCTATCTTTGGATTATACATTTAGCTACATTTCATGAAATTTTGAATAATATCTGTTCTTAAAATATGCTTTACAAACCTTGGTCCATCCATTGCTGTTCAGATAATTATGTGACGTAGCGGTATCTTTTGATGCATTTATCATGTATGTGATAAGTAGTGGTATCAAATTCAAAATAGTGTATAAACAACTTCTAAATTGCTAAGGCACTAGTTCACGCCATGGTGCCATTTTGTGGGCTCAATTACGCCCAAATCAATTCATAACAGTATTGCCCAACTATTTGTTTTAGGAAGATTCAACTAGTAAGACACCCAGTGTCTACCATACTCAACGTTTAATATGCACCTTGTTGTAGATGTGTTGACATTTATATGAAATCACATGAAAGTTAAAACAAATGTAATATGATATTTTACTTTTTAACGATATTTCTGCACAAAATCAGCTCCATTAACTTTTACCCAGTTGCTGAACTGAAGAAATATAATAATAACCGTCCATCAATATTATCAATAATTTATCGGCCAACAAGCAACATCTATTATGTGAAAATGATAATCAATTCCTTTTATTGTAATTTTGCGAGACGAGGGTCTGATAAAAGCTAACTTAATCATTGAATTATTGATATTAATGTAGCATCAATACTTTGGAACATCCTTTCCCTAGCAACACCATGCCCCGTAAGCTAATTTGAGAAAAGTGTGACGTACGTACCTGTCCTTCGGATGTGTCTGTAAAAATGTGTTTTTTATAATATATCTGAAGTAATAAAAAAGTAATAGGCCTAATACTATAATAGTGATCGCGTGATTGAAGTGGTATTGTAATCCAGAAAAGACAATTGCAGAGATAACAAGCATCTCTCTATGGCCTACGTAACGAATAGATATAAATAGTCGAATTGTCGAGTGTGTTTTGGCCCACCACCAGTATCAGATTTACTAGGTCTAGAGGACACCTATCCAGACATAAATGTTATATTAGAATTTCAAAACAGTTCTAAACTTGAAATTGCATATACAAAGTTATGCGCCTATTCCCTACTCCAGAAAAATGGAGAACATTAAAACTCTAAGAATGATTTTGAATTAATGTACAATGCCTAATGATTATCTTATAAATTAGTTGTATCTGGGATCCGTATTCAAATCAAAGGTCAACTTTGGAGTCAAAGGTTCAAATCTTGGAATTGATATTACACTAGGCCTATACAGAAAACAATTGGCTACTTTCGCTCAAATTGACCTCGTTTTGGGTAACACATTTTCGTTATCACTTTTTTATATTCAAAGTATATATAGGGTAGGCCTACGGTATAGGCGTATGGTTTGATCTGGATTATGTTTGACCAATCACGACCAATCAAAATGCTGGGTTTGTGCCATTGTTTCAAAGGTGTTTATTAAATAATGCTTTTTTTGTCATTAACCAAATCCAGTAATGTTTGTTATGGATGGGTTTTTTTATAAGACAACTAACTAATCTCACTAGCTAAGAGTAAAAGCAAGATATACCAACAGGGTGTGGGGAAACAGGTAATAACAAGGGAGAATAACGCGATAAAATAGATAAATAACAAAAAAACAAAAACAAACGGAAATGCACTGGGACAAGCAATGAAAATTGCTGTGCAATAAAACAACAAAGATATATCTGAGACTACTCAGGATATATATGGTAACAATAAAGACCGACGTTTCAAGTGGATATACCACCCTTCATCAGGGACAAAATATAAAAAACAAAAGTGTTAAGAACTATAAATAAGATAATGAACTAGACAAGTCCACCACTGTAATTATAGCACAATGCCAGTAATAGATGTTACCTACTAAGCATCCAAGTTAACACTAGGTTACTTGAGCTGTCCTGTTACGTTCGTTTTAGTCAATCCAAAGATGATTGTTTGTGGTTAATCATGAGAAAACAATATCAAAGTTACTGGTATTTAGTTTTTCTCCCTGACCCACCCGCTCCCCGCAAGTCAGACTGACTGTTGGCTTAATACAATTAGAGTTAAAATGGATTGTCGACACTGGAAATTAACCAATCACCAGATCAGACATTTTGAACACGGGCGAGTTATGTCCAAAGCACCTTGGCCCCATTAAGCACCTTTATACATGCCTAAAACTATAGGCCTACCCTGCTATTTATATGAAATGATATGATATGAAATGCACCCCTTTTCTATCACCATTACACATATGTACACCAATATATACCGTACTCCGCTGCTATCTACTGATGATAGCAAACATCAATTGTCTTTCAGATTCAGCCAGCACGTTGCACTTAGAGGGCAGTCACATCGCAGATGGTAAAAAACTGTTGATCAACGATCAAAGTTGTCATTAACTTTTTTGTTCTAAACACTCAGCCCAACAATAATTATGGGTTTTTTTGTACCATGTTAAAATTAAATTTTAACGTCCAATTGAAACACATGTGAACGTTGACCCTACATCGAGGTCAAGGGTCAATTTAACATCCATGTTGGCAAGGATGTCAACATAGATTGTATTCTACCAAGGAACGTTTTGGCGGGCGTTTTGGTATATATCTCCCTGTTGACCGGAAAAAAACATCCAAAATGGTTCTGCGCTCCCCAGCTAAATGTCATGCCATATAGAAACGGATAGATATCTTGATGAAACAGACACTCTAGTATAGGTTATAGGAAACATGTTCCCCATTTGATGTATTGCAGCAGGGAACACCGTCCCTGATTGCATGTTATATATTTTACGTTGTTTTAATGTGTTTAATATTTTTTCAAACAATAAAATTACTAAATATGGGACACCCACTCTGTATCCTTCCTCACACCCACCGCTTCCTCCTCCCCCACCCCACGTCAGCCCAAGACCCATTTTGTCCCCCAAACAATCGAAAATGTTGACTTTATAGTCTATGTCAAAAATGCTTAAAATTAGCTTAAAAAAATTGGTCTAAGCTTATTTCAGGCAATTTTTACAATAAAAGGGGACAAAAATCACGCGCTTGAGCAAAAGTGTAGCTCAATCGTGCAAAAAAATAGGTGTAAAGTCGACACACCAATGTTGTCAGTTTATTTTAATTTCTCGCCCCCCTCCAGATATCAATAATACTAGCTACGCCACTGGTAATAATAAACTAATAACCAATTCAAGTTGTACAAGACTACAAGACATCATTTCCATTTACTTATGCCATGAGGGTGTTCAAGAAAGATAGTATTATCTAATCTCAGGCCCGTCAGATGGGGGGGGGGGGGTGGCGATCGCCCCCCCCCCCCCCCCCCCCCCCTTTGAAAATCTCTTCTTCTTTTTTTTCTTTCTTTTTTTTAAGGTAAAAATTGTTTTTTTCTTAGTTTCAAATATCAATGATATAGTAAAACTACTCATAAAACATTGACTACAGTGCTTTTTGGACAGCGAAATTTTGTGTCCGTGCGAAAATGTTTGACGTGCGAATTTTTTTGACTTCAACCCCCCCCCCCCCCCCCCCCCCCCCTCACTTACGTGAAATTCACGAGGTGACTGACTTGGAAAACATTTGGGGCAACCTTTTACGAAAAAAACCACCTAGCTACGCCACTGCTTCCGGTAAAAAATCGTGAAAACGCCCCCCCCCCCCCCCCCCCCCCCCCCCATTGGGCAAAAGTGTCTGACGGGGATGAATCTGTTCAATTTTCAAATATGGAATGGAACGCGTCGCTTCTGCAGGCCTTTTTCTTACTCGTGAGTGTTTAATTCGGTGCTTTATTTATTTGCAGAATGCACAATACTAGTTCTTATAGATGGATTCATTCTACACAGAAATGGATCATAGGGAAATACAGGGAAGATGCTGGGAAAAATACCTTATCTTGATGCTGCGATTCCGTAGCCATCTGTCGGTAGTTCCCTAAGGTTAACATGACGAAATTATACACTCAAAAATAAAACGTTTTCTGCTCAAATATCCATCAAATGTTCATCAAAAATGTTTTCCCAGGCTGTCATCTAAACACACCAAAATTACTTTAGGCATGATACACTATCCGCACTGTTGTTTTGGATCTATTTTTTCACTGTGCGTCTAGATTCCAATTGCAAATCCACCACTACCATGGCCACTAATCTCATCATGCGTGATGAATTGTTAAACAACAATGCGTCATTATAGGCCTATACCGTGAACTTATGCTCTTCAATGAACATTCATTCAATTCAATTCAACTGGGTTTTGTATCAAGTTTAGACGTTTCAATTGATACCTCTTGTTGGGAATCGATACTTGAATTAAATTGATGTTGTCTATTGTTATTGTTATAAGTATCAGATTATACAGGGTTTACCTTTAAGGCTAAATAAAAATTAAAACTAGTTTCTCGTCCTAACTTTTAGAAAAAAGGAGGATGAAGGCTCTTCCCCTTTTTTAAAATAAACAATGTGAAAATACCATTACCAGCATGGTGTTGTCTGATTGGTTGCGTAAATTGAGGCCGAGGCCTTTGTAAAATCTTGTTATTTCATGGTTATTGGGGGTTTGTTTTCATAAAACCTGCTTTAAAATGCTCATTGGACTAGTTAATCCATTACCAAGATGTCAGCTTTTTAAATATTTTAACAAAAAAGTTATGGACGAAATAAAGAACAAAAAAGAACGTTAAATAATTCCTGAAAAAGGATGCGCGTGGGGACGAGAAACTCTTTTTTTTAATTGGCCTTATTTTGAAGGACCTTAGTTTAGTCATGGACTTAAGTCCATGGTTTAGTTTAGTTTATTTATTAGAACATACGCTTTTACAACAGCGGCACACGTCTTTAAAAACGGTGCGTTCTTTTACAAAAATAACAATATACATACAAATTTTAAAAAGATATACAAAAATGAGACCTTCAATTTTACCCATGAACACCAAGGCTATATACAGATGTGGGATAAAAATAGAGAGTCAAAAATATAAACATACATATAAAATTACTAATAAATTAAAAGTAAAACGAGGACTTCAGAGCATGAATTGAAAGCATAAACACAAGTCAATGAACTGTGGACTGAGAATTCTTTAGGCCTGACCTATGTGTCCAAGCCTTTTTAAGATATGATTTACAATACTTGTCAAAAATGTTATCAATGTTAGAATACAAATTGGATAGAAAAGTAGGCAGAAATTGATGAACATTGCTACCAAGAACAAAACATTTTTGGATAGACAGATCACTGCTAATGAAAAAATCCCAAACCAAAACATAACCTGCTTCAAAAAGAGAAATTTTGAGGTTATTCATTTCTTTTTTTTAAACTTTTACACCACTCATTCACCTGTAATCACCTGTAATTGGGCTATTAATGCAGGCGTCAATGTGCATCTTTAACCTACCCTCCTCAAGCTTAGGCACCAGTTATATTTTTGAAATGGTGAATCTTGAACTAATTAGGTTTTGGACAGGTGAATCCATGGTGAATCTTCATGTATATTTCAACTTCTCGAATATACTGTAGAACAAACATTGAGGTGAATCTTCACCCAAAAAAAATGCATGAAAGATCTAATCTTGACCTAATTTATCCTGAAGGAAGGTGAATTCAGGTGAAAGCTTGAGGAGGGTAAGTTCAAGTTGCGCATTGATGCTTGCACAAGGGTAAGGTAAAGCCTTAAAGGGACACTTACTAAGAGATGTGTTCGAGGCTGCGCCCTCAATTATGATAAAAACTGGGATTAGTATATTTTTATAATTGTATGTATGAACTTACACCTATAATAAGGATTAAGAAAAATCAGCCCTCTTTGTACAAGAAAACGTCGATTCAAAAATGCTCGTACAGCCGGGACGAGCATTTTACGTCCGACAGTATCCCCCTGCAGTACGCGTGATACATAACGCTAACGATATTTGCATAGAGGGCGTTTTTTAATAAATAGCGATGATATTGTTTTAATCAAGTTTTGCTGTGTTTTTGTTAGTAGAAACAATAATAATGGCAATTTTTAATGTTCATCTTGAATTCTGAATTAAATTTTTAAACATTTAAAATTTTCAACACCACTTAATTTAAGTTATAATAAACGCCCATCCAATCTTATAATGTACACTGTATTGTGTTATCCTGTCGGTTGAACAGTCTTGAAAGCACTGTAACTTTTACAATGCCCACGATTGCAAAATTAGTTTTGAAGATAGTCGAATTGAACCAACATCTGACGAGAGTGCTCTATAACAACACACTGTGGACCGTACTGTATCGCTTTCCACTTGATTTATTCAATGGTCAGTCAGTAGTTTATTTGCCCAGAGCGGGGAACTTCATTTTGGTATGGAAGCTTATAATGTGCGGCACCTTGGAGCCGGGCTATGGGCTTTGGGACTGGAAAAGAAACCAAATTGGGGTCCTGGATGGAGAACAGAATTCTTATAATCAAATTTAAGAACTGACGATGTTCCCATATTTGTGATCTTTGGTTGAAATAGATTTGGAGAACTGAAACATGCTGTGAATGGGAGTCCTAAGGTCCTACCGCTTCTTGGCAGTAAGACCCCATTCTTCCGGGAAGAGAAGGGTCTTAGTCATCGCCGCACACATACCTACAGCGGGGGAGTGAGTGACCCCCGCGTTTCTTTGTATGAAACATGAACTACTGATATTAATGTTTACATCTTTTTTACGACGAATAATGCGTTATTGCACCCCTTTATCTTCACTTTGAACCTCATTGAATGATGTTGATTCGTTTGTGTAGAGATGAATACAACTGAAATTCTTAGCAGATGAGCCAGGCCGGGTGCAATGGTGTCAATGAAAAACATGGTGAATCTACTAGTACCTTAAATTCACCAGATATACACGGACTACGTTTACGCAGACTAGAGAAGATCGCTTACGCTTGAACACTTCCCACAATGCATTTCGTCCCTTTCAATGTTTAGGGATGAGTTACTATCTAATGCAACATAGGTTATCATGGTATTCATGTTATAGAGATAAGATAACGAAAGATTCAAATTATGTTTTATTTCGAAAATAAAAGGATCTTTAAGAAAAATGACAGAGGACTGAATTGACGTCATATCAATATAGTTACGATATAGTTACGATATAGTTATTACATGGACTTCACAAGTGCTACCGCAAGCATATAACGGACATCAAATTCAGCGAACACTAGCGACCAGCTGAACAATAGGAATCGAACCACAGCTATACATCAATGGTCGCTTGCTCTGATGTCAATTGTCTAAAGCTAACTATTGGGAGTCACTTTATTAGAAAATTGACATATCAAAGTTGTTGTTTAATGGTATGGATGTAATATATATTAGTCAAACCTCTATCGTAAATGAGATGAGAGCCAAATACCATTCCCCTGCAACATAGCAGATCGATACAGATTAGTGAAAATTAACGTGTCGCAAAAAATTCAAAAATTCAACAAAAATTAAAAATGTTTGCAACTTTCATTTCGTAATTTGTGCAGTAAAGAGAATGATTTCGTTTATAATACTTATTTAAACATCAAGGAATATTTTGATAGCTTACTTATTGAAATTGATTCAATAAATCATCTAATATCAATACTCCCGTAAGTCCCAAAATATGCACCCGGTCAGTCATTATTTGGTCATGTGTTAGTGAGTTCACACGCTCACCATAAGCCCAGGGGTATGCCAGAGCTTGCCGATCGGGTCCACTTTTAAATGAAAATTTGGTCAGCATAGAACTGGTGGCGCTATACTGATCAGGCGTGATTGTAGCAGACGACACGACGCTGGCCACGCGTCTCTCAGACGACCCAATATGTCAACGGGAGTGCACTATTTTGAATTATTTTTAACAGTCATCGCCCGGTTAACGATGACAATACTTCTAATTATGATGAATTTGTCAAAATGATTACGTGTTACGGTGTTATTCACCTTATTCATTACGTATTCAACATTTAGGTTTCGCGTGGCCACCGTCGTCTGTGTAAATCCACAACGCCCTCAAACCTATGCTGACCAAATATTACGTTAAACCTGGTTAAATACTGTTAAACGCGTTAAACGCCGGTCACCGACACATTCCGATGATTACCATAATTTATGTAATTTATGCAAACGCACCGTTTTCGCTACGTGTGTTAGTATAGGACTTTCCTATCCCAAAATTAATAGTATCCCTGATAAGCCGGTGTACAATGATCTTACTATAAATCTGGAAACGGTGTGTGGGGATGTGTTTGTTATCCTTATTTCTCCGTTAGTTGTGATCAAAGTGGCGCCTAATTTGCATGAAAGATAGAGGAAATAACGGGAAGGATGTTAAAGTTTATTTCAGTGAAATTGGTTAACAATTGGCTCCAAAAACAGCAAAAAACCCTCTCAGATTTGGCTCATAAATGCCACAGAATTGAACAACATTGAGCGTTGCGCGTACTACCGCGTAATCATACCCATAGACTAATTACTGATCATACGGGGGCACACCACTAAATAACTCCTCCATTGAAATACACGCGTTTCGGCCCTTTTTCAAGACCGTATTTTTACCCCACGTAACAATGATGGAAGTTTTTATTTCGCATGAATGTATTAGATATGTGTTGAATTTTATTTTAAACTTGATTTTTCTTGACCCATCTTGATCAACTTTTTCGCTACGGGCACCTAAACAGCGCCCTCACCATTTTAAACCGGTATTTTCGCTTCCTCACCGATTCCGGCAACGATATCCTTCCGGAAATGGTTTAGGATAGGCCTAGGGTTATAATGGTACAAGTAGCGTTTTGCGGGGGTTAATGAAGCAACCTGATTTCTTTACTTTAAGTTGGCATGCCAAACAATCGATGGGACCGAGGGTTAATGAAGAAGCCACTGGAAATGGTTTAGGAGGGTTGTGATTATAATCAACCTGGTTTGGGTGTGTGTATGGAGGGGGGGGGGGGGCGTAAAACCACGGGAAATGTTTTAGGATAGGGTTAAGAGTTAATGACGAAATGGTTAACGGGAAATGATTATGAGGGTTATGATTATAAATCCACCTGGTTGGTGTAGTTGCAGTGGGTGTGTGGGGGGGGGGGGGGGGGGGGGGGGGGTTGAAGGGGGTCTATGTGGTTTTAAAAGTACGGACGGTTAACTTGATGCGGTTTGAGAGGTAGGGGTTAATAAAGTAGCCACGGTAAATGGTTAGGAGGGATATGGTTACAAATCAACCCGATTGGGGGTGGGGGTTGTAGGGGTTTATAATGCCTTTATGAGGGATATGGTTATAAATCAACCTGTTTTTTTTTTGGGGGGGGGGGGTTGTAGGGGTTTATGTGGTTTCAGTAGGTAATGTGGCATAACCATCTAGCGGGGACCCGAGCGTAGCAAAACAGATTGGGTACGTATTGGGTACTAGTGGCAATAAAGAAACAAACCAATACAACAACAAAAGAATTTCAACACATTCCCCAATCGACACTCTGCCCATCAACGGCTAATAATTGGCGTTTGAACTCACGTAAACTTAGCATATTCACACGCTACTACACAGAGGCTCTGTAGTTAATGTCCACAGTCTACCACTTTTGACTTACATGTATAAGTCCATGGTTATTTCCAAAGAACCTCGATTAAAGGCCTTTCATTTGTTAGTTCCAAATTTGTGAAAACTCTGACTTTCCCTAAAATTACAATCGGTAAATCTGATATAGAAATCGCCAGTGCAGCTAAACATTTTGGTGTGATGACCGACAAGTCCCTGGAAATGAAAGGCCCTGTCTCGAACATTGTTCGCGCGGCTTCATTTGCCATTTACAAGATCGGCAGGGTCATCAAATCCAATTTAAGAAGTGTCTCAAGACTCATATCTGTAAGTCCATACATAGTGTCTAATTGATTAGTATATTGTTTTCGTAAACTATTGTGCAGGCCCTCTGTATTTTTGATATCCAGTTTATGCATGTCTCATACATTTGTATTTTTATGTATTTGCACTTGCTCTTTGTACTGTATAGCGCTTTGAGAACTTGTTGTAAGGCGCTCTATAATAATAAGCATTTTGTAATATTATAATTATAATTATTATCTGAGACTAGTGAGAGATAGGAAGTAGCTCACACAGTCTATGTTATTCACTTTCGATCGTTTGCTTGGTCTACAGAAAGCTCGCTGAACTACCGCTGTACATTTTATTGTACAAATATATATTGTTAAAACAGATTAGCTTTATTCCGCAAGAATCATATCGATAACAATTCCAACTTCCTTGTGGTCTAATGGCTAGCGAACAGGGCCCATGAGCGAACAGGGCCCATGAACGAAAAGGTTCGAATCCTGGTGTCTTAGAATTTTGCGTATAACCCTTGTTTGATAATTATTTCGACAAAGGATATATCGAGGGTTACTTTAGTGCAACAAAGGGATTTCTGCATTTTTGGCCAAAATGAGATTTTGGTATCAAAATGATTCGCACAAGATCAGGAACCTAATTTCCCTAATAATTTTATGATTTTAAACTTTTATATTGGACATGTTTACAAATTATTCTAGTTTTCTCTTGTTTTAACAGTATCCTATATCTACAAATATTTGAAAAACATCAAGAAACTTCGCTTATATAATACCATTACAGGAGTTAGCTGAAAATTGAACATGCTCTTGTTTGAACACTGTTAAACAAAGGAACACCTTTCTTAAGGGGGCTGTGGACTCTCAGGTACAGCCTCCGTAAAACTGCCGCAACTTCTTCAACATTCATTTAATCTTATAAACGTATACAGTTTTTTGCACGAAAGGGTTCAATTAATCCAACCATGATAATGAAATTGACCATTTTGGAACAAATTATAAAAAAACACGTTTTTTGACCCATTTTAGGTTTGGACAAGATAACTCAAAATATATTTTGTAAAATTTTGTCATACTAGTTTTATGTTAATCCTGATAACATTCCCCAGGAGCTGTTTTTTTATTTCTTTTAATATCTTATTTATTTTTTAAGTTAGAGACCAAAAAGTGCCACATTTTTTGGCACGTTTTGGTCTCTAACTCAAAAAATAAATAAGGCCTTTCAGAGCTCTCTTTTCGAGAGTTACCAGTTTGATTTTTAATCACTCTGGTCATTAACCTTGTTAATGTCTGTTGGGCTATTGTTCACATTTGCGCTTTATATACAAAAAAAAAGAAAAAAAAGATACAAAGTGAAATAAATCAAGAGTTAAATGATAGATAAATTAATCAAAAGAAAACTATAAACGCATGTGGGGCCTTTATAATCTATAAAAATTGACATAACAATGATGTTACATTAATCCACCATCAAGTTTAAAAAATAGAAAAATAAAAGGATATCAAGGAATATACGGGAATCGAACCCGTGATTGCCGATTGCCAACGACGTGGCCAACGTATGCACGCCACAGAGATCGACGAGTATAATAGTGATAGTTTTATTATTTAATCATATCCATTTATTTATAACGAACGGATTTTTATTGTGTCATTTTTGCCAAATTTGTGTGTTTCTCTCGCACAAAATGGGTTTGTAATGTGATTATACTCCTTATTTTTGAAAGAACGGTAAAAAACGTTGACATTTTCGAACACAAGAAATGGAGTCATACATTATATACGGTCCACAATCATTGGTAGCGGTATGGTGTAGAAGTCCCAAGTATGCAAATGATCTCACTGAATACAATGTCATGCTCTACCACACATCTACCCAGTACTCAACAACGGAATAAATCTCATAATCCTCATTTGCATATATACTTGGGATTTATACACCATATCCTTACCCAATCATTGCTCGACTGAAACGTGTTGCATTATTCATGTTACAATCTGTTATACACAGCGAACATGCACCGGGTCATGGGTTAATGCACTGTGTAATTCTACATTCCCGGCAAACACTCTGTTCAAAGGCATAAAAAGTGGATTTTGTTTATGCATTTTTTTGCAATTCTGAGTTGTGCGGATCGTGTTTCTTTATCAAATTGGTTAGAAATCCATCCATTTTAGAACATCTGAAATTTAAAGTGGACCCGCACACCTGGGAAAGTATGATGCCAAGGGCATATATTTTGCACGTGATTCCAATACAAAAGTTCAGAAAATTGACCAAAATATGACGTCATGACCATTGCTTCGGGACAAAATGGCGCGGTACCCCACCCCCTAGTGCTACCGCAAGCATATAACGGACATTAAATGCAGCGCCCACTAGCGACCAGCTGAACAATAGGAATCAAACCACAGATATACATCAATGGTCGCTTGCTCTGATGTCAATTGTCTAAAGCTAACTATTGGGAGTCACTATATTAGAAAATTGACATATCAAAGTTGTTGTTTAAAGGTATATTATGTGATCTTTCCATGGATCGCCCTCAACATCGAAAAAAAAAATTGAAAGCAGATTTTCTTGCAGATTTACATTTCTGATCATAAATCGTACATACATTCCAAGTTACAGGGCGATACGATTCTTAATAATACTTCAAAATCATGGTTTTAGAGTGAAAATAAACTGTCGGATAGCCGACAACCTATTTTCACTCTAAAACCATGATTTTGAGGATATTAGGAATCGTATCGCTCTGTAACTTGGAATGTATGTACGATTTATGATCAGAAATGTAAATCTGCAAGAAAATCTACTTTCTAAAAAAAAATCATGAATAGAGGGCGCTCTCTGGAAATAATCACATAATATGCCTTTAATGGTATGGCACAAGTGGTAGACTATAGACATTAACTATAGCGCCTCCAAGTGACAGCATTTAACTATTGAACTAATCACCCATGACTGAATTTTCCAAAGCAGTAGGCTAATAATAAAATATTGTTTGGTTGTCCTCGATCTTCCTATCTTATTTTCCGTCAGTTCTAAAACCTCGTAACCTTATTCATATTCAAATTACCCGCTCATGCTTAACCGATAAACATATTATATCAGTGCAGTGGCGCCGGATTTGACTACAGATAGACCAGTGAGGAATGAAGGCATTCATGTGTAGTAACGTGTGATTATGCTAAGTTGACGTGAGTTCAAACGCATATTATTAGCCGTTGATGGGCAGAGTGTCGATTGGGAAATGTGTTGAAATTATTTTGTTGTTGCATTGGTTTGTTTATTTATTGACATGATTGTACACCGGCCTATGTTGAGCGTGTGAACTCACTAAAAATGTTTTAGAGATGATCAAATATAAGGACTGACCGGGGACAAATAAATTATTTATATTTTGGGACTTACGGGAGTATTGATATTAGACGATTTATTGAATCAATTTCATTTAGAAAGCTATCAAAATATACCTTGATGTATAAATAAGTATTATAAACGAAATCATTCTCTTTACTGCACACATTACAGAGAAATCTTGAAATGAAAGTTGCAAGCATTTTATTTTTTGTTGAATTTTTGAATTTTTTGCGACACGTTAATTTTCACTCATCTGTATCGATCTGCTATGTTGTAGGGGGAATGGCATTTGGCTCTCATCTCATTTAGAGGTTTGACTAATATTCATTACATCCATACCATTAAACAACAACTTTGATATGTCAATTTTCTAATATAGTGACTCCCAATAGTTAGCTGTATACAGTTGACATCAGAGCAAGCGACCATTGATATATAGCTGTGGTTTGATTCCTATTGTTCAGCTGGTCGCTAGTGGGCGCTGCATTTGATGTCCGTTATTATGCATGCTGTAGCACTTGTAATAAAATGAAATGTAATAAGTGAAAGATTGTTGAAAACAATCACATAAATGGAATGTGAGGAACATCAGCACGTGTATACACAACAAACGTACAACAAAGTCCTGCGAATTGAACAATTTGTATGGTATTGTGAGTTATGTGACCAACCTTTCAACGAGTGTTTTATATTAAGGGGCCCAGAAAAGGGATCACGTTGTTGGGTATCAAAATAATTCTACAAGTTTTCTCTATCTTAATTTGTTTTCATTTTGGTACTGCGAATTATTTAAAGAGAGATACAAAGCTTTACACATTTTGGGACACCCTGTCTGGTCAAGAACTGTTTAGGTGGTTTTTGTAAGATTCTAGCCCGATCTTATGGTCCAGGACCATAAACGGAATAAAGCTATGTTAAACATTCCGCTTTATTCCGTAAATAGCATAACGCTAGTATAGTTTATCCAGTTAACATTTAGTTTACCATGTATTTCCAGCCTCCCACTTCGTTTGATATATTCGTTTTTGCAAATATAATTGTATACGGTGTCAAAACTCTTAACTGTAATGGTCCAGGACCATTAATCAGGCCAGAATCTCATACTAGCGTTTAGGTGTAACTATGTTGTGAAGGATTGTGGGATTCTTTACTTGTAGACCATGTGGAATTGTTTAGACGCCAGATGGACTTGTCTGCTGTTCAATGAACAGTAACAGGAGGCTAACCTTTATTGTTGAAATTCTTGACACTTGGAGTTAAATTGCTTATACATGTACATACAATGGTCTTACAATATTTCAACTGCAGATTGTGACGGTAAATAATCTGGAATAAATTGATAACGCTTCAAATTCTGCTTAAACACTGCTTACTAATATGAAACTGTCTAATATTTGTTGTTTTCTGTTTAACAGTAAGATAAGAGATTCTAGCGAATTGATCTCGGTTTTGAAAATACACGAAACATAGTTAATTTAGTTCCAAACAAAAGAGAATACCAATGGTGAAAATCGAATTGCTTCGACCATCAAGACGATTGAATTTCAAATAAACCACCCTTTTAGGCTGTTTTCAGAAACATTTACAGAAAAGGGTTGTGCTAACATTATGTAGCCTAGACTATCATACTGCTACTATATAGTATGTCAGTTATGTTTGCAGTACCCAATGTACACTTTAATTTGTAGTTCAGTGCACACATAATGTGAGACGTACCGTATACGTTGGGGGATGAATAATTAACAGCACATCAATGAGTCAACATATAGACTCAACGTCAGTTTTGATGGTCATCATCTTCAAGTACAACAATCATGAGATCTATGAAAACGTATTTCTTGTTTTTTAATGTTTTTATTAACAAATATATCTAGAATGACACGATTATTAACATAACCAAGGATAACACTATCATAAAGATAGGCCTACAATGTGTTAAACACAACTGATATAGGGTAGGAACAATAGGACGACGGGAGAGAGATGATTTTGAACCAATCAAGTCGGTAATCCATGGTAAAACGGGTCTAAATCACAACATATAATTTATACTTTGGGTGAAGATCTTTAGATAGATCTCCAGCAACAGGATTACAGTCATCTGAATGAAGGGAACATCACAATGAATACAGTACATACATGCATTCTAATGTTGATGGACAAAACCCGTATTAAGTGTTGTTAAATTGGTATTGTTTTTATACCAAATCTAAGATAAAGTTTACACACGTCGAGAATATTTCGATCCGTACTGGGAAAGCCTTAAATGCGGCTGTATCGGGTTCTTATATCCCGTTTGTACGCTCCCTCATCTTTAATTCATGATGACGTCAGCGTCTGCCTCGTTCTCGTTTCAACGAGGCCACTTTTACCTATTATTTAATTGTTAATTTGTTTGCTTCATGATAATTTAGCTCCTCGTGCTAGATAAAGCTCACTGAGTGGCTGAATAACGGACATAAATATATCGACAATGTGAACTGATCGTATCTTAGGTAAGATATAGGAAAACAACGATTTAACAAATATTTCATCCGACGCTTCCTGATGGAATCATTAACAAAACCCGTATTCATGTTGCGACCACGCCCAAACGTATTTTCTCACTCTTCATATTCATGATATTTCCCGCCACAAAAGTACTTGCTATTTAATGATTATCATTGCATTTGCATTTCGCTTGCATAGAAAGCTGTAACCAGAAAGGACACGTTTGCCTTTTATTGCGCAGATTATTTATATACAGTCTTCAACGTGCCCTTAATGACAAAGGCGAACATTCATTGCTTATTGAAAAATTCAGACAGTTTATAATCATTAGAATACATTTTGATCTTCAACATCGACAGCCAGAACATTTCACCACCGCAGCCCTTTTATGGCAAAAGGATGTATCTTATATGTACTTTCCTAATGATATACTTCCTTTTAACATGGATTGTGTTAACTTGGTTCAATAATCCGCACTTAGGAAAAGGTTGCAACTTGTAAAGATAATAAAAGTAATATACTGCTTTTTACCACTACATGATTTATGGAGAAAAAAGCTAACTTTGATCATGTTAAAAGGAAGTATACTGTTAGAAAACTACATATAAGATACATTCTGTTGCCATAAAAGGGCTGACGGCTCTTACAAAACCTGGAACAGGTCGATTTTTTTCTTTTTTTTAATTTTGATTTTATGACAGCTGGTAAGGCCACTTAAAATTTATTATTAGATTCTCGTAGCACTGGCCCTTTGAAAAGTGGCGGTTTTAATGTTTTATATATTTTACTAAATTGACACATCAATATGGCTGTTATGCAAAACTTCTATATTGCAAGCATCTTTCAGCAGCATCAGGGAAACGGTGAGGCTCTTTTTATGTGTAAGTTTATGAGGGTTAGAACCCTAGAGTTCAATAAAAAATGTTTGAGAGTGACTGTAGTTGATAAATACATAATAAGGTCTATCAACCATTAAAAGTTCAGTATTAGAAATTCAATAATTTTTGAAAATTGAAGGGTCACAAGTTAACCTTATCATATGAGAATCGAGTTATTTTTTTAAGTGGCTTAACAGATTGTGTTTATTAAATCTAGCACTACAATATTTTATATTGATTATGATGTCTAAAATGCCCTTATAAAATAGCATCCATGGTATTTAAAATATAAGATGTATTAATATAAATTATTTAAATGTGACTTAATTTATGGCACTTGATAATATCCAGACGGTACCGCGTGTTGTGTTAAATGTAAAAGTTAGATTAGCTTTAGAAGAACAATCAAAACCGTATCTAAATGTAGGCCTAAATCCATGGGTTTCTGTCATGATCATTGAAAATCCCCTAATCGGCATATTTCAAGAATTGTCAAAATGTAACTTGTAATTTTATATGACGTTAATGTGACACCCATGTGATACCTATGTGATATCCAAGTGAAACCCATGGGGTCACCACTTGGTGTTCCGGTCAATGAAAAGTTTCCATATCTGCGACATGTTCTGGATTTTGTTGGTGTGGTCACATGTTTAACCGTGCAAAGTGGTAATATCTATTATAATTTGTATAAGTTGATCAGCATGATTGCATTGCATTATATGATAATGTCTCTCTTCCATCCTGCGGAAAAAACCTAGGCTGATTGAACTGAAACTTCTTCCTTCAATTGTGCATTTATAAGAGCGCGTATGCAACCTTTGGAAAAGACGTACAAAAATGTTTGTATATCATTTAAAACATCACGATATGCTAGATCGGCGCTATACAAGACTGCACTCCAAAACATTACAAAATATTATCATATCTCGATGAGTTTGAGCAAGAATGTTTGAAATGCCATTCACTTCTGATCTCTTCAGAGTGCGGGCTATATATTATACATATTCTGTGTATTAAAGGGAAGCGGTCATGGTGAGGATTCTAACGAAAATTGAACAGCGCGCGGCGACTATTTGAATCTAAACAAGTTGGACATTGGCGCAGTCTGTAATTGTTCTACGTTATGTTTACATGCAAGCGGTATTGTGTGCGACTCTACAACAATCTCTTAACCCAATGTGAACGGCGCGCTCAATCATCCATCCTTCATTTGATTGAACGCATTTTCTATCGTGTGATATAAGTGATGTATTAGTTATTAGCTAAGGTTTAGCTGGACCAACAATCGCCGTCAGCGGTTCTTTTCTTCACCATGACCGCTTTCATTTAACGAACAGTTTACGAACAGAAAATGTGAAAATGTGTTGATTTGATAATACTGTCCGTCTCGTTACTGATCTGGACGTTTGCGACCAATTCATATAGATGCAGTGACCGTTGTTTACATTTAGGACGCCCTCTGTTGATTTGAGACAAAACACACCGGGCAAGAGTTCCTATAGTTTACATAGGCCAGATCAGGTTTTCTAACTAGATTGTGGTGTCACAGCAAATTGTCATCAAAACTGTTTTTAAACTTGCTTAGGAATGCTATAAGCTATCGCATTTCACAATTTTTAAAAAAAATAAATGAGTTTTACAATTCATTAGAAAGAAATTTCATGTTGTCTTCATTAACTTTACTGTATATTCTGCCTGGAGGGAATCAACAGAGGGTGTCCCATTTGTAAATACATGACGTCACCGGTCACACCATCTATACATGGGACCATAATATTTTGGAGTGCATTCGCAATAGCTATTACAATGGAACAACACCTATATAACCTGAATACCAAATGTTGGAATCTATGGAGAACTGCTTTATAAGATCTCTGAAAAAAGTATCAAGAACAATTACAACAAGAAGATTGAAAATTCGACCAACAATTAGAACAAGAAAATTTGAAAAATTCGTCGAAATTTGTCAGTCGCTTGCTATCGAATTGCTATGATATTTAGTTTTTTCTCGGCCCCCAGCTTGGCCATGTATTCTGCTGTGCTACATTTTACACTATGATATAATTGTATTTACTACGCAATGGAGAGATGATCAGACATGTTAAGGGTATAAAGATGAAAAAGTTTTTGAGTTTAATCCGTTTTTGAGAACATCGCTTGATGGTTTGAGAAGCAAGTAAGCAAGTTATTTCCTGATGTGCGTATACGACATGGTATCAATGGTTAGAAGTTCCATTATGATGGCGCATTGAGGTAAAACAACTTCATTTATAGTCTTGACACTGGAATGTTGACACCTAACTGGAAGACCAAAGGGACAACACTGGGTCGTTTAAGTTACGTGTCAGCACGTGTGGCGCATGATTGGGGTGGATCCGAAGGGTAGACGGCAGGAGTTATGGGAATTGGCTTTCCGCAATATGATTGATGATCTGGAATTCTTGCTTGATTTGGTCAACATTTGATAACTTAATTTCAAATTCGCGGTGGGGCCTTGTAATCTAACTTCAACAAAAAACCGACTTTATTTTTTTACTCATGAGAGGTATCTTCGGAACTGCATAGACTGAAAAAACCGGGAGTATTTGGAGCTCCAAAGAAACCTTAAAGATTTGACGGTTGCTTTGATTTGTTCGCGTCACGTCTCCATGCCATCAAATACGTTAAGTAGGCCCTACCTAGGGCTGGAAGCCTAAAGGTCCATAATACCCTTTTTAAATGGATCACTAACTTCTGGGGTAGTTCGAATTCCTATCGGTTCGTGGTCGGTGGTGGCTGGACGTTGAAGATCTTGACGTGCGTCCACCTTTTACATTCTGAGTATACACACCCACGGTACCAGGCTCGTGGTGTGATGAACTAACATGCCTGGCTGGAGATTTGCCGCGGTTTTTAGATTCCGATTTCGGGCGTAAACCTCTATCAGAAAAATGATCACTTTCACCGTTTTTCCGATGCTGATCACCATGATCACTTTGACTACTATGTCGCTGTTCACCGTGATCACTTTGACTACCATGGCGATGTTCACCGTGTTCACTATGACCGCTATGACGTTTTTGTTCATTGTATGGATCGCCGTGACTGCTGTGCCTCTGCTCACCGTGACTACTTAGCCGCTTTATAGTCTGATGTTCACTTTGATCATTATGCCGGTGCTCACCATCACTGTGTTGAGTGGTGTATCGCTGCTGTTGACTGCAATCTTCTGTTGCAGAGAGTGATGGGGTACGAGTAACACCGTGTCCCCGTTTCTTCTTCTCCAACAGTGATCCCGCCTGACTAGTTAAAGACCCCGCTTGTAAACTGTTTAAAGACCCCGGTTTCGGTTGTATATTGTTTAAAGCTGCCGGTTGTAAACTATTCAATACAACACTGCTTGGGTCTTCACCAGGGGTCGAGGCAGCTAGAAAGTTGTCGAACGCGTCTTTTACTTGCGTGACTTCACTTTCTATTATAACAGTTTCATCGCTTTCTCGCTTGAAGCACGAACATAGTCCGGGTTCACTGTAATTTGAACTGCCACCTGTTTCCATTTCATGGTTGGAGAGTCTGCAACAAAATAAGAAGAATGTCAATGAAATATCTATAGTGTCTGATTTTCTCATGACAATTGGAACACTTTGGTCTTTATACAAACAAATCAGTATCAAAGGTGCATGCATACACAGATTCATTGAAGGTGTTTGCAAAGACAAATTGAAGGTGTTTGCAAAGATTCATTGAAGGTTTTTGCAAAGACAAATTGAAGGTCTTTGCAAAGATTTATTGAAGGTCTTTGCAAAGATTCATTGAAGGTCTTTGCCAAGATTCATTGAAGGTCTATGCAAAGACAAATTGGAGGTCTTTGCAAAGATTTATTGAAGGTGTTTGCAAAGATTCATTGAAGGTGTTTGCAAAGATTCATTGAAGGTGTTTGCTAAAATTCATTGAAGGTCTTTGCAAAGATTCATTGAAGGTCTTTGCAAAGACAAATTGATGGTCTTTGCAAAGATTCATTGAAGGTCTTTGCAAAGACAATTGAGGTATTTGCAAAGATTCATTAATGGTCTTTGCAAAGACAAATTGAAGGTCTATGCAAAGACTCATTGATGATCTTTGCAAAGATTTGTTGAAGGTCTTTGCAAAGATTCATTGGAGGTATTCACAAAGATTCATTGAAGGTCTTTGCAAAGGGTTACTGAAGGTCCTTGCAAAGATTCATTGAAGAATTTTGAAGAGGTAGAGTTAGCCGAGCGGTTAAGTGGGCTGTACTGTCGGTCGGTTGCACAGAATCGTGGGTTCAAGTCTCCTTGAAACCAAGATTCATTGCTTATCTCAAAAAAGTTCCTATCAAGGTCGGAAATCCTACAATTAGCCTACATCTTACAATTCAGTAAAGTTGTTTATCATATTCTCTTTCCCTGGTTTAAGCTGATAATCGGATGTTATTGTAGACTCCTTCGTAAAGAGTAGGGGATCATCCCGGGTCTGTATCTGTGGGGAGATGCGGGAGAGTTGAGCCACCGGGAGAGTTGAACCACCCCCTATAACTCGAAAAGTAGTAACTTACTAAAATTTATATTGGCATATATTGTTATATAGCATCAATACGACATTCTTAGTGTTAAACTCTACTGTCATGTGTGCTCAGTATCAAAGATACCTAAACAATATCATTTTTTTCACTTTTGAGTGAAAAATAGAAAAATAAATGTTTTGTCTTTTTTCCCATAGCAAAACTTAGAATATAATAGTGGTAATTTGTTTATTGAAGGGGGTATATATGACCATTATTTTAGAGAACTATTGTAAACCACCAAAAGTTCTACACCAGACAGGATTGGGTTATTTACAAAATGGTCACCATGAGGAGAGTTGAGCCATTGGTCATGGGGAGAGTTGAGCATAGGGAAAACATGTAGTAACATTTTGATTTTTGGACTAAAGGTGAAAAATGTATAATAAATGAGAGAAAATGTTATTTTGTGCCATGATAATAACAATTGAGCACCATATTTACTTTAAGGATTAATAAATCAAAAGTTGAAAAAATATGATTTTGTTTTTGTCACCAGCCATTAACTTATCATGCTGGCTCAACTCTCCTGTAATGGTGGCTCAACTCTCCCATACTGTAGGGAGAGTTGAGCCACTTTACCAATTTTTTTCAAACCTTTTGTATCAATAAGCCTTAACTGCTATCCCAACTGTTATTGTTTCACAACGAACACAACACTCTAAAGTTTATCTTACAATAATTTTTTACAGGTTTGTACTTTTCTTCCGCATATGGTGACACAAAATATAAAAAATGGCTCAACTCTCCCGCATCTCCCCTACACACACACATCGGGCATCCCTTTACTTTAGTGCTTAAGTCACTATTGGGTTTGTCCTGGCTCTTCAGCCTAATTGTTATAAATAAATTTATTCCATCAGCCTATAATTCTGACTCAAATAGCTGTATACATCAGCAAGGACACGTGGCCAATTGGTTTAGATGTGTTGTAGATGATCATGAAACGAGGGTTCGAATCCCAAGCCAGTGAGTGCCAATGCCATTTTGAGTTGAGAAATGCATCAAAGCTGGCTACCTCCTCTTCTCTCTATTCAAAATTAGGATACATTTCTCCATACTTGGTCTGCACAATCAAAATGTTGGTTATATACACTAGCAACCAAAAGCATTAAGACACCTTGCAAGCTGCAAATTGAGAGAAAACACTGGGAATCTATTGAACTACTGTGTTAGCTTTTTGGTATTCTACGGTTATGAAATTAATGGAAAGTTCTTAAAAGTTTTTAAAAATCAATTTGGGATGATAATCCTAATTATTAGACATTATTATTTAAAAGAAAAACATTTGTAACAATATTTTAGTGATAAAGGTTTTTTGCATTGATACATGGAATGATAGCCCTGTGTAGTTAAGTTGGTCCAGGTTATGTGGGTGCTATGAACAAGTACAGAGAATTTGGTTGGTTTCCATCTAAAATATTAAAGTAAGGTGTCAAAATGAAACTAAATTTCCCTCCCAAATATCTTATTATGAAGATGAATGAAGAGATTAGGAGTCAATATGTGTGAGAGATTAAAGACTTGTGACAATATGGGACTAGTTTTACTTGAGTGAATATATTGACAAACAATTGAGAAAGGTTTTTTAAAAAGGAAGTCAAAATTGTCAGACGACCCACCATAGGATTACAATGGCTATAATGAGGTTGATGAATTATTCATGAGCTATTTCCAATGGAAAATTTGTATGGGAATTTGAAAAAGGCACATGTTTTCTTCAATTCCATAGAATTGAATAGCAGATGTTGTAGGAAACATGAATTTATTAATGAGAAGAGATTCAACAACACATTTGTTCAACTCGTAGTGAAATATTACACTCCAAATTGAATATAATATGGGACAATTTTGACACCATAACCAAGTGTCCTAGTACTTTTGGTTGCTGGTGTACAAATTAATGCTGACTCTTTTTACATTCACATACGGCTGTTCAGTTCACCTAAACAATCTCTTTGAATAAACTATAACCAGTTTGTTTAAATGTTTCATAAGATATATAAACAGCTCAGTTGCTTAAATGTTTCATAAAATATAAACAACTCAGTGTCATTAATTGAATTGTGTATCACAAGAGAATTGAAGTATGGTTGTTTAAATTTTAAAAAACTCTATCAAAAGTATAATATTATAGATATTAATGATCCTTACCTGACGTGGTTTGCCGATCCTAGCCATGGCTTTGATTTTTGGGACATTGGCATCTTCATTGAAGCTTTGGTGTGTGGAAGACCAACTACAGTAGATAAATGAAAGTGGGGATCCTTGACGAGTGGGATTTTCAATTTGTGCATGGTGTCCACTGTCAGGTAGCTCACCTGGAGATGAAAAATGCAATCAGTAATATGAATTATATACTACATGTATATTGATATTATACACTGTAGAATAATTTGTATTTGCTAAACAAAGGTTGCGGCTCTGAGTCCCGCTGTGGACACCGCGTTGCGCCCATCCCAACAGTAAGGCCTCAGTTAATCCACTGTATTCTAAGAATGGGTACCAGTATTTTTTAATGCTAGGAAGGTAACATACTTGGTATGGAGGATCATGAGAGCGATCCGCTTACAGCACCATTATACATGTTATATGATCCAATTGTTTAAAGAGAGATGGGTACCTTATTCCTGTAATCCTTCTACCTTTACCTGTAGTAGACAATGCTCAACAAAATGAATGTAAATAGACTAACGTACTAAAACACAGTCACAAATGTTTAGTGTTTGTGCCAAAGACCAGCGGATATTCTTACGTTAACCTTTCATAAATCGTCCACTAACCTTAAATCAATTCGGGATTCGGGTTAGAAAAGGTTTAAACTAAAGTGTGAAGTAAAGGGTACCGGGTAAAAGTTTGGGTTCGATGGCATTATGGTCCTATACAGTCCTAGGTTAAAAATTATGGACGGAATGAGATGTTGAATTACATCGGCTAGGCTATGGACCTACGGCACATATGGCTACAGTCCGACATACGGGCTCGGGTGCACTTCGATCAGCTTTATTGCGCATGCTTGAAAACTCACAAAATGCCGCTAACGTATTGCGCACGGAGTGTCCGTCGTTGCACCGTTTTGTGGTGTGAGGTTGACCACGCGAGTTCAACCTCATGTGACGTGCGTCCATTGAACATAGGGAAATACCTCCATTATTGTCATGACGTAAAAAATGACACACTTTGTCTCAATCTACCACAGGATATAGTCATCTATGATGAGATACAAGACTACAACGCGAGAAAGCGTACAGGGTGTATCATATATAAAAGCTTCTATGTATGTCTCCAGGTAAAATGAACCACCGGCATCATTGTTAAATAACATTTTGATATTAGAGCTGTTCGCGGGTATCCCATCATAGAATACGAGCGATGACTCAAACTGGACTGACCGAGAAATCAATGATCTTATGACGCAACTTCAAAATCCAATTTTCACCGTGCTGTTGTAATGCAAGAGTCTCTTTCCCAAAAAACCCGATTGCTCATTTAGTTTGTTAGATCCTACAGACCAGTATGGTCTTCGTGTATTTGATTTATAGATACTCAAGATATGTCATCAAATAATATTTACATTTTAGGATGATAGCTGTGAGTTTATAGGTGTATACATGTTGTTCTACGCAAAAAGTGTTGCGTTTTTTTATGATACAACCTGTATGCGTACTTTACGCGAGGTCAACATCATGTGACGTGCGTCCTTCGAATACAGGGAAACACCTCTATTATTGTCATGACGTAAAAATTGACACACTTTGTCTCAAACTACCCCAGGACATGGTCATCTATGATGAGAAACAAGACTACAACGCTATAGAAAGAAGAAAGCGTACAGGGTGTATCATAAATTTAAAAAAAAGCTTCTATGTCTCCAGGTAAAATGAACCATCGGCATCATTGTAAATATTATTTTCGATATTAGAGCGATTGCGTGCGTATCCCAACGTAAGAGCGATGACTCAAACCGGACTGACCGAGAAATCAATGATCTTATGACGCAACTTCAAAATCCAATTTTCACCGTGCTGTTGTAATGCAAGAGTCTCTTTCACAAAAAAAACCATTGCTCATTTAGTTTGTTAGATCCTACAGACCAGTATATGGTCTTCGTGTATTTGATTTATAGATACTCAAGATATGTCATCAAATAATATTTACATTTTAGGATGATAGCTGAGTTTATAGGTGTACATGTTGTTCTACGCAAAAAAAAAATGATACAACCTGTATATCTCAACTGACCTTAATCCAAAGGCAAAATTAGTTACTCAACCAACATCACGCAACCAGTAGGGAATAGTGGAATTTAATATGTGCCGGTAAGCGAGTGCTTGGGGAAATATTGATGATATTTTCAATTATAGGAAATGAATCGAAGAATGAGATGACATTTCAAAATATCAATGAATTGATAATTTCTTATATCCTAACAGTTCGTGTGTATTGCTTAAAGGCATATTATGCGATCTTTTTCATGGAACGCCCTCTATCTTTGATTTTTCTTCTTATGCATTTTTGTGTGTGCCATATTACATATACAAACATGAAACTAAAACATCGTCTAAGTTACAGAGTAATATGTTTCCTAATTACTTCCTAATTACTTCAAAAATTATTTTCTGAGCGTTTATTTCGCTCGTAAATAGAATTCTATGGTTTGACACCGTGTTAACGCCGTTTACAGTGTTTCCGGCTACGATCGCAACTGGACACAGTGAACACAAATTCGTTGAAAAATTATTGGAAGCAGATTTCCATTATGATTTAGTAAAATTCTGTGATTGTTTTCACAGTACGAGATAGATTTATGAGCCCATGAAAGTATATCCTTCAAACTTCAGTATAGCCTATAAGAGTGGAAAAAAATATGTCTAAACATTTGAAAAAGATCTCATAATATTGCTTTAAATTCTGTGCATTATCATGGTAAAGATGTAAAATGTATAATATTATCACCCGAGCACTCGCTCTAAATTTAACCGAAAAATTCTAGTTGTGAATATCATACCTGCCAGTTCCGATCAACGATAACATTCATATCAAAGTCGTGTTCATCGTCCCCGAATGGATCCATGATCTTCTCAGCTACCTGTTTGGATATTAAAATGTCATAAATGTTCATCGTATGAATTTGTCAATGTAGAAATGTCCCGGAGAAATGTGGACAACATTATGAATTTAAACGATGGCATGTTATATATTTTATGTATTTCTTATATAATGCATTTTACTATTAATAAACAAAGACCATTAGACGGAGCGGGCGCTTTCGGTATACAACATACATTAGGGTGTCACTCCGTTTCTACGTACTTTCAGTTGATACAATTATAGTTTCACCAAGTGCACAAATAAACTATACAAAAAGTTCGGATGTTGGCACATTAAAATTGAATGGCTGCTACACGGTGACAAGTGATTGCTACGAAGTTGGTGTCATTAGAAAGGTGAACACCTCAGCTGCTTTTCATAAAATATGCTATACAATATAACGTTTGATTATAAACGATAAATTATACGAAATGTAGGCGATTGGAGAAGAAGAAAAAAAACCGAAATTTTTACAGGGATTTATCAAAGTTCCCTGGTCAGTCTAACTGATACGACAGCTGTTATAATGTTGAATGACTATGTCTTTAGAACTAAAGAATCATCACACATCCGCCTTTATGTCGATCTTCCAAATTTTGTTTTTTTGTGATAATTCGTACAAGAAGAATATTATTTTAAGGTTTAAGGTAATTGAAACGGTGTTTATTTCGTTTTGATTTGATTGTTCGTTTATATATGTTGGGGTGTTTATTTAGTTGTTTGTTTATTTGTTTGTTTGTTTGGTCTTATATTGTTTGTTTGTTTCATTCATTTTTATACGGTCGGTCCATGCGCACCCAAGTTCGGGTCCTGATGGCACCAAACTCAAGCAAAATGCTCGTATCGGGCCAAGTTAAAATTAGCCTATATACTAATGCTGTCTATATCAAATCAAATGTGTTCTAGAATATTAGGTATGATTTCAAGAAGACAGTATGATTAGCTATCGTCACGTAGATCAGTTGAAGTATGACATTTAAACTATTAAAATTAAAATTTGTCATTTGTGATATAAAAAGCAATATATGTATTAGTATTCCACTGTCGTAGTAATGTATGTTGCGATGTGGATCAAACATGCTTTCGGCCTACATTCATTCAGTAAATACCTACGGTTTAGAAACTGGACACAGGATGTGAGATATAACTTGAAAGATGTTTTTAATTTCACTAGGACGTGCCTAGGGGAGAGAATTATGACGTTTTTCAAACAAAAGTTTCTTAAAAATGAAAGACATTTTTCTTTCGGATGACGACGTCGATTAAATGTTCCCTCGCGGTGTGCTTAATTGGTATTGTTATCTTATTGAATGCATTCTGTAAAGACGGTAGATCCTTAAAGATATATCTGCAATATTATGCATGAAATATAACTAAAAAGACATGTAAATATTTTGAGATGTTAAAAAGGGTCACGATGATGAATGTAATTCATTGCTCAGTTGTTCATGCTCATTCATAATGTAAGAGCTTCAAATTTCACAAAGTAGAGAAGTGTGCATTACCTATCATATCGTTAAATTATTACGTTACGTACTAACCAATGCTAACCAACATCGACGTGAAAGTTATTAAGCCTCAAGCTAAGGCAGTCCATAATTTCACAAATTTCAAGGTTATTTTCTCTTGATCCTCATTTTCAAACATATCTCTTCCCAGCGGGCAATCAAAACCCTGAACATAATTGGCGGGTATATCCAAATAGATAATCATACCAAATTTATACTTCTATATCGTTACGTACCTTAAGCCACCCAAAGTAAAATACAAGCTCCAACATTACAGTAACTGGAACGTAGATGTCGATATGGTATTTCTGATATGCAGAATCTTTGGACAGAAACTGATGCGAAAAGAGGCTCGCAACGAAATAGGAAAATACCGCTAGAGTCACTACCTGTAAAAAGACAGTGATAATTTGTAATTAGTCTTTCTTAATGCTTGAAATAGCATTCAATATGCATGCAGGAGGCAACGAAAAATTGCCTGTTCTGAGAGCAGACGGACCTCTCTTTCTGCTTGAAATAGCATTAAATGCATGCAGGAGGCGACGGGAAAATGCCTGTTCTAACGGGTCGGGCGGTCTGTCGATTGGTTTTGGGATGTTGTTGTTGCTGTTGCTTGGTTTTCTAAAGTTGTCTAGATATAGATAATATCTATAATTGGTAGTTTTTCGAAACTTTCAAAAACATTACAATGTGTTTGCTGATATTCAGATTCATTGGGCAGAAACTAATAGGGAAAAGGCTCGCAAAGAAATAGGAAAACACCGCTAGTGTTGCAACCTTAATAAAACGGTAATAATTTGAAATAAGTCTTACACTTTTCTTGGCATTTTTTTGAAATTTGAATCTTTTTCGTGCACATTTTGACAAACAAGCTCGAACAACCCTTCCTCAGAGGTCCCTCTGCCCGTATAACAAAAGATGTGTTTTTCGCTGCCTGATGGTGTTATTTTTCTGCGGGCAGTGTGACTCACCAAGATACAATCTTATTCAATTTATTCCATAAAAATGCACACATTTCAGTAATTTTCATGACATAAATTAAAGTCAATAAAATCCCAAATTCAACAAAATTGAATCTTGGATTTCGAGAAAGCTATCGAATTTCTAAGATAGAAATACAAGGATCTAATCTGTGTTTTTTTGCATTTAATCTTGGTATCATTGCTTCCCTTGCGTACAATGAATTATCATAAAATTAGCTACTTCATGGAGCATTAAGAGACGGGCTAGGCTTCAGTAGATACAATAATTACAGCCACGTTAGCTAATAACGCGGTGATGTCTATGCCATATTGCGAACATGGCACGTCTGTATCTCAGCACGTATTTGCTATTTGACGAATTATTGGAATGGGGGAAAAGGGGCCCCTTCTCCTTATAACTTCTGCAATTTGGATTCTTAAAAAGTACAGGCATTAAATAAATGGAAGAGCTTATAATTAGTGTTCATCTAGGAAGGAACTATGACATTTAGTTTAAGATTGAATATGTTATTTAGATCTCGCATACATTTTCAGAAATGTGTTGCGCATGTTGGACAACACTGTAAAGTGAAATCGTTATGTTAAAACACATTGAGAGTTCAGATCGAATACAAGAGGGTCACACACTCTATTACAAAATAACGGGGTCTACCAAACTTCCATGGGTGTTTCTACTCGAATAATTCAACCTAAAGAGCCTTAAATATATAGCTGTCTTAAGGCCAAATTATTTCAAAATCTGAGAAAAGTCCATGGAATAATAAAAACATGTACATTATTACAATTTGTGTACAGCCATGGAATTATAACGTGAACAAAATCATTGGAAATGTCACATTTAAGAGCTTATAAATGTGAAATATACTACTATTTCCTTTCGGATTTGTAATAATGGCTGTTATAGCTATAAAGTAGTAGTAATATGAAGGGATTTTTTCAGATTTAGTTGCAGCTGGTGAGTTAAAAGTCTGCTTTAAGATGACATCAATTCTTAGTTCAAGGTGCTCTTACCAGATTCAAAATCTTAAGAAACAGAGTCCATCCTACTTTCCCAACCTTATCTCAATTAATTAAAGTCTTATATTTCTCGTATGTTTTACAAGGTAGTGTCGGTACAGGAAAGTGTGCGTGAATTTAAAGCTTTCCAACCATATCGCCATAAATTGATACTTAGAGACATATCTTGTATTACAAGGTGGTGCCGGTATGGGCAAGCGTACGCTATAAATACACAAATAGGGGTGGGTTGGAGTGATAATTGCGGATTGAAAATGGTTAGAACAATACTCGAACAATATCATGGAAATTCATGTACATTTTACACCTAACCCTTGACCGGAAAGTTAGACTGCAGGATGAAACACGCTTTCTAGTAAATTAATATTTTATTGTCGAACGCCGGCTATCATGGCTACGGTTATACTTCAAAAAGTGTACGTCAGATTTCAAATTTCAAATTGCAAAGGGCTACTATTATCTGATGATTAAACCGATTGGTTGGTAAGTAAGTCTTTGAATTAAATGTTATCATTATTATCATCATCATAAGATTGTAATACACGGAAAGAGCCGTGAGTGTACAATTAATGACAGCCGTACAATGCCAATACGAGCTGGGGGTAAATGTCACACAGACAATATGACAACACCATCTGCCCAACCATTATGAATATCGTATAACATCACAATCTTTCTATCACCTATCTTGTCTATTGTCATTAATATGTTGTCTGCTTATTCCTACGATAAATGTTCATGTAAAACAGTTAAATCAAAATCAAAATCATCATCACTCTCAAATAAGTTAGTTTTTTGCACACTCATTTAGTATTATGAAACATTATTTTGACAATTATTTTAATAAAAAATGGTCATACAATTTTCCATACGATGAATTTGTATGAAAATGACTAACTCATTTTGAGGATTTCCTTCGACAGAATCAAGAAGCCAATTGCGTAAAGACATTAAATCTCTCTTGCCTACAGTAAACATAATAAATGCATTATGACGGTGTAATATATAATTTACGTGGCATTAAGGAAATACTCTTTAGCCATTATATACATAGAGAAAATATGTTCGCTCAAATTGACCTAATCATATATGTAATCTTATTTTGAGATAATGAAATACAAACATCGCAATGTTAATTATACGATTCGGACCGACGGGAGGTTAAGCAATTGAGAATAAGGGGATTTTGATTTCATTCAAATAACATTTTAGTGCTTGCGATACATGAATATTCATGTATTGATGCACATAACATATTGTTCTCGGTATCAATCCTTTCCCCATTGCCTGCATACTGCCATGAATGTAAATATAGGGCCTCCGCTGGGATCAGCGCTTTGACACCGTAGGAGCTAACCAACTTCGCAGGAAAGATGAAATAAATAAATAATTGAATAGATAACGATCTAAACATGTTAGACTAGCAGATGATGTCGCAGTCCGATGCGATTGAATACTAACGATACTAAATTATGCACTAATATCAGACTAAGCTGTATGCTAAGTCTATGCGGAAAACCACTTCAATTTTCCGATTGAACTGAATGAACCCATACACTCACTACATAATGCTCATGATAATTTTCATAATTGGCGTTTTCCAGCGTAATGTTAATATGATTATGAATCAGGGAATTGCATTAGATAACTAACAGAAATATTTCATTAAAGTTCACATTTTAATCAAATAACATTTGACATGGGTCTTTTTTCTACTTATGTTTTAACGATGACAGATACAATCCTGGTTTGGTAAAATGTTATCTAAAAAAATTCCCAAGATAAAAATAGTGACCCAGTTCGGGATAACCAGGTTATTTATATGTGCAGACAGATACAAACCATATATAAGGGCACGGCGCATGCGCACGAGCTGATAGGACACCAATTATAGCAGTGGAGAAATGATCGAAACATAATGCAGTGACATCTAATCATGTGATGTTCAAAAAAGAAAAACCGACAAAATACAAAATATATACAACATGCATCTAATAAACAAATGACGTTAAATCTTAAATATCGCCTGCTTTCTATTATTATTGATAAATCCACGTGCTAACAATTAACAATAATTACCCATTTACGGTGAATTAACCTCCCCGGAATAGAGCGATTGTTTTTAAAAACACGTGGTCAATCGGCGGAAAACAGGCGGTAAAGATGAGGTGCAGTCATCCCTAAACTTAGATTACTCAACTAGCCATTCATTCATTCATTTTACCTGCGTGTACACTATAGGAACCTCAATCCAGTCGAAGCTGTATAAGGCGTCACATTTCTCGCGGAATTTATTCACCTCCTGTGATTAAAAAATATAGGCGAAACAAATGATTATTTTATCAAGTGGAAGGTTCAGCACGGCGAATTGTGATTATGAAGCACTGATTATACATGTATTCAAAAATAAAAATGGCTACCTATTGATAGCTGCCTTGCATGGGCTTGTAGATAAATATTTCATAGCTTTGACACCAAACTATGATATTGAATATGCTATCATCATCAAAGCTTCGTATCTCTATGGGCAGAGTACTTGTCCATTACCTGCCATAGATAGACGTCGTACGTGGGGCCAGTAGCGTAATTAGGGTGTTCTATTAAGGAGGTATGAGGTGGAGGCAAGATGGGTCCCTTAATCGACTACTTTTGTAAATATACATATCATCGTCATATTTTGGAAGCATCAGAGGATAAGCCTTCTAACAGGGCGTACACACATGCTCTCTGCCCTGTTTGTTATACCACTGGTGGGCGGGGATAGGGGCGTATCGTACTATTTTGTCAGGGGTATGTCGCCGGTGCTTTAAACTCTCAAACGTCAGCTTTGTATTGTGTGTTGGCTCACGTTTTATTTCTAAATGGGGCCACACTAGGATCCTTCTAGACTTAGTCGGGTACTAGAAAGTCACATTCCCGTATACGTTTACACACATAAGTACCCGCGGGTAGTGTATTCGTACTGAATTCTAAAGAGTAGACAGCAGCTATCGTCTGCCTGTGATATGGGAGTAAGTGGTTCTGGAGACAGTTCAAAAGGATGCCCAGAAGTCACCACCGTATGCCAGATATCAGGTTCTACCATGGGACATATGCTATACTCTTATGTTTACACTTTTGAAAATGTTTGTTTGTAGACTAGCAATTGAAATACTAACTCGTTATATTATAAACTCAATAAAGACGCAACTGAAATTTCGTAGATCCATTTAAGAACCCTCCTAGCTCTGGAGCACCATCCAACTGGGGTGTGTATGTAGAATATAATTCTAAATACTAACTCCACATACTATAAACAGACAATTTCGTGGATTTATGATGAATGAAAAAAGGCAGCTTTAGGTAGAATCTTTGTGGTGGAGCACCATGCAACCTGGAAATTCGTAAACCCGATTTACTCATTTTGTAATTCAAACTTATCCCATATTCATAAATTAACCAAACATGTTTATGAGACCATTCAAATTATGAAGCAAATTTTGATATGTGACAAACGCCAGAAAGAATTGTTGGTGCAGTTTATCAACTCATTTATTACGAGCATTGACACGGAAGAGCCACTTAAACCAATTACCAAGTATGCTGTGTTGACACTGTTAAATGGAATAAAACTATATTGTTCAATCTAGCATGAATCCTATACAGAGAAACAAAAAATGTTTTTTTTCTATCGCTAAATCTCTTCATCGAACTATAAGTTGCCTTCAAATCTGAAGTATCTTTTCACGTTCGTTGTAGAGGAGAAAGTATTGTTGAATTCTTGAGACATGTATTCTCAAGAGATACGGATTTCTCTTCTCAATCTCTAAATCTTTTCATTTCAAGCGAAAGTTGCCTTTAGATCAGTGAAGTATCTTTTCTTGTACTGTTATTAACGAGAAAGTCTGTTGAACCAGAGGGTTTATAAAATCAAACGAGTGCCTTGTCAGCATAAACTTGCGCAATTCCATCACCCAAAGTGTCAAATTGCATAGGTCTATGCCATATACACTATACAGTAGTTGTGTAGAATATTTGATTTCCCCATATTTTGAAGCGAGTAGGTAGGCTACTTCAAATCCAAAGGTTTCACTCGAACTACGACAATTTTGTTTGTGGGAATGCATAAACCGACAAATGGATCTCTTCCGCAGTAGCACAAGGAGGACAAATTCCCATAATGATAATAATAATAGTGACAAGGCACATATCCCCTCTAAATAAGAGCGCTTAAGGCACAAACATAAAATATAATATAAATCAAAACGATAAACAACAACAATAAAACTACTTAAGTATTACAAAATGTCTCAGACATCAGATGTGTTTTAACAGCTTTTTGAAGATTGTAACAGTTTTTGCGGTTTTATATGGATAGGAAGTTTATTCCAGAGACGAGGAGCTGCAATAGCAAAAGATTCTGTCTCCCCAAGAGCGCTCCGATATAGTTTCTTGAAGAAGTTGCATTTGTCCAGAACGAAGAGTGCGAGTTGGCACATAGTTTGATAACAGTTCAGATAAATATGATGGGGCAACATTGTTGATACATTTATATATAATCAGCAATATTTTGAAAAACAATTCTCTGAGCTACAGGGAGTCAATGGAGTCCCTTTAAAATTGGCGTAATGTGGTAAGATCTTTTAGAGAATGTGAGAATGCGAGCTGCAGTGTTTTGAATTTTCTGAAGACGATAGAGTTCGTTAGCTGGTAATCCATGAAGAAGAGCATTGTTATTATCAAGACAAGAGGTTATAAACATGATAAACGAATGAATTATTTGTTCTGTGGCATCACGGCTAAGATATTTGCGGATTCTGCTGATATTACGTAGTTTAAGTGCTGAGCAACGAATGACATTGGTGATGTGTGGTTTCATAGTCATGGAAGAGTCGTAAATTGCAGCCAGATTCCGAACTTTGGAGACTGAGACATTTGTAGAGTTACCGATATGTATGTGTTCGATGTTGATCTTAGACAATTGGTGATGGGATCCAAACAGTAAAAATTCAGTTTTTTCATCGTTGAGCTTTAAGAAGTTTGATTTCATCCATTTACGAATTTCATTGATACATGATGAGCTTGTACGATTTCCTCGTAGTATTAGCGCCATTTCCTCGGACCGGTGTTACCTAATCCGGCGTTTTGTTAAGCCCTGAACATCAAAGATTATTTGCATATGAAAATGTTGACTTTTAAATGCGTGTATTTCTGGACCATAATTTGATATTCACGAAACAAAAACAATAAAAATAAATAACTAAAAACACCTGTAGATGTATTTGTTGTTCCCTTTTCCCCGGAACAAGCGGGATTTCATTGACTTCTTCTTATATTGGGGATTGTGTATTCTACACACCGGCCATGTACGAGCGTATATAAGTTAGTTGTTGCAGCGCTTGCCACTGGTTATAACAATGCCGTTCAAACCACGCCGCGCTGCCGACAGTTGACTTTAAGGTCATCCTTAATTTCTCCGAAGGCGAGACAATTTCTAGAGTTTCCAAGGCACCATCATTCGATATATACGTAGACTTCTTAATAAATTTATTTTGGTGATGCATCACGTCAAAGGGTAAATTGTGACATAGGCTAAATGTTGTCGTCTGCTTTTGATTATCTTTCTGAATATTTAACAATCTTTTGAATTATATTTAGGATATGAACATTTTAGTAATGCTTTTGATGACTAAATGAGAAGTAAATGTACGTTTTTATTTTCTATTTGTTTATATTTTGCAAACTATATTCTATTCTCAAAATAAGTCAAGATGTACTTGATTTGTGTCCTCTGCCGTATTACGCCGTATTCGATAGTTTTAACGAAAAAGAATAATTGTTTTACATTAGTTAACAGTTTACCTCCATATTTTAGGACTTCTAGGCTTGCACCTTGCCAGGAAAAGACCGACATTTTGCCGTGCCCAATATCTCTCAATATGCGTATTAGGCCATACTAGTCTGGCGTGTTTGCAACCAAGAGTTATTATAGTAACTCCTTGGTTTGACCGCCGTGTTTGCGGTAACTTTGTTTAGGTCTAGCCTAGGCTGGAGAGCCAATCAATATCTGCTTATTTGATTTGAAAGGCCGAATTCTGAGGAAAAGACAGTTTGAAAATGGGGTTTGGGTGTTTTAGCAGGCTATTTACTCTACAAATTTATAATATAAGCATATTAGTG